>CM071929.1:54666957-55238740 GCA_016081115.2 Rehmannia glutinosa | reverse complement strand
GCGAAATCAATTGCTTCGTTCCAGTTGCGTATTGTGAGACTTTTAAGAGAGAGGATGAGAGAGGAAGCAGCGCGAGGAAATGAAAGAGAAAAAAATAGAAGAGATTTGGAGTAGGCCTCGTTTTTTTAAAGATCGAATTAAGGTGTTGGGGATCCGTCTAGGTTTAGATCCGTTAGGCCGTGCAACGAGGAGACTAGCTCTTAAATAAAATCCTTCTTCGAGTATCAAAATTCAATTCGTTTTTGAAAAATGATTTAAATAATATTTAGGTAAATTATCCCAAGTATCTTATTAAATATTAATTTTTTATTGTTGTTCATTTTACTCTTCTTATAAATTTAACTTATGTACTCTTAAAAGCTAAACCGAAATTATTCTTATCCTATTCATGTTGTTTGATAAATGGTTTTATCATGGTTTTGATGATTTTGATTTTACACCAAACAATGGTTTTAAGGTTGTCCAAATACTCCTAAATGATTTAAAGTGGTTTTAATATTTTCCTGAGTATTTCTTTAAGTTTTATTTTTAGACAAAAATTGGACAACACTTTTAATGATTTTTTGTTAATGTATTTTTACACCAAAACAATGTTTCTAAAATGTTGTCCTAATCTCCCGATCGGTCTAAAATATTTTTACTATTTTTGGAGTATTTCTTGAAGTTTATTTTCGATATAAAATTGGATAACACTTTTGTTTTGAGGTCAACTCTGTCGCCGTATAGGGCAACCCGTACTGAAAGTTGAGGAAAGAAAACTTCATGTTTGCGAGAAAATGGTCGAGAGACAACCATCAGCGGTCGGCCGACGTCGGCCGGCGGTGACCGATTACACTGGAGCAATTTCTAAAAGCGAGAGCTTCGGACTCGTTTTTGGTCTTGCTTTCGGCCCAAGTGCGCGTAAAATCGACGGTCGGACTCGGTTGACCGTCGGCCGCATTATGCCAAATGTGTTTTCTCATTTTCAAACGTCTATTTATGCGCGACGATTCGTCTTAAGTTTGAATGACAAAATTCTAATCACGTTGTCGTGAACAACTTTTCCTTAAATTGTGGAATTGATTTCCTAACAGCTATAATCTTGTTTTTAATTGCAATTTTTGTAGAAATCGATTCCAAGATAATTATCAAGTATCAATCATCTCACATAAATAGAGGAAGTTTTGAAGCACAACAACAAGAGAAACTACAACACAACAAGATACACCGAAATAGACTTGTTCTACGTTTATCGCCTTATTTTTTGTTGTAATTTGCCTAGCTATTCACTTTCACATTCTTGAGGTCTAGGCTTTTCTTGATTACACTTGCACTCTATTGTATTATCAATTATCGAGTTGTAATCTTGAATTTGGGTAATCATTCAACCGCAAGATATCCTTGTGAGTGTTCTCGTGGTAAGAACACACGTTGCGTGATCTAGGTGTTAGGTGTAAGAAGATTGTGGTAATCTTAATTTGAGGTGTTGAAGAATTTGGTATTCTTCAAGGTTGAAGATTATGGTAATCTTCTGAGTGCCGTTGAGATTGTGGTAATCTTGAAGAGATTGTGGTAATCTTGAAGAGATTGTAGTAATCTCAAAGGTGGTGTTGAAGAAGAGTGTGGTGCTCTCTGAAGTGTTGTTGTAAGTTGGTGTTGTATTAATTTGTGGCAAATTAATAAAATCTTTTTCTTTTTGAAATCCATCCAGGATATCTTGGGGTGGTAGAGGATTAGGCCCTAGGTGGGTTGAACCTCTTTAAATCGGCGTGTGTTGTTTACATTCACTTTTATTATCATCTTTGAGCATTCGGTTGAAAAAAGAGGGCGAAATCGAAAAGATGGAGATAATCTATTCACCCCACTCTGATTATCGAAGCAGCGGCTTGGACTTACAAGGTGGTATCAAAGCCAAACTCTTTGGCAAGCTCGTTTCACATCGCTGAAAGGAAGAGAAACGATCGTCTGGCTCTGAAGCTCATCTTTTCAGTGGCACTCCACCTCACGAAGCCACCTCGGTTTGATTCCAAAAATTTTATATTTTGGAAAGAAAAAATGGAATGTTATTTACAAGGTTGCGGGTTCGACATTTGGAACACCGTCATTAATGGAGAATCCATTCCGATGAAAAAGATACACCACATACCCAGGCTTCAAAAAGCTCGATGATGAAGAGAAAATCATCTCCTAAATGGTAAAGCTCTTAATATTTACATTGTTCACTTACCACTTTGGAATTTGATCATGTTGTAGGTATTCGATCGGCACATGAAGTATGGCAAAAATTAGAAGCCATCTATGAAGTATATGCAAATGAAAGGAGCAACTTCAAAAGCATCTACTTCACAAACGGATACAACATCAAATCCAACAACATGGGATAAGCTCTACAACCTCCCATGATGAACAAGTTGAACAATGCCTCATGGGCATCGAAGAAGAACGAGGTAAGTTCTAAACCTCTACTTCTTATGACAATGAATTGCAAAATGAATATAGTGATTTGCAAAATGATTATGATGAAATTTACAAGATGAATTCCAAAACTTACTTGTTAAATACAAAAATTTGAAAAAGGAATTCATTATTTTGAAAAATGATAAGGATAGTTTATTTACTTCCTATGAATCACTATCATGTGCTCACACCACCACTCTTGATAAGGTTAGAAACCTCGAGAAAGATAATAGTACTCTTGTTGAGGATATAATTTGCTTGAAAAATGATTTATCTAAATCCAACTTAGTACCTATAAGATGACCGATATTGTTGATTGTTGTGATAAATCGAAACTAGAACTTGATCATAAGCCTAAAGGTGTCAATCACATGAAAAAGAATCAAGTCTCTAAGACATTGGTCATTATGCTCCTAATTATTATTACATGCTTTTATTGTGGTAAAAAGATTCATACGGTAAATACTTGTAGGCTAGAAATAGCTCTAATTATTGTTGGAGACCTAAAAGTCTCAAGACTAATCCTAAAGGACCCAAGCACTTGAGGTACCACAAAATAATGTTGTATTAGGTACACGTGGAATAATAATTGAAGAAAATTATTACCGCCAAGAAAACATCAAATGACCATTTCATTTGATCAAAGAAGGAGAAACTATTCTCAACAAAGCAAATTTCCAAGAAGATGATACAAATGGGAAGAACATAATCCTTGGAAACGGCAAAGATATCATCAACAAGATGATTTTCAAGGGAAGAAGAGACCATCAACAATGGGAAGGTAACAAACCTCGAAATGGGAGTGATCAAAGAACCATCATCAACGTTTTGACTTCTCTGGGAAAGATATCATCAACAATGGGAACGACACAACCCATGAAAAACGGCGTAATTGGTAAACCGTATCTCCCCATTTAAAATATGCATTTTATCTAGTTAGTATGCATGTTTTTATTTGTGCTATATTGCAAATGAGTTTTCAAGTATTTATTTTTTTTAATTAAGGTCTTCAATATATATTTGTGCTTTTAAAATATTTTGAAAAAGAAGACCTTATATGATGTTTTTAAAACTCTTGTGCATTTTTTTAGACTAGAGTGTGTTATCATCTCTATGGATTTTATGGCATGAGCTTACTTTGCGATATCTCTTAGCCTTACACTTTTATCATTATGATTTGTGCTAGATTTGTGTTAAGTATTGTGTAGGATTTACATATTTTCACAAATGGCCATTTACGTCATTATTTGTCAAAAAAGGCATAAATTATCGAGGTACGTTTACTTGTGTTATTTTTACTCTTATAGACTCGATATATGTATTGCCATGTGCCTATGTGCTTGTTTTCATAGTATTTCATACAAGTGCCATTAAGAGGATTTTTAGATTTCTTTTGAAAGGCACTATTCGATAGTTGATTGCACATATTTGCTTTGTCAACTCTTGTTCAAATACTTTTTTAAATAAGGTCTCAACTATATCTTTATCGGATTTTCAAATTTCAAAAGAGACCTTTTATAGCTTTCTTTAAGCTTATTTGAACTTGCATGATTTATTAGATTCTTGATGATATTCTAAATGCCAAGTATGTGTTTTTAACTTCATAGTGCATATATATAATTAATATAACTCTACTACTATCTTTCTTTTGCAAGATATTTTGTGGTTGACAATTGAGCGTATGTTATTACACTGGGCTATTTTTCTTGCTTATATAAGAAATGCCTTTAATGAGTTTCTTGAGTTGTGTAGAAAGAAAATACTCCAAATATTTGGATGTAAATGTTCTATTATGAACACCTTAGATCATTTGGATGTCGATAGTGATGAAGAAGACAAATTCCTCAATTGATGCTTCAAGATGAAGATTGATTTTAGAATTGCAAGAGGAGCTAAAAGCGAAATGATACTTGGAAGTTGATGCCATGTCTTTCATCACAAACGATTATAAATGCAAAATGGGCACTCCGGAACAAACTCGATGACCAAGGCAACATTGGTCGAACTAAAAATGAGGTTAGTAGCTCGAAGGTATTTTCAAGAAGAAGGGTAATGATTTTGATGTAATATTTGCACTCATAAGCTCTTTTAGAAGTTATTTGCATTTTACTTGCCATTCTTGTTTTGAGAAAATTTCAAGCTTTACTAAATAGATGTTAATTTTCTAAATGGTTTTATTCATATAGAAGTCTATCGGAGTTAAAATTCTAGGCCAAATTTTTTTTTTTTTTTAAAAAAGGCATATCTGTTAGAAAGACTTAGCTATTTTTGCTAAATGATTCTCTGAGAGGTAAAGTTGATACTACTTTTTCTCTTTGTTTTTTGAAAAAGAAGGGCAAGATTGTTTCTTGTGCATATTTATGAGAATATTTTGGTACTACTAATGAATATTTGTGCAAGATATTTTTCCAAGTTGATGCAAGGTGTACTTGAAATGAGCATGATGGGGAGCTCGATTTCTTGCTCGGACTTCAAATCATTCAATGCGAAGTAGATGGTTACATTTTAAAAGAACTCTTGAAGGAGTTAGGCGTTGAAGAAAGGAAAAGAATCATCTCAACCTCTATGGCTACCAATGAAGAGATTGACAAAGGTTGAGAAAGGCATGTCGGTTGACAAACAAATTCGAGGTATGTTTTTCTTGTATTATTTCTATAGACTCGACATTCCATATGCCTTATGTCATATGCTCGACTTCAAAAATTATCCCAGCGAATCTCATTAAAGTGCCGTTAAAAGAAATTTTCAAATATTTGTAAGGCACTTCTTCTTATGACTTGTATATTCATAGATTTAAAACGTTCTTATTTTTCGAATAACAAGTTCGGTATTTATTATACGGTTATTATTATTCAAAATATGGTTCGTCATAATCGAACTAAACATATTGAGATTGAAAAACTTTCTAAGGGATTGCATTTTTATCAAAAACTTGAGATGTGATTAATTCCTTCTCAAAGTTAACTCGGACTTTTAATCATTTACCGCCGAGTATTTTACCTCATTTCGAGCTTGATTATGACATAATGTATATTGAATGAGGTTTACGTTTGCATCTTGCGTTTTAAAACTTAGGGGCGAAAAATCGGATTTTTGGATCAAACTTCGGATTTTTCAAAGCGAACTCAAACGATGGGTTGAGTAGGGCAAGGCCGACCAGTCGCCCATGTCGTCGACCGGTCGCCCTACCCTGGACCGTCGCCGCTTGATGATTTTCCTTGTTAAAAACGCTTACATTTTTCCACTTAGCCATTTTGGCTCTTTTGGTTCATTTTTCGTCCCTTTGTAATTTTCACACACATTTCACTTCAAATGAGTTTTGATGCATGAATTATATATTTTGGGGACTACATAGCTCGGTTATCATCATTGTTGCTCGTCTTTACCAATCGAATGGTAAGAATTCTCTTCTTTAGCTCAATCGGGTTGAACCATGAGTTTGTGGCTTATATGCATTTTTCTTGATGCAATTAGTATATGTTTGTGATGAGCTTATTGATTGTTGATGAATGATATTTATTAAATTGCATTTGGTGATGAAAAATTTGGCTTGATTTCATTTACAAGGGCTATGTATATTCTTTTCAATTTTTGACGCCCGCATAGTGTTCGATAAAATGTTTCAATGAAAAATTCATCACCTACATGATTCTCTCGATTTCAAAAGTCTCATATATTTATAGAGATCATGTTTTTACAAATCAAATGATTTTTTTCATAAGCTTTACTTACAAGTCGTATGATCGACTTTTCGCTCCCATTTGGCCTATAAGCTTCATTGTTCAAATAGCTCGATACATCGATTTAGTTGTGCACTTTGATATGATTATATGATGTTTTTATCGTGTTAACATTCTTTTTGATGATTCCAAAGGGGAGAAACAAATTATAAGCTCATTAGCTCATAAAAGCTAAGTTAAACTTAACAAAAGAAGCTATAAGCTATGGCTTGATAAAGCCATAAGTTGTCGTTATACTTAGTCCAATTGATGTATGATGGACTTATATACTTGTGTAATGATGTTTTGTTGACAGGGGAAGCTTATAAGCTCTTGTACTAAGATCAATATGTAAAAGCTAAGCTTTTAGCTTGTGGTTGATTGCTTTTACATTACTCTTGTTGTGCATATTGATAGGGAGCTTTTTGC
Source organism: Rehmannia glutinosa (assembly GCA_016081115.2). Taxonomy (NCBI): domain Eukaryota; kingdom Viridiplantae; phylum Streptophyta; class Magnoliopsida; order Lamiales; family Orobanchaceae; genus Rehmannia; species Rehmannia glutinosa. The sequence continues at coordinate 55,232,156 of CM071929.1, read as the reverse complement.
TATATATGTTTGAATATCTCTACTCCCATCTTTGTGTTTATATTGCATGGAATGTTGTCGCTCAACGAACGAATAGCTCTTTTTAACCTATAAAATTGTTTTGTTTTCAAAATCGACCTCGTTAAAATTGTTTTGGTTTGTAATCATCAAAAAGGGGGAGATTGTTTGATATATGGTTTTATCATGATTTTGATGATTTTGATTTTACACCAAAACAATGGTTTTAAAGGTTGTCCAAATACTCCTAAATGATTTAAAGTGGTTTTAATATTTTCCGGAGTATTTCTTCAAGTTTTATTTTCGACAAAAATTGGACAACACTTTTAATGATTTTTTATTAATGTATTTTTACACCAAAACAATGTTTCTAAAATGTTGTCCTAATACTCCCGATCGGTCTAAAATATTTTTACTATTTTTCGGAGTATTTCTTGAAGTTTATTTTCAATATGAAATTGGATAACACTTTTGTTTTGAGGTCAACCGGTCACCGTATAGGGCAACCCGTACCTGAAAGTTGAGGAAAACAAAAAACTTCATGTTTGCAGAAATGGTCAGGGCAACCGTCGCCCTATAGGGCAACCGGTCAGTCGGCGTGACCGGCGGGTGACCCGTCGGTACACTGGAGCAATTTAAACAGAGCTTCCTGACTCGTTTTTGGTCTTGCTCGACCAGGCCAAGCGCATGGGGTCGACCGGTCGGACCCGTCGACCGGTCGTCATGTGTAAATGTGTTTCTCATTTTCAAACGTCTATTTGTCTTGACCGACCGTCCTTAAGTTTGGATGACAAAAATTCTAACCGTTGTCGCAACAACTTTTCCTTAAATTGTGGAATTGATTTCTAACAGCTATAATCTTGTTTTTAATTGCAATTTTTGTAGAAATCGATTCCAAGAGGAGCTATCAAGTATCAATCATCTCCTATAAATAGAGGAAGTTTTGAAGCACAACAACAAAAGAACTACAACACAACAAGATACACTCGAGAATAGACTTGTTCTTACATTTGTCTTATTTTTTGTTGTAATTTGCCTAGCTATTCAACTTTCACATTCTTGAGGTCTAGGCTTTTCTTGATTACACTTGCACTCTATTGTATTATCAATTATCGAGTTGTAATCTTGAATTTGGGTAATCATTCAACACAAGATATCCTCGTGAGTGTTCTTGGGTAAGAACACACTTGGGTGATCTAGGTGTTAGGTGTAAGAAGATTGTGGTAATCTTAACATTGTTGAGGTGTTGAAGAATTTGATATTCTTCAAGGTTGAAGATTATGGTAATCTTCACAAGGTCTGAGGAGATTGTGGTAATCTTCAAGAAGAGATTGTGGTAATCTCAAAGGTGGTGTTGAAGAAGAGTGTGGTGCTCTTGAGTGTTGTTGTAAGTTGGTGTTGTATTAATTTGTGGCAAATTAATAAAATCTTTTTTCTTTTTTGAAATCCATCCCTGGATATCTTTGGGGTGGTAGAGGATTAGGCCCTGGTGGGTTGAACCTCTTTAAATCGGCGTGTGTTGTTTACATTCTGCCGCTTTATTATTGTCTTTGAGCATTCGATTCAAAAAGAGAGGCGAAATCGAAAAAGATGGAGATAATCTATTCACCCTCTAGATTATCGTGGCGCTTGGACTTACAATGGTTTGTATTTTCAACTTAATTAATGAGTTTGTACTATTAAATTCATTTTTAAATTATCGTGTCACATAGAATTCGATTCTCTCTGTTGTTTAGGTCATCGAGGGCCTTTCGTCGGACCGCCCTTACGTTAAGGGTGCCATTGATGATTGTATAAGGTTGTTAAAAGAGTTGCCTTTAGTCTCTTTGTGTTTTTGTGACGGGGCAATCGTGTTGTCTATATTCTAACTAAAGTAATTGATTCTATATTTGGTATCGTGGAGTAGGATGTTAACATCGCGCCAATATTTGTAATTTTTGTTTCGATTTGAATGAGTAATGTTATCCTTCTTTTTCAAAAAAAAATATTATTATACTTAAAACTTAGTAGTTATTTCTAACTTAAAATAGTTAATATTAAATTTCTTTACAGTAGAGTTTGTTTTTAATATCTAACACAATTATTTATGAATTTCATACTTATTACAAATCTAAGATACACATATACTAACTCAAAAAAAAAAAAGATACACATATACAATTTATTCTTTAATAAAAACTATGTAAAATATTTGTAATTTTTTTATTATTCATGGAACTATCACGAGTTCATAGAATTTATGTTAAAATTTCAAAGAAAAAAAAAGAGATTTTGATAACTTCAGCATTGTAAGTCTAATATTCATACACAAATTAACTTCAAAAAAAATGTATTTGATCATTTTCCTTCGTTTTTCATCTGATATGTAATGACTTTATAACTTCAACCCGACTGTAGCCAGAAGACTTAAAAATAATATAGTTTGAATAAATTGATCAGAAAAAAACTTATATCTTGAATTACATATCTTCCCATTATTTTTCTTCTTTGTGTACAGTGTATACTTGAGTGATCAATGTGCATGCCATACCAAAAGATCACACCCAAGACTTCTTTACAAATAAATAAATGGATTAACGTTTATTTGATTTTAATTTTCTCTAATGTTTTATATTTATCATGTAATAAAAAATATATATATTAATCATGTCTTATATAATATATGAAATATCTTATCGTTATTCAACCCTGAAAAAAGTTTTAGGAAATTCTGATGTGTTTATAGGATTTCGTGAACTTACGAGATTTCAATAAAAGTTTGCAAAATCAAATAAGTCTTTGATTTCAATTCTGATAATAAAAAATCAAAATATCCAGAATTTTGAATCTCTGTTTTAATTTCCACACGTTTAAGAACATCAATGCCAGCAACAAGGATGCTTCAACAGTATACTAACAAAATGCAAAATAATCTACTAAAAATACAAATGTGAAATAACTTAATTAATATATAATTTGTTACATCTTTACATATTTTCAATAAATGAAGTTAGAATTGTTTTTCCGAAAATTAGTCATATGAGAATATGAAATTTAGTTATTAAAAAAAACATATGACATTTTAATGTCATGACAACGACATTAAAACTACAGATGTCAATATCATCAATCAGTTCATTGCCATTTAACCCATCAATATCAATAAAGAGTTGTAGTCTATGCCACCCACTTGGGTGGCGCTTAATTAATGGCGTGAAAACCCAATGAAAACTACACTATATTTGAATTTATCTTTTCTTTTTTTTTCTGAAAATGAAAAATATATTTCGTTTTTCCCAATAAGGATTTATTATATCAGCACTATTGCATTACGATTCAGATCACTTATCACCTTTCGATCGGAGTTAAGTGATCGGATCATATAGATAATTAGGTTCGGAAAAATAAAAAACAAAACTACAAGAGAGTACATATCTGGCTAGTTAGGGTGACCCCCCCAACTAAGACCCTTATTCGACGCTTAAGCCAATTTGAGCTTACGAGATCTTATAAGAACTAATAAATGTAAGAAGTGAAAAATAAGTAAAAGTTATTGTTGTGAGTACTCTAGCACACTATTTATAGATTTTTACGACACATGTGAGAATTCTAATGGTAACAAGTTGTTGGAATTTTGGTTGAGAAAATTGTGGTGTTAACCTGATTTTGACCAAATATTTAAGTGGTTTTCATTAGTGGCAAATGAAATTAAATTATATAATAAAATTCTACTAATTGAGTAGATGGGATTGACAATTCAATTTATCAAAACCAGTGCAGGTGAATGAGAAAAAATTAATGCTACAAGTTAACCACTTAACTAGAAATTTATATGGAAAATAGAAAATATGGGGAAGGAGAAAAAGCTCCATCCTACATAAAATAGATAGCCAAAATTGTTCTATTTATATAGCCCAAGTTGGACTAATGAGTTTGGGCCCTCGGGGCACCAAATTTTTTAAAGAGGTCAGGACCTACATGTTTGTGGATTTGGTACAAAACACACGCGGCAGACGAGCAATGCTCGGCCGCCCGATTCCAAGTCCTGGTCGTGGGCCTGGGCTTGAGGCCACCTAATGAGTTTTGGCACGGACAGATGCCAGAGTGCACGGGCGCGCACCGAGCGGACAAAGGCCTATACTTGTCGCGCGCGCGGGTGTGCGCGGACGCACACTTTCGAACTGATGCACATGTTCGAGCAACTAGGTGCATTTTTTGGCTGTAGACATGTATTTTCGATCCAAAAGACGTATCATTTCCATGAGGCACCTTGAGGCCTATAAAACGAAGCCCCTGCAGATGAAATAACACACGAGATACAAGAAATTAACCAGTAAAAATCGAGTCATTCTATGCATTCAACATATTGATTTTTTTATCCCTTCCAATAGCTTGAAAGTTCAAACACTTTTTGTTCGCTGTTGTTTCAATTTTTTTTAAGTTAATTCTAGAAATGATTTATTAAATGTTCATGAAGTTTCAAAATTGTCCTTAAAAATCATATAACAAACAACTTAAAGCATAATTTTAGAGTTATGAATACATTGTTCCAAGTAGAAGTGGCAAAATCAAGCCAAGCCCGTGGACTGATCCAACCAGCCGGAAGTTTAGGCTGAACTGGGCCACATTTTTTTAGGCCCAAAAAAAGTCGAGCCTGTTTTGGTCTGACCAGAATGGCCCGATGGGCCGGGCTAGCCCAACTTTTTTGTACATAAAGTATATATTTGAGCTGGGGCCGCCAAAATGCCTAGCCCGACTTTTTTGTACATAAAGTATATATTTGAGCTGGGTTGGGCTAGGCATTTTGGCGGCCCCGACCAAAATTGGGCTGGTCCGACCCGACCCTTTTTTTTTAATTTTTTTTTTGGCAAAAAACCCGATGGGCTCCAACCCGGCCCATTGTCAGCTCTAGTTCCAAGTCATAATTGTTCGTAAGGTTTGATTTATACAAAACAATAGGGATAGGCCCCTGAACAACGAAAACACTTAAAAATTCATTACTACTAAATACAGTTCTTTGCACTGGATTTTTGCTCTAATATGTGCTGACTTTAGTGTGTTGGATGAGTCTCTTTGAGACAATCTCATCTTGATCTAACATTTCTTTAATTATCATGAGATAAGTTCCCATCTCAAAGACTACCAACTCTTGAGAAGAAGTTGGATACTTAATCAGAAATCTTAACTTGGAGTTGGGATCTTTTGGAGAATAAACTTCCCGGCCCTTTACTTGAGAAGCTAGCAAGTCAATGGCTTGATCCCCATGCTTTTCTCTTGATCTGAGGTGCTTGAGAAGTGTCACTGGGTTGCAAAACAAACGTTGGGGTAACGGTCTTATATTTAATAAATGAGAAAGGAAAAGAAAAAGTAGATTTAAGCCCGACAGAGTGACCTGGGATTTCTGTCTAGCCTTTCTTCCCTCCATTTGAAGTAATTCAATCTTTTCAGCCAGAGATCGTAAGCGTAAATACTTCACTGCAGGCTAAATCAACTCATCGACACCCAAGAGCACGCTTTCCGGATAGAGGCAGAATACTGTAGCCAATCCAAAGATAATATAAAATCCAAGTTTGGCTTTCTTAAGTTACCTTTGTACTGGAAGCTGTCTTTCGATCTTCCTCTCTTTGTTCTTGAGAATGGTTAGAGCGGCAAATCACTCTTACTTTAAGAACCTAAGTAATTTCATGACCAAACATAGATATTTGTTCCACTTCTAATCGACGTAAGTCGTTGAATGTTGACGGACCTTCCACCACTTCGAGTGGCATAACAAATGTACGAGGAGCACAAATTCAAATTATTCAACAATAAGAAATATAATCTGATGACAGGATCCTCAATCCACAAACAAATTTTTAATGCTAAATCTTAATTATTATTCCCTCTATCCCAGTGGATTCGGTGTGTCTTTGACGAGGTAATCTAACCATGTTTCTAAACACAATAACAATCTAATTCACCAAATACTTTATATAATTTAGTCAAAAATCTAGCAATCTAATTTTATATTAATCAATCATACACCAAAAACTTCATAAATATTAAATCAGCAACAAATTAATGTAATATCTCAACACCAAATTCAACCACTTGATCTTTCCTATAGCCATGTTCAACAGGGGGGTTTGATGCTACCCAAGTAAGTTGTACTAACCCCCATGATTTTCGCTAAGTGTCATTCCACTACGTATCGTTTATTTTTTTCAAAAAAGAAAATCAAAATAGACACATCATTGTCACAATCCTACGGGAATTACTACCCACTAAGAAAGATCTACTTACCCCAACCAACATTTTTCATTCACTTTGTTGACTTTACATTTCTTCTTTAAAGCAAATAATGAAATCAAAACAAAAAAGAAAATTAACAAAGCAAATCATAAAGTCGTTTTTAAATTTTTAAAATTACAAAAAGATAACAAAGAGGAAAAAAAAGATTCAAAGAGATTGGTCCGATGTCGAGGAGGCATCTTGACCCCATCTATTAAAGTGCCCCTGCACGCCTTTGTATGTTCAAAATAACCATTAAATTATTTGTCAAAAATGTATATATATTTCAATTAAATAACCATTAAATTACAACCCACTCTTTGCCTTTTCAATTCAATATTTTCATTCAAACCCAAGAATTCAATCCCATCTCCCCTCCATCTGCCTTTTTTCAATATTTCCATTCATTCACATTACCCACCGCTCTAATTTCAAGGCCATCAAAAGCTGTAAAAAGCTCACTATATCTTTTTCTTTTTTGAAAGGCATGGCCTTTATCTCTCCCTCTGTATACAAATTTCTGCAACTCCACAACAGATATACATTATTTCATGGGTTATTTTTCTTGTAATGCAGAGTCGGCTATTGCCACTTGCGGTTCATATGACTGGGAACTATTAACTAAAAAAACCAGGAAAAAGGGCCACGGAAAAATACCTGATAAGATTACTGAATTTGATTTCGCTGATCTTCACGCGGCCACCAATGGTTTCTCCTCCGATAACCTCCTCGGAAAAGGCAGCCACGGTTCTGTGTACAAAGCTCACCTCCACCGGATTAAGCTCGTCGCCGCCGTTAAAAAGACGAAGCAGACCCACCCCGGCGGCGGCGCGGCCGATAACGAGGTGGAGATTCTCTCCAGAATTTATCACCCCCGGCTCGTGAACTTACTCGGTTTTGCCGTTGATCCGAATCAACGTAAGTTGATCGTCGTCGAGTACATGCCGAATGGCACGTTGTACGACCTGCTCCACGGTTCGGGTAAACCGCCCGGTTGGGTTAAGAGAACCCGGTTCGCACTGCAAGTTGCGTGGGCGGTTCAGTTTCTGCATTCATCGAATCCGCCGATTATTCACCGCGATATAAAATCGTCGAACGTTTTAATCGACTCCGACTTCAATTCTCGGATCAGCGATTTTGGATTGGCTCTGAGGGGACACGTGGAGGACGTTAGGGTGAAATCGACGCCGCCGGCGGGGACGCTAGGATACCTCGACCCAGGCTATCTTGCGCCGGGCGATCTCAGCACCAAATCCGACGTTTTCAGCTTCGGAATCCTGTTGCTGGAGATCATCAGCGGCCGGAATGCGATCGACATGAACTACAGCCCCCCGTCGGTGGTCGAGTGGGCGGTGCCGGCGATAAAATCCGGCGATTTCGGCGGCATTTGCGATCCGAGGATCGGGCCGCCGGAGGACGCCGAGGCTCTCCGGCAGATGGCAGTGTTGGCGGCGCGGTGTGTGAGATCCACGGCGGAGAAGCGACCGGGGATGGCTGAGGTGAAGGAGTGTTTGAAGAGAGTGTACAAAAGAATGAAAAAGAAGTCTCAGATGTGTATTAGTTTGGGGCGGCGCGTGGGGCGAGTCGCCGAGGTCTCGCGCGTGGTTAAGTATGAGGCGTTGGATGAAAGCGTGGAGCTCGTGAGGAATAATACCAGGACGGGAAGCAGGAGGAATGGGAAAGTATCCAGTGCGGCGAGCGTAGGATCGGCCAGTGATGTGATTGGTGATCGTGTCGGGAGGTCAAAGTCAATTGGTACAGCTAGCGAGATTAAATTACAGCCGCCTGATTTGAGTAATGATCATATTAATAGGAGGAGGGTGGGATTGAATATGAGGATGACCACGGTGAGGCTGAGTAAGTCCAGGTCAATGGGGATTTTGCAGAGTAAACGATTGGTCAACAACAATAGGGTTGTGGGGAGGAATCTCATGGGCGCCAGAAAATTGGAGGAATCCAAACTATTGGTAGATTTAGGAGAAAATATGAAAGAAAAAGAGTAAAAACAAATTAATTGACCAGCCGATTTCCATAAATATCCAAATTTAGGCCATCTATGATTTCATTTTCCAAAAAGCCGTTTTCATTTATGGGAATTAATGTACTTGGTAAATGTGATTTTGGGAGAATCATATTTTAGGTCTCCCAATTATATTTCAAAAATAAATATTATCTATGTTCAAATTATCAACCCTATATACCAAAAGAAAAAACAAACTGCCATACGTCATCACCTCTACAATTTAGACACATGTCAACACCTTACTTAAAATTCACGCCACCCTTCATATTTAGTCGCGTGGAAACCACGTCACCACTTTATTCTTCCAATTATAAATTGATTTACTATCAATTTATCATCAACGTATTAATTAAATTTATGTATTTCCATATATAACTATTGACTCAATTGATTTTCCTATAATGTATTATTTAATTTTCCATATATAACTCTATTGACTCAATTGATTTTATCAAAATTTAATCCAATCAAATATCGATGTATTAATTAAATTTTGTGTACTCCATAATATAACATTGACTCGATTGATTTTTCGTATAACGTATTAATTAATTTTTCATATATAACTATTTAATATATTTATATAATATGTATGTATATCCAGCAAGTTTTTTTTCTAACTATAAGTTGATATTATTTCCTAAAAGACCATAAAAGACAAACAAAAAATTGAATTAATTTTGACCGCGTGCAAATTAAGCGGCAAAATTAGTATTTAATCCAATCAATTATGTGTATGTTAGTATGTATATCCGGCAATTTAATCCAATTAATATTTAATCCAACCAATATTTAATCGGCAAATCGTATATTTTATATATGAGTTTTTTTTTTAAAAAAAAAGATATTTAATATATTTATATAGTATGTATGTAGCTTTCAAATTTATTTTTTTATAATTAGTATTTTCGGTCTCTTCTAACTATCACAAATAAATTTGAGACACTAAAATTTTATCTTTTGGACAGATCATGTATAACACACGGGTGTTTTTCTAGTTATTTTATATAATATAAGATAATATAAATGCTTAATATAATATCATTAATTAAAAAACCTTTTATTTTATATATATCTAAGAATGGTCATCCTAACGCATTTTCCATGCATATCATTCATTGTTTCTGAACAACTCTTAACTAAGTATTTATTCCCATTCATTAGCAGCAGATCCAAGTGGCAAAATGCATTTTCAAATTAAAAAAAAAATCTCCTAAAAACACTCAAAAATAACATCAAACTTCCCACATGTTTCAAATAAACTTGCATTAGGGAATCAGTGAGTAGCCAAGTGGTAAAACATTTGTAAAAACCCATACATGATCCTGGGTTTCGATTCTCACCTAACTGATCTACTTAAAAAAAAAAAAAAAACCTTGCATTCTGCTTCAGTTTAAAGTTTATTCACTCAGGAGGCGTTTGGGAATATAGATGAGCTCGAAAAAGGGCATTTATCAACCCATTACCCTAGTTTGGTATTTTAGTTATGGCACATTATATGGGGGCCACATTAATCACAAGCCTATTTGATTATAGACATCCCAAATTATGCATCTGTTATACAAAATCCATCCTGTTATTACAAAATCCGTCATTTTCCAATTGTCAATTGTACCCTTTAAACTCATTTCTGCCTTTATTTTACATTTAAAACAAATATGAAAATAATTTAAAATGGTCAGGGTAATTTTGTCATTTGATAAAATTATCCTACACAATCCATAACAAAGAATTGTACACTATTTTAAAATAATAAAAACCTCAATACCAAATCTCAAACGGAATATTACCACATTATATAATCAGTGAACAATACGACTATATATAAATATTCCACATTTCTATAGGATTCGATACAGTTGAACTGCTTCTTGGGAGATTTATGTCACGACAATGAAGCTAGGAAATACCTTCTGTATTTTGAAACTTCTTTTTATGCTTTCGTTTTTTCTGTTTTTCCTTGAGCTTTCTGAAATCCTTTATGCTCCTTTCCCAATTTTTATTATTTTTCATATAAAGCAGCATTGCAGCCCGGGCGTCTTCTATCTGTAAACAAAATGAAAACAGGCAAAAAGTTGCAGAGGGCAGCAGGACAATACATAGAAGCTGAAAGTTAATTATCAAGCTCATTATTATGATTTACATATTCCAATCAAGTTAGTTAATAGCTAGTGACGGTCGATGGTTCTATCTCCCTTTTCTTTCAAATTGCATTTCAGTAAATCTTTGAGGCAAAAACTAAGTTAACTCATTTGTCACTATTTTGCAATTTGTATAGAGACTAAATTTGATTTTTCTGTCATCATATGTTATATGTTTATCCTTTTTTTCCAAGACATAATAATAATTCATCATATGTAGTAGTGAAATAGCAAAGTATTATCAACTTAGCTACAATAAATTTTACTAGTAGAAAGAATTTCAAAACATAATATTAATTGATTTCATAATTAAGTTAAAAGACAAATTTATAAAGTGAGAAAAGTGAAGAATGAAAAACAATAAAAGAAAGTAAATAGTTTTTTTATCTATGATAATTAGAAATGATTGTTAAATTGACAAATTAAGATATACCTATTCAAACTTATGCTCCGTAACGTTTTAAAAAAGGCATACACCCTCAAGGGTATTTTAGTTAAAAAGAAAAAGAATAGATGAAAGTAAGGGCATCTTAGGAAATTAGCATTAATTATAGTGATGACATTATCAAAATCCCTTAACCTGACTAACGGAAGGGGGTGAATGTGATACAGACATAGTTATAAGAGAAGTTTTCATAATTTTGAAGCTAAAAGGGGAGGAGTTGGTAATTACCCTTAGTAACAGGGAAGGCCAATGTAATTAATTACCTATACATATAAACCAAGTCTTCAAATGTTTCCCAATACCTCGTATAACTAGTGGTGAACATATTCAGAAAAATACGAAAAGGGTAAAAAAGTAAATAGCACTTTTAAAGAGATAATCAGAGGGAAAGAACTAACCGGGCAGTGCTCGCCATTTTGAATTTCAACATTGAGAAACTCGGCAGCAAGGTTCTTCAGAGAGCGACTTCGTCCTTCCCTGATTCATCAAGCAACCCATTAAAAGTGTAAGGTCTAAATTATTTTTGATCACTTGGTACGTAAAATTATGCGACAGCAAGAAAACAGTACTTCAGAAACGGTGCATATTCTGATGTATCTCGTATATCCTTCTTTGGATGACTCAACAGCAATGCCTACACAGAATATTAACGAATGCATAAAGTGGATAATCAGATCAGATAAATGCTTTAAACGGAAAGTTTGTAGGACTACAAACACACTTTAAGATCATTGCGCAATGCATGACCAACAAGGATCTTGCCATTGATCATCTCGGCCACTGTCTTCTGAACAACATTGAAATTCTTAGCTGCAAGTGACAACAGAAGAAAGAACTTCATAGGTATTAAAAGAAAAGGAAATCAAAACAAAACATTTGAGTACAACACACCCCCACATCAAAAAAAAAAGGGAAAAACAAGAAAAGAAATACATCAGGAAAAAAAGCAATGGGGAAAGGGGAAAAAATGGACATAGGAGAAGGACGTGCTCGAGATATATAAATGTATGCGTTGTGTGCATATTTTGTTCAATGAAGCATCAAGGGGTGCATTGTCTCACCATATTAATTAACTAATTCTTTAGGGCTTTTCATCTTTTCTTAATAGAAAAATGTAAGTGTCTTTGTGGTAAACTTTCTCTTTCTAGAATATTCTTTCAAATTCAAAAAACAGCATCTGTATTTAGTGGATTCATCCTCATCCATTTGACCAATATTCCAAATCAATCTATTAGAAGTAGTAATGCTGGTCATCATCTTCATTGCATTCACAAGTCCGAATTCGGTTTCATGTGGTTATATTTTATTTGAAACCAAAGCAACGACACTTACCTTCATTATGATTCATCATCTTAATATCATTACCATTACCCTCATCATGATTTCACATTTATCACTACGTGTATTACTGGTGGAAATCAAAAGAGAATATGGAAAAGTTACCGATGACAAATATTTACTTAATGTTTTGATGCAGTAGCTGCGTTGGAAACAGCATGAAGATAACAGAATGATGAAAAATGCATGAAGCAGATTGTCCACACTGAAAAATAATGGAAACCAATCATAACCATATTTACATGTTAGTTAACTCTGCAAGATTAATAGTTTAATACTAAAAGAACACGTATTTCATGTATTAACTTTTCCAATATATCCACTTCTCTTCCGTCATTGTAATGTAAAATGAGTCTTAGAAACTCCGTAACTACTACAATTACTCACTGTATTACAAAATTACAATATAGCCTAACCTATAAATGATACAATATCCAAAATATTGGCTGCAAAATTGAAAGATGGTACCTACCTTTTCTCAAATCACGTGGTCGAATTCCACTTATTTCTGTACGGAAGTCAACAACATAGTCCACTGGACGGACATACTCATCATAGACAACATTTCCGAATTTGTTTACCTGTCATATGGTGTGAAGTTGATTCAATAGCCAAAGAAGTAACGTGTGTGCTAATGGTTCCATACTTCCATCTCATCAAGATAATGTAAACCAGGTCGGAACAATGACCCTAAACTCAAGCTAGCATGCATTGACTTTTAAGTATATTTCATTGCTTTTGACCAAAAATAAGAGGATATATTCATGTATGGCAGAATATAACATGTTCATGGAAAGCAATAGGGTCTAAATAAACTTGTTGCTTGGTAAAAGCTACGAAGTTGTTGGACAACTTTAGTACATGCTACTTGATATCATTGTTCAAGATATTTAAAAATGATAGGTGCAAAAGGTGAAAGTGAAAAAATACCAGCGTAACTCTTCCAAGAGCACTCTTGTTCCCCGATGAGCTAACACCTACCATTTCACAATCCATAGCCACCACATCTGTGAGACTGTCAGGTAGATTAGGAGCATGGAACAATAAAGGAAACATAAAATGTTGAAATCAGAAGAAAAGCAGGAGAAGGTTCCACAATGGTGCACATTTGAAAAGATACTGCAAGAATCCTGCTACTTTTCCTTTTAATCACTATCCTATCTGAATAATTGAAGCAGAAAAAATTAATCACTCCTCTAGCTCAGAAAACCTCGGTGGATGATTTTCAGTTAAATATAGAATACCACACCACGTTCAAATACTTGTTTAAACCTTTCCCCCATTGAGAACTAGATAACAAGTCTTGAATTAAGACAAACCAATACAAACAAAATGTAAACAAGCAAACTCTGCAGTGTTCCCCATTCGCCGTCGAGTTTCAATACACAAATCAACAAACTATTTATAATGTCCGCTCGTAACCTCAACTCTGTCCACCTTATACCAAATTGCACAGCCTTTATTGAGAACGAAACTCACCTGCAGTCGGACGAAGTAGGAGTCAAAGGATTCGGTTTCGAAGCTTGAGAATCCTCATCCGACCTCTCCTTGCGCTTCCCTATAAATACCCCAGAACAGGATCAAGTAAATATACAAAGTGGGAATAAGTAAGTCAAAATCCGGCATAAAAAAAAAAAGCAGGAAAAGCGGGGAAGCACCTAAAATGCTTCTCTCGGTTTCTGTATCTGGCTTGCTTGAACGTTTGGAAAAATTATTCTTCGAGCCATTGCTTTTCAGCTTCTGCAAAACAATATCAATACAGTAAAGCAAACTGAAATCCAAGTAAAAGACATTAACATACAATTTTTGAAGAGGGTACCTCCTGGAGCTGAGCCCAATTGGGATTGAGATTTTTGCTAGGGTTTTTGAGTTTGCCGGCCATTCTTTGAATCCACCTTCTTCGGCGCTTCTTTTTGATGCAAATTCCTTTTTTTTTTTTGAGCAATCTTTTTGATGCAATTAGCTAGACCTGTAGTCGCACTTTTGCTTCTATTAAAATCGTTTGACGTATATTCTAAACTGAAAAATATTTATTATTGCGTTTTCGTACAGATTAAAATTGTATTGGCTTATTCACGTAAAAGTATTGACTATATAAATATAGGAATAATGTACTTACTTTATAATTTTTCATGTATGAGAAGACGTGATTTTCTTATAAATAAATTTAGTATAATATTTCCAAAATAACTATTTTTGTGATAAATTATATTACTTTAATTTGTGGGTCTCGTTATTATTTAGATCAAATAACATTGAGAGAATTAAATTTGATGTGGGTCTCATTACTTTCTGTATTTTATATCAATATTATTTAGATAAGAAAAATAAAATATTGTTTAATTTCATTATAGATTATAATTATGCCGAAATGATAGGAAATCATTTACAAAATAAACTCTTCTTTTTTTATATTAGCCAAATATTTAAGGCTTTGTTCGTCTTATCTCAATCACCCTCTTCACCCATCACTCATTCACTTGTTTCAATCACCAACCAAACGTGCATTAAATTTGTCAATGTATTTCTCCACTAATTTACATATATTTCCCAATATATTACATTAAACCCCTATTCCCCCAATTACACCATGAAATTTCTCCCAATCATATTGTTGGTTGTATACATGTGGTGGTTGATTATTGAATGCTCACGGGAAAATACTAAAGTATAGCCAGGTTATAGCCTATATAGTACCTTTCTAGATCAATCATATATATACCAACACTCAAGTGACTCGAGCATTTCAAGTGATCTTATTTTAACGTAATTAAGCGTATGAAATAATAAAATGATATTTTGGGCAAACTGTTACGCCTATTGTAGCAGTTTTCACGACTCAAACCTGTGACCTCCGGTCACATCATATTAATGGCAGCAACCTCGTCGTTGCTTCAAGACTCGCCCTCAACATAATATTATAAAAAAATATTATAAAAAAATAAAATGTAACTCGGAACAAATTTGATCTCTTATCCTGCAAACGTCCAGACATATATTTATATAAAATATAAAATCGGTGCCTTCTTAACCTTTCCTAACTTTAGTACTCACAATGACATATGCAGATATGCTGTCTCACAAAATTCCCAAAATAGCTGATCCACCACCGTCTCATTCAAATCAATTAATTTTCCTTTCACCCGAAAGATCAAACTTATTCATTTTGGTCTTTTTTCTATTCCCATTCTTGAAAATCCATGCAAATAAATCAATCATCTCAGTGCCACGATAGCTTCCACGTGGCATTTCACTCTGAATTTGAGGAATAAAAATAAAATAAAATAACCCATTAATTTGGTATATAATTCAAGAAACCCAAAAAAAAAATAGAGCCCCAAAAATCAAGAAAACCATGTTTCATTCACGCTTCTTCTTCTACTCAACAACCCTTTATATTTTCTTTATTATAATTTTAATAATTTTCCCATACTCTGCAAAAACAGAGGAGGATAATAATAATAATAATAATGGCAATAATAATTATGGGGATGGCAGCATAATACCTCCTCCAAGTGCTTGTACCAACTGCACCATTTGTCAGTACCCTTGCCACCCTCAAGCGCCACCGCCTCCGCCGTCGGGCGACCAGTCCTCCCTCCCCGCCCCACCGCCGCCGCAGCAAGTGAATTGTCCGCCGGCGCCTCCAGTTATATGCTGCGGCGGCGGCGGTGGTGGTCAGTATTATGCACCACCCACTACTCCTTTTTATTATCCTTACAATAACTACTCCGGCGCGGCGGCGGCGGCGCTGATTTCACCTCGGATGAAGCTCTGTTCGTATGTTGACACGTGGGCTCTTGTTATTTTCTTGTATTATATTTTGTTTTTGATTTGTTATTAGATTTTGAAGGAATGTAACTGCTATATAGTAATATAGCTAATCCTTTTTTTTTTTTGTAATTCCAGGAAAAAATATATATTTATAATTATATATGTAATTTTGTAGTTTTATTCAAATATTTGCTGTCCAGCATATTTTTTTTCTTTTTTTTCAATAGTACTATATTCTGCTTTAATTTGATGTTTTATTTGGTATTTGGTATTACAAAATACGCATCAAATTAATGTTTATGGTTGGTTTTAAATCTTTTGTTATTTTTTTATATTGCACCCGTGTTCTACAATGTGAATTCTGATAAATTTCGCTCGAGTATCTGATAGTATAATCTATCTCATCACGTGTACATTATAAAATATTATGATTAGAAATAAGGTGAAATAGATGATTTGAATTTTTTTTTTTTTTTTTTTGAGTACAAAGGGAGGAATTTGGGGAGGGGACACACGCACTCATATCGTATGAGATCGAACCCGGGTCATTTACGCTTACAACACATGTCTCAACCACTAGAGCAAAATGGACGTTTCCTAAGCCCCCAAACTTTTCAAAATTTCCACTAATCTATCTATATATATATATATATATATATTTTATCTTTAAATATTAAATATTGGTATTTAAATCTTCACATTTTATTGATTTAGCCCCCTCAAATTTAAATGTCTAGCTCCGCTCCTGTTAGAGCACAAAGTCCCTTTTGGGGTTCATTTATATAAACGGAATTCGAAATGAAATGCCAAAAAGAGTTTTTAGTTTTTCGGGAGGCTTCATTGGGAATATTATTTTCAAAAAACATTTGTCAAAAAATCTAATTAGTAGTATTATTTTTTATGATTCTAAAATTATGAAGTAGGGATAAAGGATTTGATGTGTCTTAACTTACTGGATTCGATTCTAGAACAAGTCCCCATCTAAGTTTTTCCAATAATGTTAATAAAAAAAATTCGAATTAACCTATTGCCAAACCATGCTTTATTCACCTTGTGTTTTAGGTTGCTTCTCTCATTTCATGCCGTTTGCTTGAATACTATCCAAACCATTATATTAATATTAGATCATATTATATATGATGATATATTATCATTTCATATTACGGAAATTATTAGTTTTACATCAATAAAAAAAATCATTATGTTGTTTTTATTTCATACATTTTTTTTGAAAACTTAACTGGATAGTTGGCCAAACAAATCGGCACTAGCAAATGCCGGTTCAGTTTTGTCTTAACATTTAGTGAAGAAATTAAAATTCGTTGAACTATCAAAAATTAATCAGCTTTGCTAGTACTTTTTCCAAAAAAATATTGTTGAACATTTGATTTTTTTAATTAGTCAATTTTTTTTTTTTGAAGTGTGGAGTGACATAACAAGTAATTAGGACAATTAAATTAGTTTGATTTCATTTTCAGTCTACAAGCAAATCATCAAAAAAAACCTAGTCTTTGTTAGATAGTGTAAAACCCCATTTCAGCTATTTAAGTGTCATATTTTTTTCCATGTCCCTATCATGTTATATTTCGAATTGTGTGTTTGTACATATGCACACAGGAAAATAATTATATTTCTTTGACAGTACATCAAAATTATTTTAACGTGGTATAAAATTGGTGGCCGGACATTATATTTATTTCACTGATTCAGAAGAATATTAGGACAAGAGTCGCATTTGTTGATGGTTTCATAAAGGAATATACTTTTCAAATGGGGAAAAGTGTAGCCATCAGCAATGAAGTAATGGACCTACCATTTCCCTTTTGCTGCCATAAAAGTAGCCTGTCACAAGAACAGTTTTTTATTAATTAACAAACAAATAAAGTTAAACAATCATTGTGGTAATTATCCTACTCTCTAAATATTATCATGTAATTTCCAAATCATGATGAGATTAAGGAGCTTAAATGAACCACTTGTACCTAATATTTTAAAGGGATAAATTCACTTTTGGTACCCAAAGTATTAGCGGTTTTCACTTTTGGTATCCGTTTTTTTGGGCTTATCATTATTAGTATCCAACGTTTCAAAATTCACTTATTTTTGGCACGTTCCGTTAGTCAACCATTAAATACTAACGATTGACCTACTGTAGTTGGTTTCCACGATTGCCGCATGCTTTACGGCGTCTCCGGCGCCGATTTCGGGGGACCCCAAGTGTCGTGCAACCACTCATTTTGAGCGTATCTGCAAGCCATATAATGCCCAGTGGTCAATTTCATGATTTGAGTTCGTCTCCGATGCCAATTGACGATAATTCGAAAAACTCAAAGTTTAATTCAAAGCCAAATTCCATCCAACATACTTCCCCAAATCCAAAATTGAGCATACCATCGTCTTCCTCATCTTAAGGCGCACAAAACCCACTCCTCAATCGGTTCGATTTGCCCCCCGGACCTAAAACGCACAAAAAGGGGATCTTAAAATCGATTTTCCAACTTTTAGGGGTCCGTATCCCCATGTTGCCGGTCGAATTGGCCTCCGACCAAGAAGACAAAGTTGCTTAGGATAAAATTTTGAGTTAAAATTCACCATCCCCGTTCAACATTGTTCTGACTCCGGCCGGTCAACTGTTAGTCTTTAACGGTTGACTAACGGATCATGCCAAAATGAGTGAATTTTGAAACGTTGGGTACTAATAATGATAAGCCCCAAAAAGCGGGTACCAAAAGTGAAAACCGCTAATACTTTGGGTATCAAAAATGAATTTATCTTATATTTTAAATACCAAACCCGCGATCAAACCGGTCAAGCAATAAGTACAACCTGCCAGACTAATTTAACCGACCAATTTATATAATATTATTGTAATATATTAATACCATAGGAAAAGTTTTATAATTTAATTGACTTCTTATTTTTGGTTATATATAATTTAATTGATTGTCTATGCCGACATTATAGAGATTTGTCCAAATTTAGAATATTTTAATTTGATTAGAGTTCTTGTTCAATTTGGTTAAAATATTAAATAATTGGTTTGATTTAAAATAATTGATTTGTTTATTTGTGTTTTTGTTAATGTAAGTCACTAGCTAGTATATATTTTTTTACAACTAGTTATCATATAATACATTTTAAAATAAAAACTATATAAATAATAAACTTTAAAAATGCTACATTCAAATTATGACATAAATATATTAAATAGTAAGTTTGTAATTTTAATTTCTATAAAAAAAGTCTTAAAAATAGTAAAATTCGATTCAACTGCAGCTTTGACCAGTATTAGACGGTATGATCGATTTAATCGCAAAAATAAATTATATGTAAATTCATTAAAAATTTGACCAGTATTGACCAATTTAACTGCAAACTAATCTATAGGTAAATTCATTAAAAATTAATACTAATAATATCTAATATGTGTTTTTTTGGTTTATTCTTGAGAAAAATTCAATATCATCTCCTTCTGTCGAAATTATCTGAATCCACTTTCCGCGAAAGTCACATATATGTGACTAATTTCAAGTTTTTTCCTTTTTTTCTTGGTCAAAAGAGTCCAATTTTTTTAGATGTATGTATAATGAATTACACATGACCCAGAACTGTAATTAAAAAATCCAAATTTCGAGTTCTTGACCAAATTTGATATCATAAAATAACAAAAAAAAAAAGAGTTTATTGACAAGATTTTACACGAGAATTAGCTAATTACCCATCGTGCCCTTGTCACCTAATGCACCTATTATTATATTTTATATACCAAAGCATATATCTCAATTTAAGCAATGCAAATTAAAAAGTTTTGAAATAATACTTTGATTGCTGTGGATGATCTGCCCCTGACATATATTGTTCCAATTCTTATGTGGAAGCAAAGGCTACTTGCAACAGGACAATTAATTATTTACTCTAGCTGAGTGTGACAGGTCAAATATTAATTACTTTCCCATTATAATTAGGTTTAATATAATGGTGTTTTATAATTAATTTCTTTCTGGTTATTTAGTGGGAATATCTTGATTAACAATTGTTTTATACAGTTGTACAAACTTCCCATCCAACATTAAATGTACAGATATGACCATTTTAATTATTAAAATATACATATAAATGTTGTCATTTAGATTGTATGTCATATTTAACGTAATTATTAGTAATTTCAAGAATCAACATACAAACTTTTAAAGAAAACTATCCAATTTATTGGTACAGTGTCCATTAAGAGTTAAGACTACCAATTCTCTAATCTGCAATGTAAAAGTACCCCCCCAAAAAATCCCTGTCATAGGTCGAATATTTATTTATATATTGTTCTGATTTAACCATTGAACGCTAAGTGGCAACGGGTGTTACTCATAAACTCGAGTTCGAGTATTTGTAATGACGAAGCTGAACTTACTGGGAAAAAAATATTATTCTGATTTAAAAACAAATAAAAGAATATTGCTGATTTTAGTCATAGAAAATTGTTTTTGTCATAACATGTGATAATAATTATGGAGTCTGAGTTTGCATGTTTACAGCTAATGCACTGTAATAAAATTGCCAAATAAGAAAAGAGGGAGAAAATAAGTTGAACAAATGAAATTCAATTTCAAAATTATTTTCATTAATTAGAAAAATATGTATTTTATTGCCTGACGTTCAACTCGAGACAGAAGGATGAATTACGGAAACACCCTTGACAGCTTTATCAACCAGGAGGTTATCAACGAAAATTTGACGTCTAATTGAGGATATAAATGTAATTGTAATATCCACGTACGCAGTTAACGGTAAAAATATAAATACATAAAATACAATAGAATAACAACAATACGGAGGCTCTTAACAGGTGATTTTTCCATTAAGTCTCTCTTTCTCTCTCTAAATTCAAGAGAAATTCTTCTTTCTTATTTTTCATTCAGATCCCTTAATCATTTTTTTCTTTGTTCGTGCTTCAATTTGGTTAGTTTTTCTCTGATAATTCTGATCATGTATTAATTTTTGAATTTTGCTTTTTTTTAATAGAATTTTCTGATTATTTTTGGACTTTATTTTGTGCGCACTTATTGGTACATGCAATGCATACATTTGTTCTCGATGGACATAATCTTGGTGGGTTTTTGTTTGATTGTAGTTCTGATGATCATTAATCACTTCTAATGCATGTCTTAAGATTAGGGTTTTTGCTCTTTTTTCCCCTTTGATTTTTGCAGGAGTTACAACTTACAAGAAATTTAATTGAATTCATTGGCAGCGAGTATCAAAGATAGAAACTTGCGAAAGCTTGGAGCTTTTTTCATGATAAAAAGGTTAGTTTCAAAATCTCTTTTTTTTTTTTTTCATCTTTTTAGTGTTTTTAATTAGATGGTTGCTCTGAATTCTTCATTTTCTGTTTCGGCCTGCTTACATATCAGTGAAACCAATTTATCTTTTGGGTATGTTGATTTAGTTTATATCTTGCTTGAATGCTGGTGACAAGAAGAAGATAAACTTAAATTGAAATATTTTGAAATGGTTAATAAAAAGTTGGATTATTTGCTCTGTTTTGTACCCAGCAGTATTTGATGAAATTGATGCTTTGTAGTTATTTATTTTTTTAATTGTAGGATATGGCAGTTAATTCTGCTTTATGTGGATGAGCCTTATCCGAAGTTTGTTGCTGTTCACTAGTTGCATTTATGAAATTTTTGACTTAAACGTTATACCCACGTGAGTGCTGTGTCGCAGTTAGTTCCTTTGCGTGATCATGTATATACGTGTCAATATATGTGGTTAGCGGATTCCACTAATCACGGTCATTGTTGGGCCCCACGGTTCGCATTTTTAGTACATTTACGTTCACATTCCATTTTTAGGCATCTCGATCATATAGATGTGGTTAATTGTAATGTAAATGAGCTTTTTATTTAATTTATGTTGTCATTTGGAACGGGCAGAGGCATATTGATAAAACTTCGATTGATCATGTAGATACGTGTCAATATATGTGGTTAGTGGGGCCCATTATTCACGAGCATTGTTGGGTCCCACAATATGTATTTTTAGTACATTTACTCACATTTTCATTTTATACATCTCGATCCTATAGATATGGTTAATTGTAATGTAAATGAGCATTTCTTAATTTTCATTGTCAATTCTAAACGCGGGGAGGCGTATTGTTAAAATTTCGATTTTTGCAAAGTTGTCTATTCTTGTAGAGCTTTTCCTTTCAATTGTAAAGTCTTTTCCCTTTGAAAGAACTTGTGTTATTGTTCTTGAAAGAAGTTGATTGTCTGACTTGCTCATTCTCATCGGATCTTCCACGCAATCGTGATGAATAATCTTTTCTTTGATACAAGTTATCTCCTAGAACTCCGAGTCGGTCTTTAATGTCTCATTCACTTGTTTGAATCGTGGTTATTTGTTGTGTGGGATTTGATTTTTCATGTTTAGTGGAGACTTTATTGTAGTGTTTTCATGATGTAACTCTGAATTTTGAGCTTGGCCATGCCATTTATATGGTAACCAAGAATAGAATACTCTAAATATCCTACCCTTTAAAATATTCTCTTGGAAAATGAGAACATCGGCTTTTGACCAGTTAGTTCCGGAATGTTCGTTATTAACAGGCATATCTTTGCAGTTATATTTGATCCAGAAAAGAATAAGAGAGATGATATTACTTGCAAGACAATTTTTACTGACTTGCTATTGCATGTTGACCATGTGGTTAGTTTATCATCGTTATGTTATTTATTCACAAATTCCTTAAGTGCTGTATATGAACTTGTTCGATGCTTGGGCATCATCAATGTGCCTGAAGAGCACTTATCATTCTTCCATTTGGTTGAGATTTAAAAAATCTCAACAAGCCAAATCTGAGTTGAATTGTAACAACTTGGAACAATGTTCTAGTTAGGCACATACTAGCTTAGTGTGCCAACTCTTGCATGTTATTATCATGATTTCTTCCGGGATCAAAGCTACTTTCAAGCTTGGCCTGGATTAATCCATAGCTAGCTTGAACTTGCTCAGCTTGAGATTTCAGCTTCTTTAGACTGTTTGTGGTGAAATTATCATTTATTTGGTGATCATTTAATAGTGTGTGTTATCAACTTAAAAAGAGCAGTTTCTTCGGAAATGTCATTGGAAAATATTCAAGGAAAACGTCATTTTTCACTTTTGTTCTTTTCGCCATTATGTTTGACTAATTATACAAGACTTATCGACTCTAAAATTGAACTGTTGCTTAGCTGTCTTTTCGTGTACTTAGTATGCTTTCGGATAATAGCTTTTATTACATTGCAAAACAAGACGTAAGATTACTCTATATTATTACTATCTTGAACTTGAGAGTTTGTTTTGTTGAATGAAGAAACAATGCTTCTAATTTTTCATTCTGGAGGATGGGGATCTGAGGTATAAATAGGCTTAACTTATTGCCCGCAGGAATTGCACTAAAGCAACTCACGGAGCTATCAAAATGTTGATAATAATGGATGTGAAATTTTTTTATTTAAGGATATCTTCTTAATGCATGTTTTAATATTGGTGAATTTATAATTATACATTTGGAGGAATGAGGATTTTCTTGATATCCGATTCGGTGTCTTTTGTCCTTATCTGCTTTTGTACTCTCAATGATCTTCGAGAGTTATGTTACTGATAGTAAACCTAAATTTTTGTTCTTGAAATCATTCAATGAGTGTGATCTTCATGACCATGATTCATTGGTTTGTCATTTTGGTAACTTCCTTCCTTCATTTGCCTCCCATTAAGTTGGATAGCTCCTTTCTTGTCTTAGATTTTTTTTTTTTTTGAATAAATTCGAATATATAAAAAATAAAAGAGTAAAATGTTGTTTACAAAGCCAAACAAACTAGCAATAACGAAAAACAAGAGGAAATCGGACAAAAAGATGAAATCAAGTCACATGCCGACACGGTAGCCAAAATGGGGCCTCATTAAAACCTACCAGTAAAACCCACCCTGGGAAAAACCATCGGTAGGAAAAAGAGTACCCCAAAAGAAAGGCAAAACAAATCGCAAAAACTATCGATGAATAGCCCAAGCGACGCGAAAGCGAAGAACAAAGGAATCCTCCCACTAATATGCGAGGTGATAAAGTAGAGTGCGATCCGCAATAATAACCTCACGAAGAAAATGCGCGCCGCGTCCACCAAGTATTACCAACCGCATACGCCTTTCTGTAGAAAGGGTGTCGGTAGCTCGATTAGCCTCCCGATAAACATGAGACGCCCGGAAATGAGCGAGACGAAGACGACGGAATAAGAGAATAAGCACGCTTTGATGACCCAAGGAACTTGCATAGAAAAGGTAGAAAAATCGAAACCACATAAGGCGAGTCGGACTACAACCAAATAAAATCCCAACCTTTATCCAACGCGATTTAAATGCAATGATAGCCGCAGAACTTTGCGGAAAAGAAACCCCGACTGGCTGGGACGGTGAAGCGGCCCAACCCGCAAAGCCATGGCAATTCGAAAGACACCACCACAAGCGAGTCTCTGGCGACCCCGTTGCACTCCCATCAAAAGATTAACTTTAATCCAACCAAACGGAGGGAGACTCCAACGCACAAGAATAGGGTAATTATTACGTCTACAATAGCCAGGATGGCTAGTTTGCTCAAAATAGAAAGATCCAACGAATCATTATTCATATAGCGATAGGAGTATGACGGGATTCTCTAATGAACGAAAAACTTGAGCCGAACGGCCATGTCGAAATCTTGTAATCCTCAAAGATCGCTTTATTGCGACAAGTCCGGATAACCCAAATCGGAGTAATCAAAGTAAGTTTCCACAAAAATAGGATCCGAGAGCTTCCCCAGCCTCCAGCTCTCCAATGATAACACCCCAAATGCCAAGAGAAATCGAAATGAACATTGAAGAGACCGAAAAAAAATCCCGGTTGGGTCGCACCATCGGGCAATCCAAAAACAATGATCCAAATCCTCCGAATGATGGAAACAAAAGTGACAAACTCTGCCAGGCCCATAGTCCTGCTGCTCTCCGCAAATGACCCCACAGGAAGCTTATTATGAATAACGCGCCAAACAAGCGAGGAACGACGAGATGGGATACACGTGTGCCAAATCCATTTACCCCAACGAACCATGGAAAATTCGTATGTATATGCCCGATAAAAATATACGAGATGAAACAAGCGCCGTGAACCGAATTAGACCAAATTCGAGAATCTTTCCCACCAACAACAGGCATGTCCAACATATCCATGACAATATCTTCACGATTCAAAATGAACAATGAAGTGAGATGCCCAATGCCATCAAAAAGATAGTGGAAACCTTTTGATCTAAAATCTGCGAAATCGGCGAGGATACCCAATTTATCGCAATATTATACCCAAGCCAATTATCCCACCAGAACGAAATAGTGGAGCCATCCCGATAATCCATCTGTAAGTCTGTCTTGAGAGAAGAAATAAAAGGGCGAAAACCCGTCCACAAAGAGGAACTAACAACGGAGTGACCTTGGGCTCAAGATCGCCATCCAAAACCGACTACAAAGGAATCGAGCCGCCAGGAGAATCCGTAGCCAAAATATCCCAAGCAAAACGCATCGAAAGACTTATTCATAGATGAAATAGAACGCAAACCCAAACCACCCCTCTCCGTAGCGCACACATACGACTCCAAGAGACCGTAACAAGGCCTTTTTTCGTGATGTCCCGATCCAAATAAAATTATGCGGCGGCCGGTCCAATCGACGGATGAGCGTGGCCGCCATTTGTAAACCATCATAGAATGAACAGCGAATCAAGATAATCGAGTTAACTAAGCAAACCCGACCATGCCATAGACAAAGAATGACCGCTTCCGATTCTTGAATTTGCTAATGATACGATCAATAATTGGCTCCAAATGAATCCGTCTTGCACCCCTTAAAAGCGGAACACCCAATAAGTAAAAGGCGGACTCCTCCTCATCCGTATCGAGCGAAGAATAGACCTCTTCCGACGAACAAATTTGCCAAAATAGATGGTGGATTTGTCACGATTAGCACACTGACCTGAAAGTTGCTCATAATCCGAGAGAATACGAGAGATAGTCTCAGCATTATCAATGGAAGCTTGACAAAAAATGATCACATCATCAACATACATAAATCGTAGGATAGGAGATACCATGACCCGGCCAATATCTAGAGATAGCCCGAGATTGAACGTGTTGACTTATGAGGTTACTTAAAACCTCTTCCGCAATGCGAAACGAAGCGGGGACAACGGATCCCCTGCGGACCCCTGCGAGCACCCAAAATAGCCAACCTGGAGAGCCGTTCGATAAAATCGAAAGTTTGGCGGGAGATCAAGAATCTAGAAATCCAACCACAAAATTTGTTCGAAAAACCAAAGGCTCTCATAACGCCCAACAAAAAATCCCAAGAGATGGTATCAAAAGCTTTGCGAATATCCACTTTGATGGCCATGTTGCCACCATATGCCCGACGATCTAAACAATTAATGCATTCAGAAGCAAGAGAAACACAATCATGAATACGACGGCTGCAATAAACCCAAATTGAGTAGGTGAGATGATAGAGGTCGCCACTGGAGCCAACCTGCTGGAAAGAATTTTAGTAATAATCTTGAACAGAAAATTACTAAGTACAATGGGTCGGAACTGATCGACTTTAATAGCCTCTGCTACTTTCGGAATGAGCACCACAAAACTAGAGTTAATCCCGGGGAAGGGCGCCCGTATCAAAGAAATTCTCAATGTACTTGAACCACATCCGACGAAACCAACTCCCAAGCAAACTGATAAAACTTACCAGGGAAGCCATCGGGTCCAGGAGCACTCGCAGGATCCATCTCAAAAACTGCTTGTTTAATCTCCTCGATGGAAGGGCGATTAATGAGACTCATATTTTGGTGAGGCGTGACCGATGGGTGAATGATGGTGGAAATACGAGTCAACGACGTAGAGGTAGGAGAAAAGGAAGCGTGAACAAATTCTCATAAAATTGAACCACATGCTCTGCAATAGCAACAGGGGTTCCTACAATTCTCCCCATCAATAACCAAGAAAGATATAGAATTCCTGCACTTACGAATTTTAGCTGCCCGCTGAAAAAACGTAGTATTTCTGTCTCCATCCTTAAGCCAAGTGTTCCGGCTTCTCTGGCGCAACATATCATATTCCTTATGCATTAGCTCCGATAACAGAGCATTAGACTCCACCTCTTGGCAAAAATTCTCATCTGAATAACCATCTATGGCGATCGACTCTTGAATGGCAAAGAATATCCGATAAAATGGACTCCTTTTCTTTGAAAAATATTACCAAAGATCAGAATTCGATCTTTAAGACAAACTTTGAGACGCTTAAGCTTACCCGATGTGCGACCCCAGGGGAAGTAGACAAGATAGGCGTATTCCACGACTCCGATCACAAAGAAAGTCTGTCATCTAGAAGCCACATATCTTTGGCCGAAAAGGGCGCGGACCGGAAGGAGATGAATCCTTACAAGTGATGGAAATGGGATGATGGTCGGGGCGTAGTGCGGGCAAAACATAAGAACGAACAGTCTCCCATAAGTTCAAGAAACCTCGGACATAAGACCCCTATCAATTTTAGATTCCACGTGATTCCCGTATGCATGCGTCCTTTCCAAGTATACTTATGGCCAGGCGAAGGGATATCTATCAACCGACAATCTTCGATGAAAAGCATAAATTCAT
Source organism: Rehmannia glutinosa (assembly GCA_016081115.2). Taxonomy (NCBI): domain Eukaryota; kingdom Viridiplantae; phylum Streptophyta; class Magnoliopsida; order Lamiales; family Orobanchaceae; genus Rehmannia; species Rehmannia glutinosa. The sequence goes on along the minus strand of CM071929.1, from coordinate 55,204,489 downwards.
GACACGAAATCATATTCGAACGTGAGAGCTACGCGTTCATGAAAGCACCTAACACAAAGATTAAAATCCCCACCACAAGAAAATTAGAAACCCGGAAGCTAATAGATCACGCCAAAGTTCCCGACGGCGCCCATACGAGGTGACCATGAACAAATCCATTAAAGTTACCCACCGAAAAGAAGCGGCCTCAACCAAAATAAATTGGTCATCGTATATGCAACACGAGGTCAAGTGAAACGAGAGAAACCAAAATCCAAATGTTAGCCATGCGGATGCCCGACCTATGATTGGCCGTCGAACGGATAACCCCATACCGGCCCGATAAGAGGAGTTAATCGAAGAGATATTCATTTTTGGTTCCACCGCATAAAGCCAACTGGTTTGGTAATCAAGCGATGATGTCGTAGCGCGACTTTAGAGAGATCGTTAGAGATCCTCTAACGTTCGATGAAGGATATTCATTGTTTACGAGAAAGCTCCTCAAGCGGAGCCATTTTAGTATCTTGGGATTCCTCCTCAACTTCATCACCCAAGACTTAGAAACAACCATATCCATAATATTATGATTCTCGATTTCCCTACGGGCGCTTTAGAAGCGTGGCTGAAGGGCCTTCTTTTCGAACCACGGATAGCTTTTGACGAATTTCTTGTAACTTTTTATCCGCTAATAAATCAACAAGTCGCATCCCGGATCCGAAGGTGGAAGAAATAATCGATGTGTCTGGACCTAATAGGGGATCCGGTCGTCCACCTTCAACTAAAGCACCTTCCGTTGAGGGCGGATTAATTACCATAATAACATCATTGTTCTTGCCACACGCATCCTCTTTTGAAATCAAATCCATCATTCCCGGCCCAGCTTCTATCGCTAAAATAGGGCTATCCGAAGGGACTATCATCTCTAGAGGCATGACATTTTCAATTTCCATATCCAAATCATCTCCATCCTGACTTTCAAGAAGGGCAAAAGCATTACTAGTATTCAACAGTGGGGGAATATCATGAGAGGGAGATTTCGATCTTCCTGGGGACAAAGAATCTCAAGATCCCTCGGCCGAAAGTTGCTCATCGACTAAACCTTAGAATTAGGAGCTTCCGTCGACTTGCCATGTGGCTTGGGATTACGAGAACGGCTCCGAGCTCTAAAAGGTGGTTGCTCGTTATTTATTTGTCGGCATACGGTACGTGGAGTGACCAATAAATTGACAATGACGGCGGGTGCAGTAGCGTTCATACCGAAAGAAAATAAATCCGAGTGTGCCTGTGCATTTATCAATTTTCATCTTCTCCTAAGACTCATTCTTAGATCCACATCCACAAGAACACGTGCGAAATGACCCGCAGGAGACCGGAAATATTGTTCTCATCAATTTTAATAGGCGAGCCAATAGCTCTAAAGAATTCCCATAAGCACCCGGGGTGCCAATATTCCCAACTAAGACCAAAAATACGAACCCATACTTGAGCAATGGATGTGGTTGTGTTGTCGGGATCGAAATCCGGTGTCCATGGCCGCAAAGCGAAATGTGCCTGGTGACAGAGAATAAAAACGTTTTTCCACACAACATCCTTATCATTAAGATTAGAAAAATGTATGTTATAAAACCTTTACCCAACGAAATAATACGGAAATGATCAATACGCCATAAAGACTGCAATTTGTCGTAAAGATTCGAAATTGTCAGGGGCTTGCTACCCTTAGCATATAAAGTCCTACCAATCAAAGAATTTTCGCATAATTGACGTCTAGATTCATATATCTCATCCGGAATTTCTAAAGAAAAGATATTACCAGTTTTCTTGGGAATGAGCGGAGATGAAACCTTAACATTTGGCATGGGAATCTTAGAAGGCGAAGATTGTTTCAATATACCACTGTAAGTAGTCGACTGAGCACCAGAAATTTTGTTTGTCGTGGGAAGAGAAGCAGCAGTAGGAGAATACGCTGCAACCATGTCCAAAGTATTACGATCAAGTGACGTTGAGGGGCATGGGATCGGAACCGGAGTAAATCGTGGATTTCTGACTCCATAATCGAGCCGGAGATGGAGGCCGGAAGAGGCATCATCTATTTCCGATCGATCAACCCATAACCTCGATTATTCCCCAAATTCACCCCTGCTTTCAGTTTCGGTGCGGGTCCCGCGGCGACGGTGGCCGCGATCGAAGGTGGCTGGTGGTGGTCGAATTTGATGGGTAAGCTGCTCGTCAAGTTTGGTTGAAAGTTATTGAGGCATGAAAGAGTAATTGCAGTTTTACTTTGCAAACCCTAGCTTATCTCCAGTTAATGGATTGGAGCTGAATGAGGTCCGAGTGAGCAGCAACCTTGCGTGCCAACTCTTCAGCCTGGAAATGGATGGGCGTCGCGGGGAGCCGCCGTAAGGAGCGACTGAGATGGTGGATCGCCGGCCAAAGACGGGTTTTGCGTTCTGTTTGGTGTTTTACCCCTTTACTGTCTTAGATTAATTGGCTTCTCGGGTTCATGCCCTACTTTGATAATATTTTTTTTTAGTTATTTCACTATTTCTTGGTGCGCTTGGAGATTATGGGATTTCAAGTTTAAATATAACATATGGAATAGAAATCTTATTAAAGCAAATGCCTACTATAAATATGAATGCAGGATGTTATCTTTAGATTATGCCTGTGCGATTCCGATATACCAACTCTTACGTTGATTACTGTTTTATTCAGTCCTCTATATTTGGTACGTTATTTTCGGAGCTGACTTAGAATCTTTCACATGTCAATTCTTGCATAAAATGAAGTTCTTATTGTATTGGCAAAAATATTTTTTTAGTCCACTAAGTGGACGGCTTGAGAAATTTAGTCCACTCTTTTAGAAATTTTTGAAATTGGCCCACTAAGTGCCAAAAATTCGGACATTTAGTCCACTGACCTGCTATTGCAGGTAACAATCCTATGTGGATTTTTTTTTCTTTTTGCTTTTCCTTTTGGCCTTAAAGTATGAATTGTTTTTGTTGATAGGGCATATTATGTGACATTTTGGAGGGAAATATATTATTTTCAATGTAAATTAGATCAAAAAAAATTTATAAGATTTATTATGAATAAAATGAAAATAATTTACATAAAATATTTAAATTATTTGTTAATTTGAAAAACGAAAAATAATTTTAAAAAATCCATGAAAAACAAAAATAATGTTAATAAAATTTAAGATATTTTAATTGGAGAAATGTATTCGAAATTATAAAATAAATTTTTTTATATCATATGTTTAAATTATAAATTATTTAATTGGATAAATAACATTATATATTTATAATTAAAGAGTAATAATTAAATTATTTTTTATACAGTTTTTTAAAATTTAAATATTTTTTATGCAGTTTTTTTGTACTTAAATAGTTTTTTGTACAGTTTTTTATACTGTTTTTTTTTGTAATTCAAAAGTTTTTTATACAGATTTTTAAAAAACATTCTTGAAAAATAAGAATAATGTTAATAAATTTAAGATATTTTAATTGGATAAATATATTCAAAATTATAAAATAAAATATTTTCATTTTTTATGTTTAAAGAGTAATAATTAAATAGTTTTTTATTTTTCTTTTTACCACGTAATATTTTTATTTATAGTTGAATTAAATATAGTTTTCTATATTTTAAGTCTAATATTTTAAAAATACAAATATTAAGAAGTAATTTAAGTTATGATATAAATAATTTTTCTTATTTTATAATTTTGAATATATTTATCCAATTAAAATATTTAAATTTTATTAACATTATTCTTATTTTTCATAGACTTTTTTTTAAAAATTATTTTGTGTTTTTCAACTAATAATTTTTTTTAAGTATATTCTGTAAATTATTTTCATTTTATTCATAATGAATATTATATTTTTACCTAATTTACATTGAAAATAATATTTTTTCCCTCCAAAATGCCACATAATATGCCACATCAACAAAAACAATTCATATTTTGAGGCAAGAAAAAAAGAAAAAAATTCCACATATGATTGCAGGTCAAGATTACCTGCAATAGCAGGTCACTGGACTAAATGTCCGGATTTTTGCCACTTAGTGGACCAATTTCAAAAATTTCTAAAAGTGTGGACTAAATCTCTCAAGTCGTCCACTTAGTGGACGAAAAAAACATTTTTGCCTATTGTATTCTATGACAAGCTGATTAATATGGCTTCATTTAACTGTTGTATGTGCGCATCTGATATAGGCATCTCATGCAACATGGGGCATCGCAACATTCAGTTCAACGGTCATATGATTGATATGCAAGCAGATCAAAGCCACAGCCATCTACACCCCGAACCGTGCATCTTTTACGCAAGTGCACCAAACTTTCCTCACCATAATATCCACCCCGTGGTCCCCACACCAGGAAACCAGTGTAGTCTTAACTTTCATCCCATTCCAGAACGTCACGACAATGCCTTGTTCTACGCTGTGCCACCATACAACGGCGTCCAGCCTCAGCATAATCTCGACTTAAATCTTGCTGCACCATCTGGCCATTATAATCCATATTTCCCTGTTCAAGTAAATCACGGGGCACATAATCTTTCCCATGTGGATGGCATCAGAGGACCGTTTAAGAGAAAGAATGCTGAGGGGCCTCCTTCTAATTACCAGTATCAAAATGTTTCGGCAGGTTCTAGTTCTTCTTCTGTTGCCCCTATGGCTAGGCCAACCGAACCTGATATTAGTCAGACAAATGCTGCTTCTTTTATGCCAACGGAATATGCTGGGAATGATCCAGCATCGACGGTTGAGATTGGATCTCTGAGAAGTGTGAGGAACAGGGCTGGTATTATCCAAGGAAATTATGTTGCTCCACCTGTTCTGTTACCTGGCAACCCCTGGTTGGATATGAATTATGGTGCACACAATGGCGATGTTGGCGCTTTGGCATGGACACAGCCTCCTAATTTACCTTATGTACATGGTACTTTTTTCTAGCTCTAAATTTATAATCTTTAGGGATAATTACAAAAAATACTCTTGAGGCTTGTCCTAATTACAAAAAAATCCCAAATTATCTTTCAAAATTACTTACCTCCTTAAGGTTTTACAAACACTCCCTCGATGTTTGTTTTTTCCTTACAAATTACAAAGGGGTATTTGTAATTTTGAAAATAACTTTTTTCCACATAGACAAAACCTCAGGGGTGCATTTGGATGGGGGGATTTGGGATGAGGATTTGAAATCTTTAGCCAAATCCACACCCTTGTTTGGCTTATAAAATCTCTCTTTTAAGTTTTAGTTCATTTTCAAAGGATTTGAAATCCATTTTTTTTTTTCTTTTTGCACACTTGCATATTCGCGCACACACTGCACACACATTCACACAGACACACTGCACACAGTTCGCACACACACTTCACACATACACATTCACACACTCCCTCACACACATATTCACACAATAATTTTTTTAGTGTATAAAATTATATCTTTTATTTTTATTTATTAAATGCCAATTAAGAAAATGTTAGAGCTTTTAAATTTTTTTTATCAAAATTTTACGATGGATTTGAAATTCTTACACAAATCCACATCATCCAAACAAGAGAAGAATTTCAAATGGGTATTTTTTGTAATTAACCCTAATCATTATCCAAGGCTATTTTGCTATTGGTGGATTTTGAATATTTGTTTTTTTCTATTCTGATTTGCTTTCCCCATTTCTTGGCATACACAGCTAATATGAATGGAGCTTGTGTTGAAGCTGGGAATATAGGTGTACAAGGTTATCAAGTGCCATCCATAAGCAGAGGTGCCGGTTTTCTGTGCCCTCCCGTTGCTCAAGGCCATTCGAATCCTCAGCATCCAACTCCACCTATACAAGGGATGAGAGGATACAACGTTAACCAACAGATGGCTACATCTTCACGCAGTACCCCGACATTTAGTTATTCGAGTACTGGCATCAATCATTTTCAGGATGTTGTAGACGACGGGCCCACATTTCTAGCTCCTGTCCCCCCGACAGGCTTTCGGTTGTATCGGCCTCACCGAAGGGAAATTATACTCGACGCAAATTCAAGAAATCGCAACCTTCCTCACTTGAGAGTTTTGCCAGAAGATGTAACATTCTTTATTTTTCTCCCCACTATCATGTCTCTCATTTCATTGATATGTTTGTTTCTTGTCATAATTCACTTGTTTTGAATGTTTGCCGTGGGCTATAATTTTTAGGAAGTTGCTATGCTTGAGATTCCTGGCTACCATGTGGCCAGAGATTCGATTGATCAGCACAGTGATATGCGTTTGGATATAGATCACATGTCGTATGAGGTAATGGGGGAGTTTTGCATTAGTTTAAGGGATAATTACAAAAACTATCGCTAAGGCTTGGGGTAATTACAAAAGAACCCTATGATGTTTGAATATTACAAAAAACCTTTGATTCTTTGTTAAATGTAAGGGGATAAGGGGTGTTTAAAATGTTTCTGCTTATCAAACACGTTTTTCTTTTGTGATTTTTGAAAACCTGTGTTTTTTTTTGTTTTTTTTGGTAATTAACCCAAACCTCATGGGTAGTTTTTGTAATTATCCCTTAATTTACTTATGATGTGTTTGTTATGTTAGAGAACTTTCATGGATGATTGGTTTATTCATGTAGGGTATCTGATGTTTTACTAATGAGTCTTCTAATCCAAAGTTTCGATTTTGACATTATGTGACAGGAGCTTCTTGCATTGGGAGAACAGATAGGCAGTGTCGGCACTGGATTGTCCGAGGAATTCATTCAAAATAACTTGAAAATAAGAACTTATACCTCAATGCCGGCTCGTGTCAATCTTGAATATGCAACATGCCCTGATCAGCAAAAGATCAACTTTTGTGTTGTATGCCAGGTACTTTTTTTATTACCATCCCGCTTTTAGTGCGAAATGTGTGCATAATATTTGATCTCGATGTTCCATGTTACTCTCTGTTTCCAGTTTCTTTCCAATTTTTACGATATGTTGTCTTTCTGGTAACTTTTTCTGAGTATTTTTCTGTTTTCCTTATTCTTTATCTGTTCAATATGAGTGCATTTCGACCAACCCTCATTTCCACCAAAACAGAAAACGGAAAAGATATCCAATTTGATTATGAACTTTAGATTGTTCTTGCTTCTTTTCTCCTCTGTAAGAGTTTTTGCCACACTTTGTTGTACTGCAAAACCATTATCTAATTTATAATTTGAATGTAGAATGATGACAGTCCCAGTGAAACAGAATTTGGATTATTCTTGTAATTTGCAGATGAGAATGTTGGTGCTTAAATTTAATCTCTAATAATATGTCATACTAAAAGGGTTAATTGCAAAAACTCTTACGGTTCAATCTAATTACAAAAAAAAAAAAACCCGACTATTTTTCAAAATTACAAATTGAAAGATAACCGGAGTTTTTTGTAGTTAGGCTAAATCTGAGGGGTAGTTTTTGTAATTTACCTTACCCTATCTAAAATCTACTTCTAGAATTGTATAAAGAAATATGCTTTATCACTAGTCCCTAATTCGGGCTTCTATGTAGACTGATTACGAGCACGAAGAACATATTGGAACGCTCGACTGCGGACATGAATATCACAGAGATTGCATAAAGAAGTGGTTGGTCGTGAAGAATACTTGTCCCGTATGCAAATCGACAGCCTTAAAGCGGTAAGGGGAAGGATTTGTGACTAAGATGGACTATTGTTGTTTGAAAGAACAATTTAAAAAAAAAAAAAACTCATGCCTTTTGGGTTCTCTTATTCTATATAATCAACAAGAGAACCAACTATTCTGTGGTGTATTATATTTATGTATATACATGCAGACATATGACTGGGTCCTGTTGAAAAACATTTGTTGGCCTTTGCATGTGTCTCTCAAAATGTACAGACTATATTTCTTCTGTTGTGGGCTTATTTTAAATTTTAGGTATATGCTGTTTCTGGTTTCTGTATCTTTCTATTAGGTCATCTCCAACCCACAATTCTATCTTAGTGCAGCTTTTGCACTAAATTTGTGCAATTTCTGCACCGAATCTAAAATTCATCTCCAATCCTTTTACTTCAAATTTTGCACTAAAAGGAATATTCCTTGAATATTCTATATTTTCAATACAAAAATTATTTTATGAAAAGCAATTATTTTATAACATAAGTATTATAAATTCATATTTAGTAAATTAAATAATATATTGTAGTATTATATCTAATCTATACTATATTAAATAATATCCATTAAAAAAGTTAAACAAATAATAACAAGATTTAAGTGGAAAAAATAAATGTGGCATTCGGGTAGATAAAATTAAAAATACTTAATTTTTTTAAATATTTTTTCAATTTACTATTAAAATTTAAATTTAGTAATATTAATATTAATTATGAAATCATAAATACAAATTATTATTTGTAATCAAAATTATTTATTAAAATTAAATATGTAGTTAGAAGAATAATAAAAACATATATTAACATATTTAAATATAACAAAATAAAAAAAATTAAACAAAAAATAGAGGATAGCACTGCTACAGTGCTCACTGTTCACAACACCAATTTAGCGCATGGTTTAACTTTTGTTTGGAGGAGAGATTTTGCACTATTTTAGCATTTGGCCCAAAATCTCTCTTAGTGCACCTTTTGCACTAAATTAGTGCAATTTCTGCACCAAACCCAAAATTCATCTCTAATCATTCTACTTCTAGTTTTGCACTAAAAGAAATATTCCTTATTATTCAATACAAAACTGGTAGATACCTATCTAGTCAATTACAAAATATGTTTTATTATTTTTATTCAATATGTAGTATATTAAATAATACGCAATTAAAAATCAATTAATTAGTAGCGAGATTTATGTAGAGAACTAAAAATGTGACATTCAACTTAATTGTCTTGTAATTAAATTTTAAAATTTACTATTCAAAACTAATTTTAATAACATTCAAATTTATATTAAACACAAAATTAGAAATTATTAATTTTTTTACAAAGACTATAATATATAATTAGAATAATAAATAATTACTATTTTATTGTCCATTTTAATACACAAAAAATTATTTCATTAACTTAATACACCCAAAAAAAAGAAAAAGAAAAAGAAAAAGAAAATGCATATAGCGTTAGGCTACAGTTGTGCGCCATTTTTGTCGCACTACTATTTGTTGCACTAGAATAGCGCTTGCCTTGGCGCATGGTTGGAGACATGTTTTACACCAAATTGAAGTTGGTGCACGGTTTGACGCAGCCATTGGAGATGGCTTTAGGGTGATTATGAGAGTGTTTCCTAACATTTAGAAAAAGTGATTCTCAGTTTTTAAATAAAAAAAAAAGAAGCTATTTTTTGGTGTTTGTATGTCAACTTTTGCTTTTGCTTCTGCTTTATTTAATTGAAATCTTAAAATCGGGGGTGAGGTGCTTCTGATTTGGAAAAGTGCGTTTGGTGTCTTTGTATATATGAAGTTTGTTTTGAAATTCGAACATTCTTATCCTGAATTTTTTATCATAATCCAAATTGTTTCTTTTCCTAAATAACCATATGGGTGTTTTTGTCTTACTATCAAAAAGCTAATATTGAAAATGTTTTTTGTCCAAACACTTCAACTTCGATTTTTCCAGCTTTTACGGACTTTTGATTTCTAACTACTTTTATTTCTACTATAATAATTATTTCTTAAAAAAACATAACTTTTTTTGCAAACACTCCCTATATAACGCCGATTTTGCTCCGAAAGTTGATGTAAACTTGTGTATCAAGTCCAAATTGGAGTATGTTTGGGGAGATGATATATTTGGAATGACAAAGTGAAGGATTATGGAGATGCGGTCGTGTAAGACCGTCTCAATAGTCTGTACTATTTTGATGCAGAATTTTCACTACTTTAGTGCAGAATCTGCATTTTATCTTCCACAATTTGCACTTTGCACTACTTTCTGCACTAAAAAAAGATATTCTATAAGATTCTTTCATTATTTATTTAATATGATTTTTATTACATTATAATTGATAAAATTATTACATAAGTAATTTATTTTTATAACATTTATTAAATATTTTATTTTTAAAATTAAACAAATTAAAAAAATGTTAAACTTAATGAAATTAACGCAAAATTAAAATAAAAATTCATAAATTACATATTATATTGTTTAAAAAATTGTCACATATAATTGAATTAATTTTAGTATTATTTTTTATTAGATTAGCTGATATATAATACTAGTAATAATATTTAAAGTTAAGATAAACCCATAATAAATTAAATAATAAAACAAACAAAAAGTAGTGATGCTATATTGCAACTCTATTTTTGGCGTTGTACTATAGCAAATGCCAGAAATTGCCTCTATTGGCTCATTGTTGGAGGACCTTAATTAGACCTTATAGCATTGTTGGAGATGCTCTAAAGGTCAGAGGAAGAGGGTGTTTGTTGCGAGCTTTTTCAAAATATTTTAAAAGATTTTTAAGAGCTGAAAAGATTTGGTAAAATTTTACTTTTTAAATCTTATAAGCTTTCATAAAAATAAGATGTGAGGATTGTGTAGATTATATTTAAAAAAAAATAAGGAAATTTCAATCTATTTTCAAAATAAAATTTAATTTTAGTAACCTTTTTTAGTTTTGAAAATTTTAATTATACATGCCATTATTAATATTTAAAAGTTTCATTGTTTAATTTTATTCAAAAAATTGATAATTAATTTTTAAATAAGTTCTAACATCTTATGATAAAAATTTATATGGATTTAGCTAAACACCCTTGAAGGCAACGCATTTCTGTTACCAGAGAGTGTCAAAGTAACTGATTACCATAGAATGATAAAGTAAATGATGAACTCATCATTGGACTTTGATGCAATGATTACAAGGAAGAGGGTCTCCAATCCCCATATTTAAAATTCCTTTAATCACAGAAATTACTTCTAAAATTTAATTTAAAATTATAAACACCTATTTGAGCTTTGTGTTTATTTTACAAATTTATGCAATTTGTAAAATAGAAACAAAGTGAATACGATATTCACAATTTCTCAAAAGTAACAAAAAAATTATAATTACGCTAAACTTAAAAAATAGTTGTAGTCTACCTTTTGAAATTTAAGCAGGGTCATGTGTGTTTGACAAGTGACGATGTTAACCCGATCTCCATTGTAAATTTTTTAACAGTGTCTCGTTGGAATAACATAAGGGCCTATAGAACGTGCAAGCCTCAAGTCACTACAAATCCGAATCGAGATTTTTTGTTCCATTTTGTGTACTCCACTCCGTTGGATGATTAACACTGTTTATACGATAAACACGTGCTGCTGTTTTTTAGATGTATTAACACGTGTCAATTATTTAACGGAATGAAATAAAACATGAAACAGAAAATCTGATTCCTACAAATACGCAAGACTCAAAGGCCATCCTGCAACTGCAATCAAACACAAATTCGAATAATCGAACAAGTCCAGACCAGTATTAACAGTTTGTATCCGACGGTTGTCCTTTTTTCTGATGCACCATTGTTACAGTCTTACAGACATACTCCAGTCAATGCCGAAAGCTTCAATCCTTTTAACAACAGATGAGATATAGAATCCACTTGCATAGCTCTAGCAGCAAATTATCGTATTTATGATATACGCAGGTCTAAAACGAACGTTGTAACGACATTTTTGTAAACAACAGCAGTGCAAAAGTTTGTCAAAATGAACCTATTAAATGCAACATAATACACCACAAGAATCCAGAGTCAATAAGCGAAGCAATACAAATATAGGAAAGCTACGTAAAAGATCCGAAGAACCGACATCCATTCGAGACAATTCGCAAAGCTGCATGTCTAACTCCAAAACTGATAGCATCTGACATTGCAAATGTCTTTGTGGATTTTAAGGACAACCCAAATTCCCCAGTTGAATTTTGTAATCATACAGAGCAACAACCAACCTTTTTCACAGCGGAAACGTCATCCTTGGCCCCAACGCTTATGGTTTGTCCTTTCGGCAAGGCTGAAGGATCATCACCGATATCAAGGGCTTTACGGCAAACGACATGGTATATTTGGGTGAGTACTTCTGTGAAAGCGTTCTCGACATTCAAAGACTCGAGCGCAGATGTCTCCATAAAATAGGTTTTTTCCTTCTCAGCAAATGCTTGGCCATCCTCGGTGGACACTGCACGAAGGTGACGCAAATCTGCCTTGTTGCCGACGGCAGCATGATCACTATATTCTGGTCTGTGTGGTCCCAAGCTCTTTCAACCATCTCTCAACATTCTCGAACGTGACGTGTCGTGTAACATCGTAAACAAGCAACGCTCCAACTGCCCCACGGTAGTAGGCACTTGTGATTGCGCGATACCTTGATGAGGCACACAGAATATTAGAAATTTTATAATATACACATGGTTGTAACAGATTAACAGCACAATAGAGAGATGGTGACAGAAGTGTGGTTCCATAGACCTAACCCTGGTAGTAATATATTTCATCTGTGTTCCTGTTGTTGGGGACAGACGGTGCCAGTTTCTCAAAAGATATATAGTAATATTAGGGATAATTAAAAAACAACCTGATGTTTGAAACTTTGAGCTAATTACAACAAAACCCCATTGACTTTTGATTTTGTCTTAAACTTAAGGGGTAACTGTAGTTATAAATGTTTTGAGATGGCTATTGCCTATGAAGAGGGAAAATGTAAGACGGAATCATGCCTCAAGGCTGTTTTTGTAATTTTAAAAAACCTCTAGGGTGCATTTGAATGGGGGGATTTGGGATGAGGGATTTGAAATCCTTAGCTAAATCCACACCCTTGTTTGGCTTATAAATCCAAATCAATGGGTTTCAAATCCCTCTTTAAGTTTTAGTTCATTGTCAAAGGATTTGAAATCCCGTCCAAAACCTAGTCATTTGAAATCCACACATTTGCATATTCACACACACACACACTGCATGCACACAACACACACTGCATACACTTTAGACACACATAGCACACACTGCACACACTTTAGACACACACACTGCACACACTTCACGCACACTGCACACACTTCACACACTGCGCACACACACATACACACTCTCTCTCACACATATTCACACGTACTCTCCCTTACACACACATTCACACATAATAAAATTTATATATTTTTTATTAGTGTATAAAATTATAATTATTTATAAAATAATAAGATTATATCTTTTATTTTTATTTATTAAATGTCAATTAAGAAAATGATTAGAGCTTTTAAATTTTTTATCAAAATTTTACGATGGATTTGAAATTCCTACACAAATCCACATCATCCAAACAAGAGAATGATTTCAGATCAAGGTATTTGAAATCCATTCATTTCAAATCCCTTAATCCAAATGCCCCCCAAGTTTTCTTTTTGTTATTAGCCCAAACCTCACTTTTTTTTTTTTTTTTGTAATTATCCCTAAATATTATTACAGTTATGCATGGACCTTGAATTTCAGGAAAAAAATGGAAAAAATGTCCAAAACATTAGATCATTTAAACAAGGAAATAAATTTGTTTTGCATTCTCCTCACTGAAATCCAAAAATCCAAACAGAACATATATCTTTTGATACTTATAACATTTTAGAATAGTTTTTGGAGTCTAAATACCTTTACAGGACATTTTATATTGATTGATCATACCGTTTAAATCCTTTGTTATCGTTGATTATAACCTAAATAAGAGCAAGAAGACACAAACACAACATCCTTTGTCACAAGCCAATAAAACGAAATCATATCGGTTTCAAATGCAACCTTATCACTAACTAACTACCACGCAGGGGAGATAGTTCGTAACATTTGATATTATTCTACACGGGAACAGGAAATCAAATCGTATCACCGACTCAAATTCAGCCTTCTCAGTAACTACCGAGCAAGGGCAATAATTCATCACATTTTACAGGTAAAATTATGCAGCAAGACTAGCATTCTTACTTCTTAGACTCCACACAGATATAGTACAGATCTAGACTAGCTCAAAAGCCACATAATTATTTCACTGAAGTTCCACTCGAGAAAAAGGTCTGCACGAATAATCTATCAGTTACCACTTGCCCCAAAGACTCATCTCAGTCAAGAAAACCAATCTTCCTAGTTAATATAAGCAAAAGTGGTAAAATTCAATTGCTTTGAAACTTGTATGTCCTAAAACAGCCTCCCTCCCCAAAAATCCACGCACATTTTGCTGGATCTGGCGGTGTTCTGTACTTGCGAATGTGAACACGATCTATCCCCTGATCTACATATCCTTGTAAAATGTAATTCAATTAACATCATTCTCTTCAACCGCGCGACCATTTCCACAACCCTAAACACCTCCACTCAGTTCAAATTCAAAAAACAAAAAAAATGCAGCAATTCCAGTTGCTTCCTAGCAGTAGCTACAGCAAAAGTAAGATTAAGAAATCCTACTTAAAAAAAAACTAGATTTAAGAACATAAGAGAGGCAAATACCGTTCTTGACCAGCGGTATCCCAAATCTGAGCCTTGACGATCTTATCATCGACTCGAATGCTGCGCGTGGCGAATTCAACGCCTATTGTAGACTTTGACTCTAAGCTGAACTCATTCCGAGCAAATCTCGACAGTAAATTCGATTTACCGACACCGGAGTCGCCGATCAGGACCAACTTGAAGAGATAATCGTAATCGTCGTCCGCTCTATATCCCCCCGCCATCTCCAAATCTTCGGTAAACTTTATACAACTACGTACCTATATACCTAATCCTCAGGGAGATTTTTTTATATTTTGACTTGGGTTTATGGTAACGGACTAATAAAAGAAACGGAGTTGAGTATTTCCCGAGAAATTCATGGTGGGTGTAATGATGGAAGGTGGGAGAGAGTAATTAATACAGAAACAAAAAAGGGTGATTTAGGTTGATTCGAGTTTGAATCGAGTTAACCCAAAGTTTTATTATTCGAATTTTATTTTAATTTTTTTTATTGATTTTTTGAAATTACTTGAACTAAATTTGATTGTTGAGTGAATTGAGTTTGAATAAGGTGGTACACAAATGATCTCAAATATCTTGATTTGGGTGATCCATTGATCGAAGCCTGTGTTGTTAGACGATCGATCCAAATTCGACTTCATATGAGTTTTTGTGTTTCCTTCTTTACTATTCTCGTTATACCAAAAAAAACATATCTTGATTTTTTTTAGTCGAGTTACCTATATTTTTTTATTTTGTTTTACGATTGAGTTGAGTTCGAGTCAAGTTTCTGGTTTTAATAAATAAAGAAATGTTTAAAGTTTGGTTTGTTAAGTCAACGTATTGAGTTAAACTAGGCTTATAATAATTGATTTTAAATCATGTAATAGTTTAGTCTACTTTTTAACCCTGAGTGACTCAACTATTACTAATAAAAGTTATTTTTTTTAGTGATGTAAATTTTCAATTGTTTGTCTTGTTCAATTTAATTTCAATCTCTGTCAACTTTAATTGTTGGCCAGTCTCAATTCTAACAATATTCTTAAAAAAAATAATAATATCTTTTTCTATTAGGCGTATCAGCAGGTCTCTTGTAAAACGGTGTGAGACTTTTAATGTAACAAATAATATTTTAGTGTAATGGTGAGACCATCTCCAACAATGAGTTAAAATGGCGTTCAACGCCAAATCGATTCCTCCAGTAGTGCGCCAAACTTAGCGCTATTTTGAAAAAATCTACTGTGTTGCGTCAATTTTGGCGCAACACTATTCAATCACTGCTTTTTTTTCGTTTGTTTGTTTTTCATTAATTAAATAAAATTTGGTGTATTTATATATGCAATATAATGTTATTTATTATCCTAATTATATATTTAATTTTTGTAAACAATTTTAATAAAAATTAATTATTTGAATTTATAATCTTATTTTAATATAAATTACAAAAATATAATATTCAATTAATATTATATCAAATAAAATTACAAATCTTAATTTTAATATATTTAATAATATATGTAAATTAACAAAAATAAAAAAATAAATGAATAAAATAAAGAAGATGTGGAATATTCTTTATTTTAATTTTGTATTATTTCATTAAATTTTATATTTGTTTATTTGATTAATTTTGAAAATAAAAACCTTAATAAATATTATATTCAATAAAGTTACATATGTGATATGTTTATCAATTATAAAGTGATAAAAATAAATATTAAATGAATAAAATAAGGAATTTTTGTGGAATATTCTTTTTAGTGTAAATCCTGCACTGAAATGGTGTAGATTCTGCACTAAAATGGTGTAGACTACTGGATATGGTCTGAATATGTAGAATTTTTTAGATATTTTGTGCTGTACAAAATCGGTAGAATCGTGTTATTATTTTACTCAACAATGTTTTTTAATATAAAATATTTCTTAAAATGAATATTCTAATATTGTTGTCACAAATACAACTGAGTATTCTGTGATTTTAAAGGAAAATTATATATTTTTGTACAACACTATAAAACAGTTAGAATCTACTATTAGAAAAAAATATTTTTTTTCAATTAGTATTTTATATTGTAATTTCACCGCAGATCATATATGCATTCAATATGTATTTTTTTAAACATATACTTAAAAAATAATTTATGCACAATATATATATATATATGTATATATATATATATATTAATCAATATAAAATAAAACACAAAATTATAATACAAACTTCAGATATTTTAAATATGTAATCATTGTTGGTGCCATGTTTATAAATAGTTAACCATGGTTGGTGCCATGTCTTTCAAGCCAATTACAATTTTTTCGTACACTTACTTTTTATTGCAAGTGATAAGATCTTCCATATAACAAACATAATTAATATATATATATATATATATATATATATATAGGGATTGGTTCAAATGAGACCAATCCATTTAGGTTAGTCCATAAGAACACTTATGGACTCTTGATTTAAAATTTTGGATGGTGTAGATCATTTTAGTTAATTTAGGCATATAAGGGTATAATTGTACTTTTATATTTAATTAGTTATGTTAATTGGACGGTTATTAGCTATATTTAAGGAAACATAATCCTTATTTTTCAGTTACCATATTTTTAGGGAGGAAAATCATCAACTTCAAGCGTTTTTTTCAAAATTGTAATTTTTTCAGCCATATTTTTGAACAGTCATTTTATTGTATATTTAGTTCAGTGGACTTGTATACTTAGTCATGTTTTATTGTATATTTAGTTCAGTGGATTTGTATACTTGGTTCAGTGGAATCGTATTCTTAGTTATATAAGTAGTTTAGTAAGTAGTTTAGTGAATTTGTATACTTAGTTTTGTGGATTTGTATACTTAGTTCAATGGAATTGTATACTTAATTATATAAGTAATTCAGTGTAATTGTATACTTAGTTAAATATTTATGTATACTTAATATTATTTTAATGTATAGTTAGTTCAATGTAATTGTATACTTAGTTAAATGTTTCTGTATACTTAGTAAAGTTTTAATGTACAGGTAGTTTAGTGTAATTGTATACTTAGTTTTTTTTTTTTTTTAGGGGAGTAATTGTATACTTAGTTAATTGTTTATGTATACTTAATAATGTTTTAATGTATAGTTAGTTTAGTGTAATTGTATATTTTTCATTAATTGTTGCACGATTTTGTTACCATATTTCAATAATTTGCAGGTTCGAATAGGAAGGGAGAGAAAGGAAAGGTGAATCGCTTGATTATGAGGACGTGATCAATACAAAATCATGTCCCTAATTTTTAGGAAGCGGTTACTATATTTAATTTCCTGGATTCCTATTTTACCCCTTCTATTGTATACTTACTAATGAAATGTTGTATATATTGTAATATATCTTGGCCATTGATGTACTATTTGGATGGTGTAGATTTGGTCCTATGGACTAACCTAGGAGGGTAGTCTCACAGGATCCCCTCCCTATATATATATAGGGGGGATACAATGAGACCACATATTATAGTGAGACAATGTGGACTCATCTCAACCCTCCTTTATCTATATCAATGGTTAAGATAAATAGGGGTTAAAATTATATTAAACATTTAATTAAAGCAAAATAAGGATATAATTGTCAAAACAAACATGTGGGGGACCATCCAAATATGGAATCAATTATTAAGAGAGAAAAATCACGTGAGGAGAGAAAAATCGCGAGAAAATCGCTACCGGAGAAAAAAATCACGATGTGCTTTCTCATCAATGCGCAAAGATGTTGTACACTTATCATATATTTGTTGTATACTTAACATTATTTTACTGTATGTTTAACATAATTTTACTGCTATTAAAATGGCCAAACAAAAACATGTGGGGACCGTGAATCAAGGAATCAGTTATAGAGAGAGAATCACGCTCATTAACATGTGGGGACCGTGAATTAAGTAAATCAATTAGAGAGAGGGAGAAAATCACGCTCATTATTGTATTGTATATTTAACACTATTATGTTGTATATTTAACATAATTTTAATGCATATTACAATTGTCAAACAAAAATATAAGTGTACAACAAAACATATATAAGTATACATCAAAACACATATAAGTATATAACAAAAAACATAAGTATACAACAACATAAATACATACATCAAAAATTAACTACTTATGCAGCAAAACACATCTAAGTATACATCGAAAAATATACAGGTGTACATTAATCCTAACTGCCTCCTCGTAGTCCCTCAGTTTCTCCACGTCAGCATCGTCTTCTTCACCAATCCTCCAATCCTATCCTTTATTCTGAAACCCCCAAAAATATATCTCGAACTCCGGCACTCCGATCGCCTTCTTCAACAAAATACTCGGCTAACTTCTTCAATAAAGGAATCGCAATAGTTGGAGGTGACACAATAAGGGGATTCACTACTTCTGACCAGGTTTCTTTCGCCACTTTTATATGCTTAGATGAGTCGAACTCTTCTTTTCGTTTTCCGTTTTCATCTTGTCTGAACGTTTCTGCTTCTCATGTTTTTCTCCCTTTTATTCAATCTATTATGGCTTATGTGAATTCAATGGCTTGTTACAGACATTAATGCATATCTTTTAGACATGCATTTTTTGCATATTGTATTGTATAGTCTTCAATGGAGGAAACAATTATGAATTTGTCATTGTCATTCATTTCGTGCCTGATGTAAATATTTGCCATCATCAAATTCACACATCTTAGTTTTCAGATTTTTTGTATTTCTGTTGATGCACGTTAGGCATGGATCACCTTGATTGAAGAAAAGTTAGATGCTACACTTACAAATTTTTTAAATACAATGTCATTGACAGTGGAAGAAAAAAGTTGAACGATATATGAGGCCTGAAGATCAAACCCAAAGGTAGTTTTACCATCTTGCCCTTTATTGATTTAAAAAAAATATTAAATTGGGTAAATCTCAACCATCTAAATTTAAAAATTGTGGATAAGATTAGTCCACACTGTCTCACTCTAATTATGTGGTCTCATTTGATCCTATTCCTATATATATATATATATATATATATATATATATATATATAGGGGAAGGATCAAGTGAGACAATGTCTCTAGGTGAGACACAATGGACTAATCTCAACCATCCCCCACTATTAATCAATGGGTATGATTTAATGGATAAAAAATATATTAAAATATTAATTTAATCAATATAAGGGTAGTAGGGTAAAATAACATAACAAGTTAGTTACAAAAATGGAATCAAATCTCTTTCTCACTCATACATCTCCCAATTTCCCCAATCTCATGTCTCTTTTTCTCTCTCTCTCTCTCTCTCTCTCTCTCTCTCTCTCTCTCTCTCTATCATTCCTCCATTAACGCAAATAAAGAAAACTGTGAAGAATTCAAAATTACGAGAGAAAAAACAAGAAAAATCGGTGCAATATTACGGAGAAATAACGAGCGATGAGTTCGAAAACTAAATATGCAACAAAACTCAACTAAATATGCATTATCCGAAAACTATCTATGCGTAAAAAAAAACTAATATGTAGTACAAGATATCCAACTATGCAAGACGTCATAAACTATGCAACAAAATTAACTAACTATGTATTATCTAGAAACTATCTATGCATTTTGGAATAACTAAATATGCAGTACATTATGTAACATCCCATTTTTATAATTTCTAAAAGTAACATCCCATTTTCATAACTAAATATACATTATATTGAACATATTTATGCAGTGTAGTATAACTACATATGCAGTACGTTATATTCAATTATGTCTTGTTTTCGTATTGTTTTCGTAAAACAGTGCCAACAAAATAACTAAATATGCATTATTTGATGTCTAATTATGCAAAGAGAAGAACCCTAACTATCTTTGTAAAATAAAAATATTTGAAAAGAAAACATGTTCCTTAAATTCCGCCACAAAAATCTGATGCCAATTTCAACCCATAAAATCTTGGGACCACTAATTTGAATTACAAAATTACAATCTTACCCTTAAAATCGAAAATTAGGAAATAATTAAAAAACCGAATTAATCACATCCCTTCATTTTTTAAGATCAATGGGTAAGATGAGTCCACACTGTCTCACCTAGGGAGGGTGGTCTCATTTGAACCAAATCTGTGTGCACTCATCTTACCCATTGATCTTAAAAAATGAAGGGATGTGATTAATTCAGTTTTTTTAATTATTTCCTAATTTTTGCTGATTTTAAGGGTAAGATTGTAATTTTGTAATTCAAATTAGTGGTCCCAAGATTTTATGGTTCAAATTAGTGGTCCCAATGATTTTAAGAAATAAATAGACACTGCTTCGGATTTTGTGGCGGAATTTAAGGAACTGTTTTCTTTCCAAATATTTTTATTTTACAAAGATAATTATGGTTCTTCTCTTTGCATAATTAGACATCAAATAATGCATATTTAGTTATTTTGTTGCACTGCTTTTACTTTTAAAAACAGATATAATTGAATATAATGTACTCGTATATGTAGTTATACTACACCGCATAAATAGGTTCAATATAGTGTATATTTAGTTATGAAAATGGGATGTTGCTTTTGGAAATTATAAAAATGAGATGTTACATAATGTATCTTTGCATATTTAGTTATTCCACAATGCATAGATAGTTTCTAAATAATACATAGTTAGTTGATTTTGTTGCATAGTTTATGACATCTTGCATAGTTGGTTATACTGTACTACATATTAGTTTTTTTACGCTGCATAGATAGTTTTCAGATAATGCATATTTAGTTGAGTTTTGTTGCATATTTAGTTTTCGAACTCACTGTTCGTTATTTCTCTGTAATATTGCACCGATTTTTCGTGTTTTTCTTTGTAATTTTCATGAACTGTAATTTTTGAGTTCTTCACAGTTTTCTTTATTTGCGTTAATGGAGGAATGAGAGAGAGAGAGAGAGAAAGAGAGACGTGAGATTGGAGAAAAGGAGATGTATGAGAGAGAAAGAGATTTGATTCCATTTTTGTAACTAACTTGTTATGTTATTTTACCCTACTACCCTTATATTGATTAAATTAATATTTTAATATATTTTTTATCCATTAAATCATACCCATTGATTAATAGTGGGGATGGTTGAGATTAGTCTATTGTGTCTCACCTGAGACATGGTCTCACTTGATCCTCCCATATATATATATATATATATATATATATATATATATATATATATATATATAAGGAGGTTAAAATGAGACCACATATTATAGTGAGACAAAGATGGACTCATCTCAACCCTCCCTTATCTATATCAATGACTAAGATAAATAGGGGTTAAAATTACATTAAACATTTACTATGAGAGAGAAAATCACGTGGGGAGAGAGAAAATCGCGAGAAAATCGCGTTGGAGAGAGAAAATCGCGCATGTGCTCTGCCATGCAGTATGTTGTACACTTATTATATATTTGTTGTATACTTAACATTATTTTACTGTATGTTTAACATAATTTTATTGCATATTAAAATGGTCAAACAAAAACATGTGGGGACCGTGAATCAAGGAATCGGTTATATATAGAGAGAGAATCACGTTCATTAACATATGGGGACCGTGGATTAAGTAAATTAATTGTAGAGAGAGAGAAAATCACGCACATTATTGTATTGTGTATTTAACATATATTTAATGTATATTTAACACTATTATGTTGTATATTTAACATATTTGTACTGCATATTACAATTGTCAAACAAAAAAATAAGTATACAACAAAACACATATAAGTGTGTACAAAGAAAACATATATAAGTATACAACAAATAAAATAAGTATACAACAACATAAATACATACATAGAAAATTAACTACTTATACATCAAAACACATCTAGGTATACATCGAAAAACATATAAGTTGTACGATCTCCATCCACGTCAAAGATCGCCTTCTTCACCAATCCTCCATCTACAACAACATTTACACCACTCCATCAACCGAAATGTTAACCTCAATTCTCCACCAATTGCTCAACAAAAAGCCCCACGTAACCCGGAAAAATCCATAATAACAGAGATGGCAAAAACATGGAAATTGAATCGAAACTCTTCCGGAAAAAATCTCCAATGAAACTTAGATCGGAGAATCGCCTTCGATCTCGTCGACCACCCCCTAGCCTGGTCCAGACGTAGTCTCGAAACCTTAGATTGGAGATGGTTTGGAGATTAAGAGACGACAATGAGAGGCGGTAGACAAGAAGCGGAGGGGAGGAGGCGTCGGTGATGACTAGAAGAATCAATGGGGTGAGAATAATAGCGATTTGGGGGACCACATAATTAGGGGTGAAAACTAACATGACTATTATGCCCTTTTTCGAACTTAAAAATAAAAGGAAAATAAATATTAAATTGGAAAGATCACACCATCTAAAATTTGAGATGTGTGGCGGGATTAGTCCACACTGCCTCATTTTAATTATGTGGTCTCATTTGATCCTATTCCTATATATATATATCTATATATATATATATATATATATATATATATATATATATATATATAAGGAGAGGATCCTCGTGAGACCACCCTCCTGGTTAGTCCATACGACTAAATCTACACCATCCAAGTAGTAAATCAATGGTCAAGATATATTACAATATATACAACATTTCATAAGTAAGTATACAACAGAATGGATAAAATAGGAATCCAGGAAATTAAATGTAGTAACCGTTTCCTAAAAATTAGGGACATAATTTTGTATTGATCACGTTCCCATAATCAAGCGATTCACATTTCTTTTCTCTCTCTTTAACCTGTAAATTATTCAAATATGGCAACAAAATCGTGTAACAATTAATGAAAAGTATACAATTACACTAAACTAACTATACATTAAAATATTACTAAGTATACATAAATAATTAACTAAGTATACAATTACACTAAACTACTTGTACATTAAAACTTTACTAAATATACAGAAACATTTAACTAAGTATACAATTACATTGAACTAACTATACATTAAAATAATAATAAGTATACAAAAATATTTAACTAAGTATACAATTACACTGAATTACTTATATAACTAAGTATACAATTCCATTGAACTAAGTATACAAATCCACAGAACTAAGGGCATCTTCAATGCCAAAATCCAAAAAACCTTTACAAACCTACTTTTTTATGGGACCCATAATGCCACATCATAAAACCTCAAAAAAAAAAAAACCCCATCTTTTTCTCCACAATCCAAAAACCTCTAAATAGCTTTTTTGTGGATCCTACATTCCTAACCATAAAATCACATATCTTTTATTATATTTATATTATATAACATGTATTATTACATTTATATAAAAATATATATCATTTATATTTTTACTTTATGAATAAAATATATTATATATATATATATTTTTTTTTGAGGGGAGTACATATTATTATTTTATATAGCCAAAAAGTAGGAAAAATTTATTGAACACAAATTACATTAATACAAAATAAAGTGGAATACATAAATAAAATACAGAAATAAAAAATATAAATTTCTATTAAAAAATTAATTTATCATTTTTCTTTAAAGAAAGGAGCGGTACCGTGAAATCAGTACCGCTTTTTATGGAAATGAAAAAAGTTGCATGTTACAATGGGGAGAGCTTTCTTTTGCAGGTTTTTCAATTGAAAAACCCATAAAGAAAGCTCCCACTGTGGCTGCCCTAAGTATACAAATTCTCTAAACTACTTACTAAACTACTTATATAACTAAGAATATGATTCCACTGAACGAAGTATACAAATACACTAAACTAAATATACAATAAAACATGACTAAGTATACAAGTCCACTGAACTAAGTATATAATAAAACAACTGTTCACAAATATGGCGGAAAGAAATATCAATTTTGAAAAAAACACTTGAAGTTGATGATTTTTCCTCCCTAAAAATCGGGTAACTGAAAAGGTAAGATTATGTTTCCTTAAAAATAGCTAATAACTGTTCAATTAACATAACTAATTAAATATAAAATCACAATTATACCCTTATATGCCTAAATTAACTAAAATGATCTACCCCATCCAAAATTTTAAATCAAGAGTCCATAAGTGTTCTTATGGACTAACCTAAAGGTATTAGTCTCATTTGAACCAATCCATATATATAAATATGGCAAGGATGCAAGTTTAAGACGAGTTTGCCCAATCCCGTGACTTGCCCCACTACAAAAGGACATGAGTCAAGCCCAGCCTCAATTGAGGCTCTACGCTATGCTCAAAACCTTGACATTTATGTGTGTGCTTCAACAAATCAAAATTTTAGCTGGTGACGACAACTAAATAATTAAAAGCAAACAATAATATGAATATAAATAAATAGAATTGTACATATATAACTCAATTTTATATTTTGCAGCCTCCTGTGACCATGGTGACGTTGCAAGTCCATTTTATATCGACTGCATCTAGAAAATCTATCAACTCATCTCAAAACAGAGGCGCAATTCTCATTTCTCAAAATCCCCTTTGCCTTCTTTTGTAGATAAATTGTTTTCAACAATATCAGTACATGAAGATTGACACGAACAAACTTGAGACCGTGACTAACTCCATGGATATGAAGTTTAATTGTTCAAGAAACAAATGAAGAATATATAAAATGTGCTTCTTCTTCGTGAGTAGACAAAACGAGAACAAATTGTGGCCCGTGAATTGACCCGTCTTTTTATTTTTTCCAAATTAGAAAGGAGAAAGAAAAGTGTCTATCCGAGTCTTAAGCTTGAAACCAATTCAAATATTATTGAGAGTCGACCTTATATTTTATGGTCATGTCTACTTAAAAAGTAGATCGAGCAAATTTTGGGAAATATCCACTTGGAATAGGACAAAAATTTTTATAACATGTGAGATAAAAAATTAAATTTTTTATCCATTTTTGTGGTTCTTTTAGTCAAATACTCTTGATAATTGAATACAAAAGCAAAAAGTAGGTGGAGTCATAAATATATTTTCTTTATTTTCAGATTTTTAACACAAGTTTTAGTTTTTAAAAAAATAAGATTTTTATAATGTCATTTACTATAAAAAATAACTTTTTGAAAATGATTTTGAGTTTTTATTATTTTATAATTCTAAGATATTTTAAATAAATAGAAAATATTTTAAAAAAAGTGTATAGGTTTTTTAAAAAATAATTTCATATTTAATTTTTTGATTTTAAAATAACTTTGATTCTTTTTTGTTTTTTAAAAAATTATCGTGTTTTCTATATTTTAATATTTAGAATTAAAATAATTTTGTGGACTTTTTAATATTTTTTAATAAATTGAAAATACTTTTAAATTTTATTGAAACAAGTTTCAAAATTAATAGACAAATTTTCAGATTTTTCAAATATTTGTTTTATGTTTTTTTTATTAGTTTTTGGATAAATGCATTTTTTAGACCAAAAATGCAATTTCATTTATGTACATGTATTTTTTGTATTCTTCTTTGTATATGTATATGTACATAGAGGTTGACACGATATGTCATGATTTGGGCACGATTGAGGCATGATATGTATATGTATATGTGCATAGGGGTTGACACGATATGTGGTTGGCACAATATGACATAATATCCACGATATAGGCACAATATGTATATGTATATGTACATGGGGGTTGACACGATATGACATGACACGATATGGGTACACGATTTTATGCATAGGGGTGTGTGTATTTGGGGGGAGTGTACACGAAATAAAGGAAAACATTAATTACATAAGTTTTAAAATTCAAAATCTTCAAATTAAAGAAAGGGCATTTTGGTCCAATTGGGTAGAAAAAAGTTTTCTTATGTTGATGGGTAGAAGAAAGCTCTGTTAGTTAATACGCGTATCATACCCGTATAGTACCTGTACATACGAATAATTGAAACTTGGTTTCCCGTACACATTCTGAAGCGGCGTTAAATACTCAGTACTTTTCAAATAAAATGTTTAATACTCGTATTATAGTTAAGCGAATAATACTTGGCGAATAAAACTTCATTTAATATTTTTATAATATTTAAATATATAAAAAATCATTTATAAGTATAATTAGAATATTATAAAATAATAAATAAGAATACTAATAAGTATAGTAATTATTATTAAATAATTATCTTGGATTTACGTTAAGTTATAATTTAATATAATAAAAAACTATATATTAAATTTTATATAATCTAAATATAAATACAATTCACTTAAAAACTCGCTAACTATTATTAGATAATTATTTTAAATTTGTGTTATAATTTAAAGTAAATTAATAAAGTACCTAAAATTAATCTTAATATAATCTAAACATAAGTATGAATTACAATCTATGTAAATATAATGTTAAAAAAGCTGTATTATTACTCTCGAACAATTATATTATATTCGTATTAAACCCGTACATCTACGAATCCGTATATTAAATATTTTTGTATTTTTTGCCGATTTTTTCCCCATAACTTTCAGAAAATATTTATAATATATCCGTACGTACTAAATAACAAATTTTTTCCGTCCCGTATTTAACTAACAGAGGAAAAAAGTACCAACTATTCATAGTGGTGCTTAAATTGAATAGTAAGTACTTAAAAAAGTCTCCCTAAAAAGTATCTAAGGATGTTGAGTAGCATTGCTGAGCGCTGACGATTCGGTAAACCGATTGAATTGCACCGATATAAAAAATTCAACACCTAAAAATCTGGTTCGACATTCAGTTTCATTCATTGGGTTTGCCAAACTGCACCACACCCCGAATTATAATTTTTATAATTTATTGTTATGTATATATGTCTACCTGCTAAAATTATAAACTAATAAATAATATAACTATAATTATAATATTTATCTTTTTATTATTTTTGTATATATCTTTATTCAAACATTTCGGTTTATCGAATTATCGAACCGAATACCGGAAAAAAAAAAAAAAAAAACGGACTATCCGAATGAACATCCCTGTCAAGTAGCTAGCTAGCCAAGTGTCCAAACCAGTCAATTGCAAGTCCCCACCGGTCGTTACACTTACAAGTCACATTGTCGGATTCACGCAATTTTGCTTTGCAAATTGCACTGTACACAAATTCCTCATTTCCAGACGTCTCTTCTTCGTCTTCTTCTCATTTTTATTAGTAACAAGTAAGCTATCAGGTATATTCATTGAACTAATCGAGCTAAAAATTAACTATGGAGACCAAAACTTCGGCGGCGCGGCCGGCGTTTCCAGAGGAGTTGAAATACCAGTCAGGCTTCGGCAACGACTTCTCATCTGAGGCGATCGATGGAGCTCTCCCTCTCGGACAGAACAGCCCCCTTGTCTGCCCTTACGGCCTCTATGCTGAACAGATCTCCGGCACCTCCTTCACCTCTCCCCGCAAGCTCAATCAGCGCAGGTTATTATGAATTTTATAATAGTATTATTTATTTCACGCTTTTTTCCTTTGAGGATTCAGCTTTTTTGGGTTAGTTTGTTGATTAGGGACTTTTTTTGCCTAAGCAGCTGGTTGTATCGCGTTAAACCATCCGTCACGCATGAGCCGTTCAGGCCTAGGGTCCCCAAACACGGGAAGCTAGTGAGCGAATTCAATGAGTCAAATAGCTCCGCAACGCCGACTCAGCTACGGTGGAAGCCGGCGGAGGTTCCGGAATCGCCCACTGATTTCGTCGACGGATTGTATACTGTATGCGGCGCTGGCAGCTCGTATCTTCGGCATGGTTTTGCAATTCACATGTAATTGGTATTCCATGATTCAGCTTCTGTTTTCCATTTCTCCATCTCAATTTATACTGGATTTCTGCAATTTCATGATTAATAAGCTGTCATCGAAATCTAGTATAGTTAAACCACTGTCTAATTTTAGCAAGTGTGCACGATGTAGACATATGGTTTTCGGATCTGATTGTTAAATATCTAGATCGATTTAGTAAAGTCAAGGTTGACATGGTCATTTTGTTCATATTTCAAATGCAATAGCGAATTGATATGGTTGGTGTAGGTGGAAAACACCCTAGATTATGATCTTGTTAATGCATTGTTGTCGTCTCCCAGTAATTCACATTGCTGATTTATGCTCTTTCAGAGACTCAAGTGCTTGTTTAACTGTAGGTACATTGCCAACAAATCGATGGATGATTGTGCGTTTTGTAGTGCTGATGGAGACTTTTTGATTGTTCCTCAAGAAGGAAGTAAGCGATGCATAAACATTATCGTTTCATCATTCATGCAGTATTTGAGACTGCCACTTTTACTCGAGGGAGGAGCTGCAAATGTTCTGATAAGCTTACACATTGAGTATATTTGTTCAAATGGCAACTAATGACATCTTAACAACATAGTTTGAAATTCCTTTGAAACATTGGTATCCTGAACCAGAATTGAACCTCCTATCTTGATAATCATGAAGTTTATTAAAGTTGTGTTCATGATTTTCCTGTACTTAACTCAAGTTTCCAGTTTGGTAAATGTCTTTGGTCCTGCACTCCTGCTAGAAGTTATTGAACTTTGGGTCTCAATGTGTGTGCTGTGTTTTTCACCTACTCTTTCGTGTTAATATCTTCCTTGGCTTGGAGATTGGGGATGTAATGTGGACAATTAATTCTTCATTTTGGGCCTATTGGCTAGTGTGCTGTTTACCGCCATTGCCTGCATCCAGTCAAGTGGTTTTATGTACTAACAAACACCCATCACATATTTCTATGGTAATCATGCAGGGCTGTGGATCACTACTGAATGTGGAAGATTACAAGTATCTCCTGGTGAAGTAGTAGTGTTACCTCAGGGGTTCCGGTTTGTTGTTGATCTGCCAGACGGGCCATCAAGGGGATATGTAGCTGAAATATTTGGAACACATTTTCAACTTCCTGACCTCGGACCCATAGGTGCATCCATACACTCTGAACCTTTTTTGTCTCTCTCTAGCAATGTTACCTCAGGCAAGCATATTAAGTCTTTAATAGTACGTGGCATGTAATTCTGTATGTAGGTGCTAATGGTCTCGCTGCTTCAAGGGATTTTCTGGTTCCTGTGGCCTGGTTTGAGCATATCACCCGTCCAGGTTATACCATTGTGCAGAAATTTGGCGGTGAACTTTTTACTGCAAAACAAGATTTCTCTCCTTTCAATGTGGTAGCTTGGCATGGAAATTATGTCCCTTATAAGGTGGGTATCCTTTTGAATTCTATTTGTATATGTAGTATAGGGATGAGATCTTGCATGCTATCTTTATTTATCTATCAAACTATATACATAAAAGGGATAATTACAAAAATTTACTCCTGATGTTTAGTCTAATATGGCGAAACCCAGTTATCTTTCAAAATTACAAATACCCCCTTGACATTTTGTTTCTATGTTACAAGAGGCTTTTTGTAATTAGGCTAAATCTCAGGGGTAGTCTTTGTAATTATCCCTAGATAAAATGACGGATTAAAATAGATCTCTCTCGGCCTGATGGTATGCTCTTTATGTTTTCAGTATGATCTAAGCAAATTCTGCCCATATAATACCGTTCTGATGGATCATGGTGATCCCTCCATAAACACAGGTAGATTGCTTGTACGAACACTAGTTTACCTATTTCCTGTTAGCTGATTTCTCTTGCTAGATGCGTCATTATTCCTTAGTATGGTTTTGTTTGAGCGACATTATTAGTTTTTCTATTTTGGATGTTTCCTTTGTTTGGTCTGAAATTCCTGAAATAAATGCAGTTCTGACAGCACCTACTGATCGACCTGGTGTGGCGTTGCTTGATTTTGTCATTTTCCCACCCAGGTGGTTGGTTGCTGAACACACATTCCGTCCTCCATATTATCACCGCAACTGTATGAGTGAATTCATGGGTCTAATTTATGGAGGATACGAGGTATAATGTATGGATATATGCACCACCTTTGTCCTCTGTTTATGTGCTTGATACTTCTCAGTTACCCAGATGACTAAAATGCTACTAAAATAGGGAAGTCAAATCGTATTCGTATTTCTCCTTGTCTTCAGTAAATTGAGTCTTGTTTTCAGGCAAAAGCTGATGGATTTCTACCAGGTGGTGCAAGCCTTCACTCCTGCATGACTCCCCATGGTCCCGATACAAAAACATATGAGGTAAAATAAAACTGTTATGTCTCCAAGTATCGTTTCATTAGCTTGTTTACCGTGTGCTTTTGGGGAGCATAAACATAATTATTTATAGTCAGGGATAGTTACAAAAACTACCCTAGAGGAGAGGTTTAGCTTAATTACAAAAATAAAAATGCAATACGAAACCATAGGTGGTTAAACAAAACTGTTAATACCTCCAAATAACTTTTCATTAGCTTGTGTTTTTTGGGAGCATAGAATTATAAATATATTTAGTTAGGGTTAATTATGAAAACTACCCCTCAGGTTTAGCCTAATTTCCAAAAAAAAAGAAAAAAACCAATTATTTTCCAAAATTGCAAGTACCCTTGCATTTGTCTCTGTTTTACAAATTGACCCTCAAGAGGGGGGTTTTGTTAGGTAAATACAAACCTCAATGGGTGCTTTTAACACCTTGTTACCTTGACTCTGTATTTGTTAGTAAATTTGAAAGATAATTGATTTTTTTTTTTTTTTTTGCAAATTTGGCTAAACCTCAAGGGTAGTATTTGTAGTTATCCTTTCTAGTTAATATGTATGACAACAGGGTTCCCCTTTTTTTGCCTCATTGACGATATTAGCAAAATTTTATCAGGCTACAATAGCACTTGGAAATGAAGCAGGACCACGACGAATTTCTAATACCATGGCTTTCATGTTCGAGTCATGTCTAATGCCTAGGGTCTGCCCGTGGGCGCTCGAATCTCCCTACATGGATCATGATTATTATCAATGCTGGATTGGTTTGAAATCCCATTTTGCATGTGAAATCGTCTGTGAAGATGGCCAAGATGTAGAGAATGAGCACGCCGAGAAGAAATGAAAAGGGAGTTGAACTTGGTATGATGTGAAAAGTGTAAAAATAGGGTGAAAGCAATCTGGTGAGAGAGCTGTACCTTTCTTGTACATGATCAATTGTGTGATCTGATGATCTTGTGGTGTAACTGTTGTAATGTATATAAGTAACTTGAACGAAGGATTTTCATCGGGACAACTTGGCTCCCTAACGACTTGATGTGGTGTAGACAGAAGTCCACGTTGAAAGAGACTTCCAGCTTGGAATATGATACTCGAGGTAATTCCAGAGAGTATTGGTAATTTGAAACTAATTTGTTTATTTATAACTAAATTTAAAAGTAATGATAATTTTTAGGGATAATTAAAAAAAAACCCTGAGGTTTGGGTTAATTACGAAAAAAACCCAGAGATGTTTCAAAATTATAAAAAACTCCTTCATGTTTTATTTTGCCTTAAATTTAAGGGGGTACCTGTAATATTTTTGTAAATGTGATGGGGTTTTCTGAAATGTTTTTGAAAATCACCGGGAAAAATGTAAGACGAATCAAACCTCAAGGTTTTTTAGTAATTTTCAAAGAACTCTGGTTTTTTTCGTAATTAGCCCAACCCTCAGGGTTGTTTTTGTAATTATCCCTAAATTTTATAATGTGCCTTATTTCTATAATAAGCTACCAGAATTGAGCTCTGATTTCCTTCAATGATTATTTAAACACAAATCTTCAGTTCACTAGTATTGGAGTTAGTCGATGCTACCCACTTGGGTAGGTACCAAAGTGAGTTCTATACCATTGGCTTAACCACACACCCATGTGGATGTGTGTGTGTGTGTGTGTTGATCTAACGGTATAGAATTCACTTGGGTGTCTACCCAAGAAATGAAAGGTAGTTGCGTTTAAAAAAAAAAGGAAAAAAAATCTATTTTTTCCCGAAAATCCTTATTTCATACCTTAAATATGGCCAAAAATCGTTATTATTATTTTGTTTTATTTTTCTACCACCTTCACGTGAGGTAAGGACAACTTTATCTTCTTAAAATGCGGATATGATCCTCTATCCCAAACTGTATTTCATCTCGTATTCTAAGTATCTTAAATACATGCCAAGTGTAAATTAATGATGTTATTAATACACTTGGCGTGTAGGGATGATATTTGGAACATGGGATGATACACAATTTGGAATAGAAAATATCTGAGTGCTTAAAATGGGTAAAAAGAAATTTTTATTGTTTGTTAGCATATAAGGTTTAATTCTTCGTAAGTTGCACCATCTAAACAGGTAATTTTTTTTTTTTTTTGAAAAGTCTAAATAGGTGTAAATAATATTGGATGAAATGTGATATAAAATTAATTTTTCTTATTTCCTAAATGGGTCAGTCTTGACCTTTTATTCATTTTTATTGCACATATATAATAGATTTCACATCAAAATTCCAAATCAGGTGACAAAAACAAAAAGCCAATCCAGCAACAAATTACTCCTGATGAGGCCAAGGATCACCAAAAAATAGAATGATTTCATTCACACGTCCCTTGATTTGCCCCGGCAGATTATAATCAGCAACAGTTGTACCCGGAATTTCAGTGATGTTTTGCCACTGTGTGCCTTGTAGGGATTTCAACAACAACGCTTTCTCCACCTTAATTGTTGTGTCGTTGAGGTAGCCATCGAACCTTCTCACGGCGCCGTACCTCAACATAGGCAGCCCCACCATAGTGATATTTTGCTCCGGGTAGGGGGCCGGAAAAAGTTATCTTTGGTTTCAGGGAGTTTAAAGTAAACTTCGATATGTTTGCCGGTATCGGCCAGAATTGGCAATGACATCTTCAAAGTTCTTCTCGGGATGTTGTTGCCATTAAAGTAGTTAGATAGTCTGTAAAATTAGAAAAATATTAATGCCAAATACAGACGTGTATAATTATGACATCATGAAATATTAAAAAAAAAACTTAGAATGGAGTGAACATGATGGACGGATCTAGGAAATCTTTACAATAGGGGCACACTTAGAAAAATATATAGTATTTAAAACAAAATAATAAATAGTATTAGTGAGAGCATAGTGACTAGTGAGAGATCTCATACGTACAGGATGTAAGCCTTGCGGAAATCGGCAACATAATTATTATTTGTACTGTAATTATAAGGAGGTGTAACCCAATAACTATGCTGGTAATCTCTTATTTCAAATTCTTTTTGACTGTGAATCACTTCATATGAAAAACAGTCTCGAGTTGCACAATTCACTGAAGGTGGATATCCATTCACCTGCTCCTTTCCCAGACATCCTAACTCAAACAAAGACAAGGATAAAACAACAAACACTAAATTATTTAGTTGTGTCTTAAGTGAAGCCATTTTTATGAATTTGTGCAAAACTATACCATGTCCTAGGTTTATATAAGGATGGGAGTGGGGAATGAAAATTGAGTACTGATTGTGTAATTTAATGCCAATTTCATTAATTTTTGACTGTTGAATTGACACCCCCAAAAAGGAGTCATACATTGTACTTATCTACAGTCAAATGATAATTGCTACCATCACATAATGAGATTTTATGGTGATTATGATTCAAATGTTTATGTGAGTTGGAAATATTACAGCAATTTAATTTAATGATGATGTTAGTAATTATGGTAAAAAATTTAGTGAACAAGATATCATTCACTTTGAAATTGAAATTAGATTTGAATATTTTTAGTTGATTTGACTTAACAAATTAAATTCGTGTAGTTTGACCTTTTAAACTCTTTTCAGTCTTTGTGGTTCAAAGTTCTGTTTTTAATTTTGTTAATTTCAATTCGATTTGGTTTTTGGGTTTAGTTAATCGAATTGACCTGGTCAAACTATAATTTTTTTGGGAAAAACTTGTATGAGACATCAGGGACGACAATTCGCCCCGCAGGTACCCGCCCTTTGTATTTATTTTTTTTTCTTTTTCATTTTTTTGTATTTAATTTAAAATGGTACAGAATTGGCCGACCCGCTCCGTGTGGGTCTTCTCCGACCCGCCCTAATGCCATTCCTATGAGACGGTATCGTGGATATTGTCCATGAAACGGTTCCTACATGTAAATAGTATCCAACCAAAACCCAAACCTATTAGAAAAAACTCATATATTTTTGTGTTTTGTAGGATCTGTCTCATGTAGGGATGACAATGGGTAAAGTACCCACCCATTTAAGGTTACCCATATCCGAACCCTATAATATTTATACTACCCATATTTGTCCCAAACCCGATTAAGAAACTACATCTATTACCCGTACCCATCCCAAATCCATTTCTCGTTACCCGTACTACCCATATCGCCTAAAATCCGTTCATTTTATATAAAAATTTATAATTATAAAGAATATTTAGATAAATATTAAATGGACTCCTACCAAAAGCTAATTATTATATAAGAAAATGTTAATATGTTAGATTCTTAATAAATATAACAATTAACCATGTTAATTTTGTAAGTCACTACAGACTATCATCATTCATCAACTAAACCAAAGCATCGCATAAATACAAATGTAATCAATATATTTCTTAAAACTGCAGAATCAACAATAGTACATCATTTAATTTATAAAACCACATCATCAGATATATAGTTTTATCAAACTTGATAAAGATAAAACAAAGTTGATATGATCATAGATTCAAAATAAATAACATATTTGTACAAAATAAAAATTTATTGAGCTTCTACGAAGAAATGTATAATGTCAGATTAAAAAAAAATGGAAGTTACTAAGGGATAAACGGGTTCCAGGTAGTAATGGATATCCGAAGGGTAAAACCATACTCGACCGGTATATAAATGGGTAGTAATGTCTTTCCCAAATTAGGCGGAATCCCTGGAAGTACCATTTTTGGGGTTTAATTGTTTATGATTTTTTTTTTAAGATTCTCATTAGGTTTCACTTTAATATATGATTTATTGTAAAAAAGTTCCAAAAACTATTATTTATGGATTCTCGTTTTCTATCATCAATTACACTCTTATCTCATTTTCGAAAAAAAAAATTACACTTTTATCTCACAAAATACGCTATTCATTTACTCTAACTTTTCCATTCAATAATCACATTTTTAATTACTATTTCACTGAGAAAACATTTGGCTCATTTTCACATTTTTTGTACTTATTTTTAGTAATGCAATTTTTTTTGTATGTATTTCTGCATAGATTAATTTATAATTATGGCATAACTTAATAATACTTATTATATTCATAAATTATTGATTATTTTTATTTATTAATATTCAATCAATACTTATAAAAAGTTTTTAAATAAATTTTAGAGTATATTCATTACTGTAAATATTATTAAAATAGAATATTATTTGTCAGTAAATGTAGCAAATATAATACATGTAATAAAGAATCTACTTCAGAAGTATGAAATATTATTGTATAGTTTAAAATGTAAATAAAATACGATTATTTTTTTCAATTATTGATACATAACTATACTATAAAAACATAATATATCTTCAAAATTTTACCTCTATGCAGGTCTATATCGGATAAGTATTCTTTTTAGCACTAGCGACATGTGCCAGACTGGTGCATAGTGCTTAGACAGAGTATGAGTGGAGTTAGGCGAGATTGGAATGAATTAGGTGGAGCCTAATTGAAATAATAATGTAGGTAGATAAGGGTGGATTTGCGTTTATGTGATGACTAATCGAGACTAGGTGGAAATTTTTAAACATGGAATTAAATGGGCCATGAGATTTTAGTAAAGCCGGTCCACAACATGACTAACGGAGATTAAGTTGAGATTTTTAAACATGGGATTAAATGGGCCATGGGATTTAAGTAAAGCCGGTCCACAACACAATACACAATAAGTGGATGAAATTCTGCAAAAAGGCTGAGCCCATCTCTTTTGAAGATATTTATATATTTTCTGTCCCTGCACAAATGGACAGGGCGTAGCTAGCCATTTATTCTGCTTACTCCTACCCAAATTTTTTTCACTTCATTTTCCCCACCAATTATTTTTTCTCTTTTAAAAAACACATATAAATTTTTTTAATTTTTTTCCATTGAAAAACGGAAAAAAAAAAAATTTGGGGTGTCTTGGAGCCCCCCTGCCCCTATCTACGCCTCTGCAAATGGACAATAATGTAGATAAAAAATTATTATTTGAATTATTATTATTATTATTATTATAATATTACCTAAAGAACTAAAGAAGTGCTTGTTTATTGGGTGGGTCATTGTTTTTCAGGAAAGATTATTATTTAAAAAAGGTTATATTATAATTTTTTTGAAAGAATAAATCCATGTGTAAGATCTTATTTTGCAAAATATGCACATTTCCTCTTAGGAAGTATTTCAGTATGAGTTCACCATTTGCAAATATGAATAATATAATATCAAAATTTCTTGAAGCTCTACAATTCTAATATAACTTATCAAACACAATTTTATCTTTCATCACATCTTTTCATGCAAGAATCAACAAAATATCTTCTTTTTCTTTCCAAACTTATATGTTTTAAATTTTCAAACTATTAATGCATCCAAATATACTCTCAACTTTCATAAAAATTCTAATATAAAACTAAAAGATTACTGAAAATAAAAAAGAAAAATCATGAAAACAAAACTAAATGATCCCTGCATGACATATATTCTAAGTACGTGATTTTTTTTATAAAGTCATTCTCATCAAATCAAGATATATTTTAACTATATTTTTCAAACACAACCATTTTGAGGTTTTTCTGCCCTTGGGTGAATTTACTTGCACCAAAAGACACTGTAGCACGAGTTACATGTGATTCGATACTGTAGCACGACACTATATCGTCGAGTTACTGTGACTCGACATCCAAGTTCTCTCACTTATTATAACCCAGTTATTTTGTTTTCCTCCAAAAAACTTTGAATTCAAATAACTTGTTCGTTTTAAATTCGTTTTGCATGTATAAAATATCAAATTAATTCTCTTTTCGATATCTATAATTCAACACCTATATTGCATATTTAAAAACGAAAAATACAGATTCAATTTTTTAAAAAAACTTGAAAGAAAGAGTAAGAGGATACAAAAACATAAATTAGAGAGAGAGAGAGAGAGAGAGAGAGAGAGAGAGAGAAATAATCCGAATATCAAACAAACATGCTAGAAGGGTATGAATGTCATTTTACACCCAAAAATAGCTAAAAAAGATGTGTTTGAAAAAGTTGGCTACTTTTAATCTTTACATTTTGGAAATGGCCAATTTGAAACATTTCCACTTCTAAATATGATACCACGAGCTTTTAGCTCAAGTGGTATCATTCAACCTTTGTAAGGTTATATTCCGTGGTTCGACCCCGATATCTTTCTTTGAAATTTATTTCACCCATTCTTACTAGTACTGCCAACTTATTAAAACATATATTCTAATTTCTAAGTATGATCATTATTTTAACCAAAAATTTAAAGGAAAAATAAGAAGTAATAAGGTAGGGTAATGGTGGTGGCTCTTCCCACGTGCAATAATGCCTCTCTTTTTTCATTCACTCAATGACTCCAACCCTGTCCCAATCCATGTACGGATCCTTGAGAATTTTTGGGGATCATAAATTCATAATTACACTTAAAATAACACAAATCATAGACAGTGACATTAGCTCATTTATTTAATTATTATTAGCTAAGAATCTTTGCTTTTGTTTATATTTAGTTGATCTTTTGGTATCTAAAATGTGGTTTTGTTCTCCATTGCACATGCCAATTCCTTTACTAACATTTTATTATAATCCCAATTCTCTATAATTTA
This sequence comes from Rehmannia glutinosa, assembly GCA_016081115.2. Classification (NCBI taxonomy): domain Eukaryota; kingdom Viridiplantae; phylum Streptophyta; class Magnoliopsida; order Lamiales; family Orobanchaceae; genus Rehmannia; species Rehmannia glutinosa. Next base: position 55,166,374 of record CM071929.1, on the reverse strand, counting down.
GTAAAAAAAAATATATAAGTGGTCCATTTTGCATATGCATTATCATCTTTTTCTTTAGTAAATAATTTTATTTTGTTTGCTAAATTTTCGTTGGGTAATTTCAATCTTTTTTAAAGCTTTTTTCATTTATTTGATAAAATCTGAAGTTCGATCTGATTAATTAATTAAAAAAACAAAATTTATGATAAAAATTGAAAGTTGGTCGATCAAGGCCCATAATTTAATTATTGTGATTAAAAAAATTAAACATGTCCAACAATGGCTAATTAATAAGCAAAGTGATCAAGAAGCAAGAATTAAAGTACATTTTGACAATTAATATGTGTACCATATATAACTAAATATTTATATGTTAAGGTAGGCAAGCTTTTAAAAATTATGATAATTATAAGAATCAGACAGTGTTAATTAGTGTGACAAAAGGTACTTAGACAGGACATTGAACTTTTCGCTAATGATTACTAGTGTCTTTCACTCTTTCTTAATACTTTCAAATGAAAAAAAATAATAATCAAGAATTAATAAATGCGTATAGCCTATAGGGGATGGTGGAAACTACCAAGAAGCTTATTATGCCTTGAGAGAGAGAAAAAAACAGGAGGTCCATGTGAGTCTGATTTGGGGACAAAGCAAAGAGGGCTAAGAAACAGTGCACATGGGTGGTGGACATATGATTCTAACATGCCCCCTTTTGTTTCACAGCTCATTTCCTTAAGTTTTATATCCTCCCTTTGATCCATTAGATTCTATATTACTACAAGTACTATTTTTTTTTTTTTTTTTGATAAGCTGAATAACTCAACTTCCGCGCCACGCTCGACTACGCCGAGACAACAAACCCGCTTCTCATTCTTTCTGCCAAGAAACCGCGGGATGTGCACGACTGGCCAGTTGTTACGACGGGTCTGGCGACGTACACCCGATCCTCCTGGTAAAGAGAACAATTATGTTCGACCCCCAATCTACTAATAACGATCTCTCCCGAATCGAACCCACACGGATGCTATTCAAGATGAGTTCCCACCAAATCTTCACCACCGCATATGCCCCGGGAGCAATTTGATGGAGCGGGGATATGAACCCCGACCTCCACCCCACAAACAATTCGATGGAGCAGAGATTTGAACCCCTGACCTCCATCCCACAATTGCTTGTGGTGGCCAGGTAAATTTAAGCCACCTGGTTACTACAAGTACTATTCTAAAAATATGTGATTAGTCTCGATTAGTCCCCGCCTAGGTGTAGACACTTTTATTCGTCTTGGTAATTTTTTCAATTAAGTTCCGCCTAACTCCGCTCAGGTCCCACCTAACCCCGCTCAGGCTCCGCCTAGACGCTAGATTACAGTCTGCCGTCCGACTATCGCCTAGCTCTTTTTAGAACACTAACTATAACTTTGCCTTGAGTCATAGCTCATGGTGCAAAGTACTTGACTGATGTGATGTTCGCTTCGCTGGCACCGATTCGCAACATAAGATTGGAATCCATGCCATTTGGAACTTATCTCGTTTAGTTTTTTTATCATTATATATATATATATTTATGTAATATCAATATATTATATATACTTTAAAAAGATTATTGGTATTATATATATATATATATGTGTGTGTGTGTGTGTGTGTGTGTTAGACGAGTCTCAAATTCTTACAAACTCGCCCAATCTCATATCATTCTTATCGGGTCCCTTACGGAGTTACTATGATTTAATTTGTATCTCATTTATTCCTATTTTTTTCTTGATAACAATTTATTCCTAATTTATAGGTATTAGAAAACTGAATGAAATAATAAATAAAATGGTTATCGTTTAAGCCGTGTCCTGCACGTAGTATTTCGATTTGTCTTCCAATTTGTACGTACATCAGTACATGAATACTATAATGATTGATGATGAACAATTTGATGACGCAACATTACAAGCCCTGTATACTCTTTTTTTATCTACTACTGAATAAGGAATATCTATAAATAATGTTCCATTACTGAAATGACAATAACCCTTTTTCTCCCCAAATAGTACATTTTAAGTTAAAACAATATCATAATTCGCATCATTCATTTTGAATTATTATCTTTTGATATTTTTCGATATTAAATAACATAAAAGTGCACAAAGTTTTTTTTAAATATTTTTTCAAATACAAAATAAGCATAATGATGCCAAATATGGATATTTTTTCAAGCCAAAAGAAGTATACGTGGATAATCCGTTTGCTTATTTTGACAACTCCACTTGTTTTTTTTTTCGTAATTTGTTTTGCTATATTGAATGTCCACACACCAAAAAGATAAAATTCAAAATCTGAAAAGCATTTGATAGATACATTTTCATATCCATCCATAAATGAAAAAAGTTACTTTACGTTGACAATTTGACTTGGGTGTTGTCATATAACTTGTAATTTTACTTGTTGGGTTTTCAGTAAAGATTGAATTATTTTAATATCAATTTTGTAAATAAAATTATGCTCGAAATGTCGATGATCGACCATTTTTGTAAAAATCCCCGACTTAGCGCTTGTCTTGGCCTCGCTGGGCCCGTCCGCCATGATTTTTGATTTTTTTTTTTTTTCCGATCAGGCCCACCTAATCCCGCCTGGTCCCGCTAACCCTGTCTGGCGCTGACCCCAACCGACGCCTGCGCCGCTTTTTACAACATTGTGATCGACAAATTAGAAAATCTACTGCATGTCTGTTTGAATTTTGCTTTAATTGAGCTCGAATTCGATGAAATATTCAACATAAAAGTTGTAATTCAACGTCTTACTTTTAACACTAATTAAGTATATCATCAAATTAAATGGACATTAGAAATATAAGATTTATTCAAAATAGGACTACTACGCAAAGTTAATGACAAAAAAAAATATTTTAATTTCCTTTACAAAAATAGAAAAGTAGATGGATTGCAGGCTGGGCCGCCTCATGGCTGACCGATAAACCCTTAACCCACCTTCTATTTTTAGTGGTTGCGCGTTGTGCGTGTTACCTATGGGCTACGATGCTCAAATTAGTTCTCCATCAACTAGAATGAGCAAGATAACAAACTTGAGGGTTGATTATATGATGAGTATTTATAGGCAAATTGTTAGTCTTCATATGCTTTTTTTTTTTGGGATATTCGGGCAATAACGGAATTCATATAGGTATTATTATCCAAATTCAATAAATAAATAACTCTTCCCATAAAATAAATTTTATTAGAGTTTCAATTGTATTTCGATTCTATTGAATTTAATATTCTTGTTGGGCCAACCTAAATTGTAACCCATCAAATATAATTTTCAAAATGCTAAATAATAAAAAATAAAAAGATTCTAATTGAAAATCCAAACAAAAAGATTTGATATAAGAAAAAAACATATGAAAGAGGGCAGAAGGCCCAAAGTCATATCGGCACGTGGTGGGCTGATTCCCCCTCTTATTAAACTACTCTAACTTTCCACTCAAACCGTTGGATTGAGATGACCCTTCTTCCATCACCAGCTGTTGCTAGCTGTCCTATTTTCCCATTTTGACCCCCACCCCCATGTGACCCCCTACACCCCCCAAACCCCACCCCCTTCTTCCCTCCAAAACCTTTGGGCTAACCAACATATCTTTAAAATGCCATAGTTGTTTCATAATCCCCTTTGTCAACACTTTGATAGTTTGATACACATATATATAGCTTATCCTTTTCTTTAAATTTCTCAATTCTTGTCCCTCAAACCCATCAATAAAGATTTTTTTTGCTTAGATCTGTTGAGCATAACTACTGAGCTAGACTCTTGGTCGGTCGTCAGTTACATCCATTTATAATTGTCTTTAATTGCATTTTTTTTTCAATTGTTAGTGCAATTTTGGCAATAAACCAAACAAATTTTGGATATAATTAATTGCATGGAGCAACTACCACCAAAAGCCCCAATTACCATGACTCACAATAATTGGCCTTCATTTCCTTTCCAAATGATGCCGCACAGCTCCGCGGCGGCGCCGCCGCCGCCGTCGTGGTTGGACGAGTTCCTCGATTTCTCCGCCACGCGGCGGAACGCGCACCGCCGCACGGTGAGCGACCCCATTGCCTTCGTGGAGGAGGAATCGCAGCATCACCACAATAGCGGATTCGAGAGATTGGACGATGAGCAGCTGAGGAGCATGTTCTCCGACGACGTCGCGGCGGCGGCGGTGGGACCGTCGTCGTCTAGCGGCGGCAATCCTTCCACGCCGTCGGATCACGAGAACAGCGAGAATGATGAGAAGATCAAGTCCGCACCGGAGCACGTGCACCGCGTGCAGCTGAAGAATGAGCCTGGTGAGGTGGACAGCTCGTGTCAGCCGGCGGCGGATATTCCGGCGCAGGGTAAATCGTCGGAGAATATTTCCGGTGATACTAATATTGTTGATCCGAAACGGATCAAGAGGTGAGAATTAATTTTCATAACTTATGAAATTCGAAATTAATGATCGTTTGCATTTGTTAATTAATCCTCTAATCAAGTAATCATACAATTAATGAGTAATTTTTCTAGAGTTCAAGTCGTATTGTTCAACTCTTAGTAATGAAGTTTATCAGGAACCCTATATTTTTCAATTTCTTTGAAATTTATCCAATCTCTTCGAACCAATGCTCCAAATAATTAAAAAAATGAGTAATATTTTTCGATTGCTTAATTAGTGTTATTGTTTAATTACAGAATGAGATTCATGCAAGTCTTAATTTGAGTGCATTATATTGGTGACTGGATTATTTATTCAATAATGTACTTATAATAAGTGGCTAGCATATTTGTACATTAATCAATTTTATTACTAATTATTTGGTAAAATATTAAATCCAGAATATTGGCAAACCGGCAATCAGCTCAGAGGTCAAGAGTTAGAAAGTTACAATACATTTCTGAGCTTGAAAGGAGTGTAACATCATTACAGGTACATATACAATATACACACATTACTATACCTCCATAAATTATAAATTACTCTAGTTTGAATTCTGGATTTTGAAATCTTTGTTTATTTTTTTTTATTAATTTTATCTATTATATCTGATTTTTTTTTTTCATTTGTAAAATGCAAAGACTGAGGTATCAGCATTGTCGCCAAGGGTTGCATTTTTGGACCATCAAAGGCTTCTATTGAATGTGGATAATAGTGCTCTTAAACAGCGGATAGCAGCATTGGCTCAAGACAAAATATTCAAAGATGGTAAGATTTTCCAAAAAAGATTTATTAATTAATATATGTATTTACAACTCATATTCATAGTAGTCTGCCAAATTAATTTGATAGATTTTACAAAATCAAGAAAATATATATATGATTTGCACATAATTTCAGTGAAGAAATTAATACATGCATTTAATACTTGGTACATTCAATTCTATTCGTTTCTAGTCACATGCAATATTATCTCACTTGGTTTTACTTTCTGTCTTTTTGTGTTACAAATTTGGGGTTTCAAAGTGTGATATATATCTTTGTTAATATTTATCTTATCATTAAAATATTATAATATAAAATCATAATAAAATATTGAAACTGCATCAAATGAAGTATGTTTTTGTCCGAACATGTCTAGAACTAACTTAAAACTAACAAACATTTAATAAAAGTTAATTATGGTAGCTATCAAATTATGCTTGACATGTTTGTTCAATTTTGAAAAAAAAAATAAAAATTGGGCAGCCCATCAAGAAGCACTAAAGAAGGAGATAGAGAGACTAAGAAGGGTCTACCACGAACAAAACATCCAGAAAATGGAGAACAACAAACCCACCGCCGACGCACCACCGCCGCATACGGCGGCGCAACCAGCCTCCGACAGGAGGGGTTGTACGGACGATGAATAATGATATATTTTGTGAGTGGGAGGCCATGCATTTTTTTTCTTTTTTTTTTCTATCGAAGATTAATTAATTGGGTGTGTCATGCGATCACATGGGGTGTCTCTATCTTTCTAATCTAAATGTTCGTGGTGGGGACCATTTCTTGCTGGGTGGTTTGGAGCCTGTGAGATGGACACGTGGACAGTTGGAGGATTGACATGATTTTATTTATAGTACTATTTGTTAAAACAATTATGACCAAAAAAGGGAAAAAAAGGAGAATTCAGATGGACAATTCGGTTCTGAATGATCTCCAGAATTACTGAGTAATTTTTTTTTAGTTTTATTCTGATTATTAGAATATCACTTAGTTTTTATTTATTTATTAATTATTTTTTTGATCCGTGACTCATTTAAAGTCACGATCTTGTTGGGTCGGAGGAAGATATTGGTTTGTGGCAAGCTTAAATTTGCGTAAGGATAGGTTGGAGATTTGTTATTAAAGTATTGGTTTTGTTTGATGAAAATTAATGTTGTATGACTTGTTAAGTTTATGCCATGTTAGATTGAAATTGAAATTGTTATTTTATATTGCAATGGATGTTTTACATTTCCATTCCTTAAATATTGTGTAAATTTCAAAGAGAAAGACACAAGGATAAAAAAAATGTGTGAGATCTAATTTTATATTTTCTAACATTTTTTATCCTCGAGTCGCTCTCTTTCCGAAATGAACATAAAATATGTTCATGTTCTATTTCATATATTCCACTACATTGAATGATGAACATGTGCTATAAGATATATATGAAATATTGATCTTTAGTTGATTATATACGCGTCCATCATCCAATGTAGTGATATATAAAATGGAGTAGGAAGTGAAATATGAAATATGATTCTATTTTATATACCTTTTAAATTTATGTCACTGTAATAACTTCAATATGAAGTCATTCCATTTCTATTTGTGTTCGCCATGCCTTGGGCAATATTGGAGCCGAGACAGTAAATTCCATATAAATGTCCAAATTTTTTATGGAAGATGACTTTTTTAGGGCTATTTCTAACTACAAATTTTAAGTTCCTTCGAGGTATATAATCAGAACTTTCACGGCAAATATTGTACAATTTCAAGGTTGATTATACGAACAGAGACGACTTCAATTTCACGGAAAAACTCCATTTCTAAAGAGTTTTGGAATTCGATTTATTTAGAAAGATAATTACAGCAGAGGGTAGAAACCCTATGAGATTCGGGCTAATATGTTATTGAAAATTGCAAAAAACCTGTTGAGGTTTGGTTCCATCTGATATTTTCTTCATTTATAAGGAAAAACAATTTCAAAATCCTCCGATATTTTTAGAAATTTTACAAGCTAAAGTATCTCCTTAAATTTATGACTGGGTCAAATATGAGAATTTTTGTTGTAATTTTGAAATATCTATTGATTTTTTTGTAATTAGCCCAAAACCAAAGGGGGTCTTTTGCAATTATCCCTTTTAAAAATCTAAGGATTTAGTTCATATATACGTATATTAAAATTGTGGGTATTTGTCATTGGAAGTTTGACGTGAATGAAAAGAGGCTCTAATTTAATGAAATGAAATAAAGCTTCCAAACTTGAAAACTTATCTTCAACAGCTTTTAAATTTGAAAAGGGTTATTCCTAGTGGATGTGACAGGTTATAAGAGTGCATGTGACGAGAATAGAACAACAACTATCCATTTACTAAAATATACATGAAACAGAAAATGATCCATGAACTTAAAGAGGAGAATCAAAGGAAGCTAAAAACTGAAATATTTAATTAGTTCGGTTTTATTCACAGTTCTGAGTCGTCCCACATTGATTAAGAAAGCATACTTTATAAGCCAAGTGAGATATTTCTTTTGTTAACATTTACCAATTGATTTTAGGATGAAACCTCACTTAGTGGATTTGAGTTTTCTCTTTCGTATTGAGTATGCTTCGTGTGTGGGGCCGTCTGCATCGAGTCCCCCAATTAACATTTCCCAAAAAAATTTTCTTGTTCAATCCCTTAGAAGCAGAGGCGTAGATAGGGGGCGGGGGGCCCTTTGACACCCCAAATTTTTTTGTCCGTTTTTCATGGAAAAAAATTAAAAAAAATTTATATGTGTTTTTTTAAAGAAAAAATAATTGAAGGGGAAAATGAGAGGAAAAAAATTTGAAGGGGTAGTAAGAAATAAATGGCTACGCCCCTTTAGAAGCAAGACGACTTTTCATCTGTCAATATCTAACTTAAAGTATAACCCAATTGTCAATTGATAAAATTGACAAGTGGAAAAGGCATTGAAGATTATTTGAAGATGATTTGAAACTTGCAAGAGAGGAAGAAGAAATAAACGAATTTAAACATGCATTTGTAGATATATTATTAATTAAATGGCAATGACGTGATTATTTTCATTTTTTTTAAGGCAATGACGTGAAAAAAAAAAGTGGCTTGCAAGCAACCATTTCTTGTAACAAAGTGCAACTAGCTATTCGCCACGGTACAACTCGTTCAACATACGATATTGCAACAAAAAGTCGCCAAGAAAACTCGGTCAATAATCAACATAAGTACTATGAAACTTCCATGGCTGCTAAACCCAATCCATTAATTTACTTATCATCAATTATTATATATATCTATATATATCTAAGCAAAATCAATTTCCAATCATCAAAAGCTTATTATTATAAGAAAAGAGCAATTTTCATTAATACAAAGCTGATTATCATTACTTAACATTTTTTTCACCATGAAAACTCTGTATTTTGCAGTTTTTCTTCTTCTATCAGTCCTTTTATTCCCCGGTGCTATTTGTCGGCCATCGCCGGACAAGTTTTCCGATCAGCTGGTTTCAGATGGAGTGGACGACAATTTTCAGGATAATCCGATAAGGTTGAATGAAATGGATGAAAAATATTGTGAGCAAATGTATGGGTTTTTGCCATGTTCGAAGACAATTCCAGGGCATCTGTTCTTGATTGTTGTTTACCAATACCTACTTTTTCATGCTGAATCGTACGTGGACTCTGGAGGGAAAAGGGTTTTCAAGATTCTTGGGCCTGGTGTGTTTGGTGCTAGTGCATTCCAGATTATTGGGTCTCTCCCAGAAGCCTTGATTCTTCTTGGTAAGTCCATTTAATTATCACAAATAGTAGATATTCTTGATAATTAATCATGAATGTATGGATGAATTCGATTTGGCATTTTCTACAAATCTAGTTTCGTCTTATATTGCAATACACTTGGATGAATACCATGTATTTAACAGAGCTAGCCCTCAACTTTCATAATTTTTCCAAACTCAATATAACTTTTTATATATAGTCATTAAATTTATACTATTGTCGTATATAACATCCGTTTATCCACTACGTTCAAGAAAAATAACCCCCAATTAATGTTCACTTTCTGGCTCTATGTCTGTTTAAGATGATGTCAATAATGTACGACGTATTAAATTTATTTGATGTTTTTTTTTTGCTGGAAAATTTATTTGATGTATTGATACATAAGATGATTGAATATCATAAGGAATAGGAGATCTGAATCAGATGAATTAAGGTTTGTCGATAATCGTACATTGAAACATTTAACTTCAATGTCATATATGTTGTGATAAGTTTCCATTGTTACCCAACATTTTTAATCTAACAATTTGAGCATAAGTTAAAGTTGTTTGATATTGTAAGCAAAATTGAGGCCTTATCAATGATTGGTGTAGTGGTTGTAATTGTGTAATGAAATGCGTATAGTTCTACGCACGACTTATGAGAGAAGTCTTATAGTATAGTCCTGTCACAACGGCGTGCATTTTTGTGAGATAAGGTTTGAGGGCCTATTGGTTGATTTTATAGAAGATTTATTACATAGACTAATTCTACATAAGAATTAAGATACGCAATTAACCTTACTCCAAAATAAAAAATAAATATTCTAGTGATTTCTTGTACCAAGTTGAATTTGAAACCATAAAGTGTAACCCTCTTTGTCACAATTCATAGTATCTTTCGTTATTTTGGAAAATCAAAATGGGACACATGTCACAATCCGACGGGAGTTGGGCACTACCCACTTGGGTAGCATCAAACCCCCCTTATTGAAGATGGTTTATGGTATTAATTTATTGCATAAAGTTTTGGTAAACATGTTGCAACTATTAATTTAGAATATAAAACTAAAAATATGCATCATCTTCATGTATCTATGCAATTGTTGTTTTACAAGATTAGTTAGGCTGCTGCTTTACATCATTTTCACATACCATCATTAACTTTTGATTTTAAATTTCCAAATTTGTAAAGCAAATATGTATCAAAGGTAGATCTCGCAAAATGCATCATGACCTACCCGATGTTAGGTCGGGTCGGGCTAGATTTTTTAAGCTTGGCCCGATAGATTATGTACACAAAATTTGGGTGCGGACCAAACAAAACCAGGTCGGTCAATCCAACCTAACCTGATCTTTGCCATTAGCCCGATAGGCTTGGGCCGGACATTTTGCCATCTCTAGTCAAAAGAGATGAGTAGTACGTAATATTAGACCGAAATTAAATTTTGGATTAATTACAAAACTACACCTAAGTTTAGCTTAATTATAGAAAAAATTAATTATCTTTCAAAATTACAAATATACGACGAAAATTTCTCTAACATTATTCTTTTTACAGCTTCTGGGCTATCGAGCAACGATGAAACCGCTCAAGAATGCGTGTTAACCGGAGTCGGGTTGCTGGCCGGATCCTCAATCTTGCTCCTAACTGTAATCTGGGGAACTTGTGTTATACTTGGCAGTCAAAATTTCTCCACTCATTTGCATTCCAATCTTTCTGAGAATAAAAAATATAACCCTCTTGAAAGATTGTTGTTTTCCCTATGGCCAGGTTTGTTTACACAACTTTGCTAATGTTATTCTATTATTGCAAATACTACCCCTATGGTTTACCCAAATTACAAAAAAAACTCCAATTATCTTGCAAAATTACAAACACCCCCTTTAGATTTGCATTTAAAGCAATTTGTAAAAAATAAACATAACGTAAAGGGTGTATTTGTAATTTTGAAAGATAACTGAGTTTTTTTTCGGGATAATTACAAAAACACCCTTGAGGTTCGGGCTAATTACAAAAACTCCAGAGGTTTTTAAAAATTACGAAAAATTCCTTGAGGTTTGATTAAATCTTACATTTTCCCCTTCATAAGCAAAAATATTTAAAAAGCCCTGATATTTGTAGAAATGTTACAATTATCCCCTCAGATTTTAGACATAATCAAACCTGAGGTTTTTTTTTGTAATTTTGAAACATCTCTGGATTCTTTTATAATTAGGCCCAAACCCAGGGGGGATTTTGTAGTTATCCCTTTTTTTTTCGTAATTAGGCTAAACCTCATGGGTAGTTTTGTAATTGTCCATGTTCTGTTTATGGTTTAAATCATTTGATTTGCCCTTTTGCTTTGTACAGGCTATGGTGTAGTGACAGTTATGCCCACAAGCTACACTTCAAGGATCATGCTTCTTTCAGTAATACCATTAATAATGATCCAAATTCAAGGACTCTTCAATTTATCTTATGCTGGAGAAAGAATTTCTGTGGTGATCATTCTTGTTGTTGCAATCATGTTCCTCTTTTCTTACTTCATCTATCAGGTACTCCATATGCCATCTTAAATTCAACTTAGACTTAATTAATGAAGTACCCTTGAGATTTAATCTAATTATAAGAAAACCCAACAACCAATCAAAATTGCAAATTCACGCATGATATTTGGTCTATTTTATAAATTGCAACCGCAATAGAGGGTATTTTTTAAGTAAATACAAACATTAATGGGTTGCTGAAATTTGTAATTTTGAAAGATAATCGGGTTTTTTCGTAATTAGGTAAAACTTTAAGGGTAGTTTTGTAATTATCATTTAATATATCAACACTTGATGTTTTGCGGTAACTAACAAAAAACAGAGAAGTTTCAATATTACAAAAAAAGGTTTGATTCAGCCTTAAGTACAACAAATGGGATCTTTTATTTCAAAACCGTGTTTCGTCTCCTATTTCACTAGACGAACATTTGACAAGTGCACAACACTTACCATATTAAAACACCGCAATTTATGCTAGAAAATTAATATGGTAAGTTTTGTACACTTGTCAAACATTCTTGCGGTGGAACATAAGATGAAATACGGTTTTGGATAGAAGATCCCATCCGCAAATGTAAGGAGGTAACTATAATATTTTACAAATGTAAATGAGATGTTTAAAACATTTTTGTTTATGAATGAGATAAAGTATAATACAAAATCAAATCTCAAGAGTATTTCTGTAATTTACACTCTGTTTTTTTTAATTACCCCAAATATCGGGGTAGTTTGTAATTTTCCCTAACAAACAAGCTTCTAATTATAATCTTTGTTTCACACATTGAGCAGTTCTTCCACCCATTGATTCAAAGGAGGCGTTTGTTGTACATAAAACACGAGCATTTGGTAGTAGACATTCTCAACCATGTCCATGTTGGGATAAACTCACAAACGCAGCGGAAAATAAATTATCCCTCTCTTGTGTGAACCTAGTAGGAAATAACAGCAAGCAATCCAAACCACAAGTGCAGCAAAAATTCAACGCAAAACATAAAAACGACACAAGCAATTTTTACGTGGAAAACCTCCCGGTGTGAGGAGTAAAAACCACGGGACCGTAGTCCACCCCAAATCTCCACTATAATCAAAATAGGGGTACAACAAGTTCAACAACAATCTGCCACAAGTGATACAATCACAAACACAAGATATACACAATCTTGTTAATGAAAGAATTGAAAGACCTCACCCAACACCCTGCTGTCCGAAATTAATATCTGACAATAGAGAATACCAATCACGATCTCCACCGTTCAGAATCGACCCAAGGTTGTCCCGAACCACATATCCAAATTTCAGCCCGATCCAACGGTTAAAACGCCAGTAACAGCTTCAACACTGAACCTGCTGCAGTTAGATCCGAAAAACAGACACCTCTGTGTTCTTCGTCTATTACTCACAATAGAAGGCTCCAAACCCGATCTCCACCGTTCAAACTGAAGCTCAATGTGTTAGGAACAATACCTCAAAGTTTCACTGTGATCCAACGGTCCGAATGCCGGCGATCACCTCTGGAAATTTACTGCACAGGTGACTTGCGGGATTCTTTTCTTTTTCTTTCTCTCTATATTGGCAGCTCACTTTTCTCTCTTTTTCTTGGACTGAAAAACTGACCAGCTACAATCAGGTATACAAGGCATAAGAGACTAGAGTAATGTCAAAAATGCCCCCTCAAGTATAATGACAAAAATGTCCTTCAATGTGGTATTTAACCCACATCCTTATGTTGGGTATTTTGGGACATCTCCACAAATGAGGAAACCCAACCCAACAAATCTCCCCTTTCCGATTATGTGGAGGGATTCACCATTCCGGCGATCAACCGAAGCCAGGACATCAAGTTTCTCTCTTGGCAATGCCTTAGTCATCATATCGGCACCATTATCATCCGTATGAATTTTATCAAGTTCAAGTAACTTGTCATTGATAACGCCTCTCATCCAATGATACCGTACATCAATATGTTTTGATCTCGCATGAAATGTAGAATTTTTACCAAGATGAATAGCACTTTGATTATCACAAAATACTACGTACCTCTCTTGGTTAAAACCAAGCTCCTCCATGAATTTCTTCATCCACAACAACTCTTTACAAGCTTGATTCTTTGCAATATACTCTAACTTACATTTGAGAGTGCAACACATTCTCGCAATCTTGATTGCCATGACACGGCACCACCGCAAAAGTTATCAAGTAACCTGAAGTAGATTTTCGTGTATCCACATCAGCTGCCATATCTGAGTCAGTGTAGCCCACTAGCAACGGTTTTCCACAACCAAAAGTGAGCCTCAAACTAGAAGTACCACGTAGATATCTCAATATCCACTTCACCGCATTCGATGCTCTTTTCCTGGATTAGACAAGTAACAACACCGATCGCATAAGCTATATCCGGCCTCGTGCACACCATTGCATACATCAAACTTCCTCTTCTGAAGCATATGGAATTCTTGCCATATCTTCCTTCTCTTCGTCTGTAGAAGGGCTTTGATGAGCACCAAGCTTGAAGTGTGTAGCGAGAGGAGAACTAACCACTTTAGCTTTGATCATATTGAATCTTTCAAGCACTTTCACAATGTATTGCTCCTGTGACATGTATAACCTTTTATTTCCTCTATCCCGGGAAATTTTAATACCAAGTATTTGCTTTGCTTTGGCCCAAATCCTTCATGGCAAAAGATTTGCTCAATCGCTTCTTTCAATCAACAATTCTCGGTATTTACGCCAACAATCAACATGTCATCTACGAGAGCAATAATATGATAAAATCGTCATCGAGAGAATTTTTGTACAAATACACAATGATCGTAGTAGTTTTTACGTAGCCTTGCTCCCCATAATCGACTCAAATTTACGATACCATAGTCTCGGTGCTTGCTTCAAGCCATAAAGACTTTTCTTCGCTTTGCACACATAATTCTCTTTTCCTTTTACCCGAAACCTTCCGGTGATCCATGTAGATTTCTCTATCCAATTCACCATGAAGAAGAAAGGTCATTTAACGTCCATTTGCTCAATCTCCGGATCAAGACTTGTTGCTAAACCAAGTACAACACGAATCGATGACATCTTAACAACAGGAGAGAAGATCTCATCGAAATCAATACCTTTCTTCCGATCAAAACCTTTGACAACTAATCGGCTTTGAACGTGGTCGTGAAGTGTGTTCATCTTGCTTCACCCCCGTACACCCATTTATTTTTCAAAGCTCTTTTTCCTTCGTAACTTTACCAAATCATAAGTGTCATTCTCATGCAAGGACTTTATCTCATCTTTCATTGCATCAAGCCACTCATTCTTGTGTGCATCTTCTATCGCTTTCTTCATATGTTTACGCTCTCCTCCATCCTGTAATAATGCATACTCACTAGCGGGATATCTCGTCGTAGTATCAAACTCGGTAGACCTTCCGATTGGAGCCTCAATCTCTACTGTTTGATCATCTCTTTGGTGGCATTGTTTCATCTACATTATCTTCTTCAACTTGTGTAGGAGCATCAATATCATCAAGATCGGGTTGATTATTCTGGGCATCATCATCAACCTGTACTGGCACATGTTGTGGAGGAGTCACATCCAGATCAACCAAATCATCATTGGATTTAGTTGTTTTATCTGCTTTTTCAATGTCCCGTATGGTCTGATCTTCAACAAATACAGCATCTCGACTTCTGATGAGTTTCTTTTCCACTGGGTCATAAAACCTATAACCAAACTCATCATGCCCATAACCAAGAAATACACACTGTCGAGTCTTACCATCAAGTTTAGACCTTTCATCTTTTGGAATATGAACAAATGTTTTACATCCAAAAACACGCAGATGGTTGTATGAAATATCCTTCCCTGACCATACCCTGTCTGGAACATCAAAATCTAAAGGAACACAAGGTGTGAGATTCAAAACATGTACAACTGTACTCAAAGCCTCACCCTGCATGATCTAGGCAAACCTGCTTCAAAGTAAATATCTCACCCTTTCAACCAATGTCCTGCTCCCCTTTC
This sequence comes from Rehmannia glutinosa, assembly GCA_016081115.2. Taxonomy (NCBI): domain Eukaryota; kingdom Viridiplantae; phylum Streptophyta; class Magnoliopsida; order Lamiales; family Orobanchaceae; genus Rehmannia; species Rehmannia glutinosa. The sequence continues at coordinate 55,150,897 of CM071929.1, read as the reverse complement.
AGGCCAAAGGAGTCTTAATCGGAGGTGTCTTTTGATGTTGAATACCCCGTTATGCAATACTCATCAAAAGGACCTAAATACTCACCCCCATTATCGCCAGTTACGATGCACTTCAATTTCTTTCCATTTGTCTCAACCAATGCATGAAATTGTTTGAACACATCGAACACTTCTGGTCTTTTGTCTTCAAGGTATAAACCCATGACTTCCTTGAATGATCATCTATAAAAGTCACAAAATAGAGAGCACCACCAAGTGTTTTTGTTTTCATAGGACCACAAACATCAGAATACACCAAATCAAGTATACCTGGCATTCTCGAAGGAGATGATGTCCTGAAGGCAACTCTGGTCTGTTTTCCTGCCAAGCAATGACCACATTTTTCCAATGTTTCATTCTTTATATCTGGAATGAGATTTTCCTTGGCCAAAATCTTCAACCCCTTCTCACTAATGTGACTAAGTCTCTTTGTGCCACAATTCAATTTTGTTTCCATCATTCATTGCATTTATAGAGCGATCAAATTGTTTTGCCTGCATTAAATACAATGAAGAATACTTGTGGCCTCTAGCCACAACCAAAGAACCTCGGGTGAGTTTCCACTGACCATTAGAGAACATCTTGCAAAATCCTCATCATCAAGTTTTCCAACAAATCAAATTCAAACGAAGATCGTGTACATGTTTAACATTTTTCAAAATCAACAATGTACCATTGCTAGTCTCCAAATGCACATCTCCCATACCAACTGCCTTAGCTAAACCATTATCACCCATCCTAACATTTCCAAAGTCACCAGATGTATAGGATGCGAATAAATATTTTTGAGATGTAGCATGAATAGATGCACCACTATCAACTACCCAACTAGCCTCATTACATGCAAGATTAACAACATCAAATTCATGAGCGATAAGAAATCACCGTGATGTAGAAACACGATCATCACCATTACCGTCATCATTTTGTTTTTCTTTTCCCCTTATCTTTCTTGTTTTCTTGCTTCCACTTTCTCGCAATGCTTCTTTATATGCCCTTTGATACCACAATGGTAGCATTCCGCATTAGCATATCTGTTTGATTTGCTTCTGCCTCTATCTTTACCCTTCGGACCCCTGCTTTTACTTCTCCCCCTCTTTTCTGTAACCAAGACATCTGACTTTGTGAATGAACCACTGTGACTTTCTTCTCATTTCTTCATTCGTAACACGCCGCCTTGGCCAAATCCATGGTAATGACACCATCCGGGGTCGAATTAGACAAAGACGTCCTAAACGTCTCCCACGAGTCCTGAGTGTACCAAGAATCCACAACCCCGTATTTCATCATCAAACTTGATATTCATCCTGACCTAATCGATTGATAATACCTTGAATGCATTCAAGTGATCTGTCATAGGAGTTCCATCTTTGTACTTCAAACTCATCATTTGTTTGATCAAAAATAATTTGTTGTTTCCCGTTTTTCTAGCATACAATTGCTCAAGTTTTTGCCACAAAGATCGTGCATGTGTTTCATCACTAATATGGTTCAAAACATTATCATCCACCCACCGCCTAATATACCCGCATACTTGTCTATGCAATATCTTCCATTCGGATCGTTTTATTATCGCTTTGACGTTTCAAACACGGTGCATAATAATCCTTAACATAAAAAGATCTTCCATTTTTCCTTTCCATATTTGATAATTAGAACCATTAAGGTTCACCATTCGACTTGTATTAGTTTCCATGTTCACCACAAGGCACAGAGCACACTACGCGCGTGCTCGATACCACTTTGTTGGGATAAACTCACAAACGCAGCGGAAAATAAATTATCCCTCTCTTGTGTGAACCTAGTAGGAAATAACAGCAAGCAATCCAAACCACAAGTGCAGCAAAAATTCAACGCAAAACATAAAAACGACACAAGCAATTTTTACGTGGAAAACCTCCCCGGTGTGAGGAGTAAAAACCACGGGACCGTAGTCCACCCCAAATCTCCACTATAATCAAAATAGGGTACAACAAGTTCAACAACAATCTGCCACAAGTGATACAATCACAAACACAAGATATACACAATCTTGTTAATGAAAGAATTGAAAGACCTCACCCAACACCCTGCTGTCCGAAATTAATATCTGACAATAGAGAATACCAATCACGATCTCCACCGTTCAGAATCGACCCAAGGTTGTCCCGAACCACATATCCAAATTTCAGCCCGATCCAACGGTTAAAACGCCCGGAACAGCTTCAACACTGAACCTGCTGCAGTTAGATCCGAAAAACAGACACCTCTGTGTTCTTCGTCTATTACTCACAATAGAAGGCTCCAAACCCGATCTCCACCGTTCAAACTGAAGCTCAATGTGTTAGGAACAATACCTCAAAGTTTCACTGTGATCCAACGGTCCGAATGCCGGCGATCACCTCTGGAAATTTACTGCACAGGTGACTTGCGGGATTCTTTTCTTTTTCTTTCTCTCTATATTGGCAGCTCACTTTTCTCTCTTTTTCTTGGACTGAAAAACTGACCAGCTACAATCAGGTATACAAGGCATAAGAGACTAGAGTAATGTCAAAAATGCCCCCTCAAGTATAATGACAAAAATGTCCTTCAATGTGGTATTTAACCCACATCCTTATGTTGGGTATTTTGGGACATCTCCACAAATGAGGAAACCCAACCCAACAGTCCAAAATCAGACAACGGGGAAACTTTTAACACAAAACGGATCACCAAATGTATCCACTATAAGAAGGTAATTAATTATACATAAATTGCTTAATTTAGACAATTGCTTTGTTTATTACATAATAGGCCTCTTAATTAATATCCATGCCAATTTGTTTTATGCAGGCTATTTGAAGAGAGGGATCAAGATGGAGATAAAGTTATATCTTTCTCTGAGCTCAAAGATTTTCTACAAGAAATCAATACTAAAAAATTACAGTCAGACAAGGATAATACTAGTGCGGAGATTATGAAGGAATTTGATATTGACAATGACGAGAAAATAACAATGGATGAATTTGTGAATGGGATGACAAAGTGGCTTGATGATACTAAGGACGCAATGAATAAAAGATATCATTCGGTTAAATCACTGAAGGGCTTGTACCAGGTAATTATTTTCTTGGTTAATTACAAAAAGTACCCTTAAGGTTTGACCTAATTACAAAAATATTCAGGTAACTTTCAAAATTATAAAAATACCCCTAAGGTTTTATTTTGTCTAATAGTTACCTCATTCATAAGCAAAACATATTTCAAAATCTCCCTATATTTATAAAAATATTGCAGTTAACTCCTTAAATTTAAAACTCAATCAAACTATAGGGATACTTTTTGTAATTTTGAAAATTAACTGTTTTTTTGTAATTAGGTCAAACCTTGAGGTGCTTTCTGTAATTATCCCTATTTTCTTTTTTAAATGGATACTTTTTTGGACATTCTTAACAAAATAACAGATAATTGGAATAAAAACACGAGGTCTGGGGTGTTTAAGAAAAACCACGAGAAGTTTCAAAATTATAAAAACCATCTTAAGATTTATATATTATCCTCGTCATAGTAAAAAAAAATATTTCAATTACCCTCTTAATTGATGGACATGAAGTGAGTATAACAAAGAGTTTTAAATACTTAGGATCTATAATTGAAGAGAACGGAGAAATCAATAAAGATGTCACACATATGATCCAGGCGGGTTGGAATAAATGGAAGAGTGCATCTTTTATCCTTTGTGACCGTAAAATACCATTAAAATTGAAAGGAAAATTTTATAAAACGGCCATAAAGCCCGCAATGCTTTATGGAACAGAATGTTGGGCGACTAAATATGAACACGAACAAAAAATGAGGGTAGCAGAGATGAGAATGCTAAGATGGATGTGCGGACACACTAGATTAGATAGAATAAGAAATGAACACATTAGAAATAAAGTGGGAGTAGCACCAATAGACGAGAAAATTAGAGAAACACGATTAAGATGGTTTGGACATGTTATAGGAGACCTTTAGATGCACCTGTGCGACGTTTAGAAGGTAGAGAATCACTCACACAAATCAAAAGAGGAAGAGGTAGACCTAAAAAGACTTGGAAAGAAGCTATTAAACATGACATGTTATACCTAGAAATAAACGAAAATATGGCTTATGACCGTAAACGATGGCGCAATATTATCCGTATAGCCGACCCCACGTATTGAGATTAAGGCTTAGTTTTTTGTTGTTGTTGTTGTACCCTCTTATATTTATGAAAATATAACAATTATATGCGTTTACATTTAAGACGGAATCAAACTACCTCCGGGAGATTTCGATAATTTTGAAACTGGTGTAGATTCTTTTGTAAATTCCCCAAATCTTATGGTTTTTTTGTAATTATCCCACAAAATAATGATGTTTTGGGCAGTCTTAATGACCTTATGGTTAACCCACAAATTACATGGCTACAGATTCTAAAACCTTGGATTCAAAAGAAAAGGGAAGAACGTGAAATGATGAAACATCTGATTCCAGATGTTTTAGAACGTCTTCAGAACTCTGTTTATGGAAGCCTCTTAACAGAGGATGGAACTCCAGATGTTCCTGCTATAAAAAGGTTCCTCTTTTATTCCATATTGGTATTATCTATTTAGGGGATGTTGCAAAATTGGTCCAGTAACTTTTAAAGTTGTAATTTTAGTCTTATGACAATTTTGCCCATTAGCAAAACTAACAATTTTAATTATGTAATTTTTAGAATTTGGTAATTTTAGTATTTTATGTTTTAGTTGTGGTAATTTCGGTCGTATTATTCGAAATGACCAATTTTGGCATATTTTTATGTGTTTTTGTATCTTCATAATTAGGAAATAATACTTGTAGAACTTGTATCTCGTATTTTGATCTGGATTCATAAATCTAAAATTCTTTCATATTAGGCAATCTATAGTGATAAATAAATTTAATTCAAGTAAATAAAATATAGCTTCTCACACTATTTTAAACTTGATCTTAGGTATATTGATTTTTGGCTATCAAGGGTATTTTGGGAATAATTGAAATACTGAAATAGCCCTTAGGACTAAAATTGCATCAACTTATAATTTATAGAACCAGAATTGCACAAATCTAAAACTTATGAGACCAAAATCGCAAAAAAGACAAAATATACATGACTAAAATTGCAACTTCAAAAGTTACAGGACTAATATTGCAACACCCCTATAGACACGGGACTAAATTTTGCATTTTTCTCTATCTATTTATACTACTCCTCATTTTAGCCAAAGTACAAATAAGTCCAATAATATTTCAGATTTACAAATCTTACAAACATCTCATTTACCTAACAAACTCTTGGGGTTGCAATTTGTAAAATAAAAACAAATGTCAAGTGGGATTTCTAATATTCAAAGATGATTGGTTTATTTTGTAATTAAGATAAACCTCAGGAGTAGTTTTCATAATAATTACACCGTAATTCGATTGATCACATTCCAGGTTGTTCAAAGGCATTGATCTTGACAAAAACGACTACATATCATACTCTGAATTGAAGGAACTCATTACCAATATCAAGTTTGGTATAATCCCATATGATCCAGATGTAGCAGCATCCAAAATAATGGAAGAACTTGATATTAGTGGAGATGAATTGATCAATGAAGAGGAATTTATTACTGGATTGTCCAAATGGCTAACTGCAACTTACAACCAAAGCCATGACTCGGAGGAGAGCGACGACGAAAATTATCAAGTAAGAACCTCTCTGTTCATGAAAAACTCGGTTATCTTTCAAAATTATAAATACTCCGTTTTACAAATTGCACCCTATTGAGATTTGAGGGAATGGCGAATTTTGTAATTTTAAAAGATAACTGATTTCTTTTCTAATTAAGCTAGACCTTTTGGGGTAGCTTTTGTAGTCATTGGCGAAGCTACCTTAGGAGGAGTGCGGTCGGTGGACCACACTCGATCTCGGAGTGACCCTGTTAAATTTGAGTTGGACCGCACTGAAAATTCAACAAAAAGTCTAGTTCATATATTAAAATGGAGTAAATTTAAAAAGCCAATAAACCTTACTGTCTTGGCTCAAAATATTAAGAATTACGTGGTTCTGTTAAGGTATATTAGTGGATAAATGATTATTTTGTTTGTTATGTACATAGATGAACAGTTTTTTGGAAGTATTTTTCGAATAATTTTTTTCTATATAAGTCTATTCCATAATAATAATAGTTGTTTGGTGGTAATTAATTTAGAATACGATTGTTGGATAAGTCGCTTATCCAAACAATTCATTCTAGAGAAACCATAATTGGAGGTTATAAAACTCCCCAAAGAATTGTTGTAAGGTACCACATTCGTATTTGCCTCCTTTTTCTAATTTTTTTTTCAAATATTGGTCCGATATTCGTCGTGCCAAAATGAAAAAATTTCGGACCGCACTGGCCAGAAATCCTGGTTACGCCCATGCTTGTAGTTATTACTTGTGATTGATATGAAACCTTAAACTACAAAACAATATTGTGCAGAAAACATGGGAACAGACAGACAAGTTGCTGGAGGACAAGTTCATTGATAAATCGGCATTAGCATGGACAAAAGCAATAGGCCTTATAGTAGTTGGGCTTGTTATGCTTGGGATTTTAGCTGAACCTCTTATACAAAGTGTTCGGAAATTCTCTACGGATGCAAATGTGCCTTCATTTTACGTAGCGTTTATATTTGTCCCGTTGGCCACCAATGCTCGAATAGCAGTATCTGCTATCAATGAATCTCGCAGAAAGAAACTACAAATCACTTCTTTGACATTTTCTGAGGTACCATTTTTCTTCAGCAGCACAAAATTACAAATATACACTTGATTTGTTTCTATTTTACAAATTATAACAAATACGGGTAATTGGCACATTGCAAACTGGAATTACACGGCATTGGCACAATGCACCTTAAAATTATGTTTTTGGCAGATTGCACTCCAGAAATAGAATTAGTAGTGTACAATGTACATCATCAAGCCATCTCTAGTGGAATTTTCCAAGAAAATCATCCGTGCAAATTACAAACAGGGTTACATAGGCCGTTTAATTTCATTTTCTCTTGCATAAAGTAAAAAAAAAAAGAAAGGTTTTACTTAATACTTATATATGTAAGTGAAAATGAAATTAAAGATCAGCCTGGATGATTTTTTGTTGGAAATTCCACCAGACATGGTTTGAGGGTGCAATGTGCAATACTAGTCCTATTTTTGGGGTGCAATTTGCCGAAAACAGAATTTTAGAATTTTAGGGTGCATTATGCGAATGAAGTGTAATTCCATTGTGCAATCTGCTAATTACCCAAACAAATACAAATCTGAAGTAGTATTTGTAACATATCCGGGCGATTTGTAATTTTAAAAGATAACTTGATTGGTAGTTTTTGTAATTATTCATTTATATATATGTTGTTTTATGAAATTAACTTATTTGGTTTGAATTAATGCAGATATATGGTACTGTGTTCATGAACAACATTTTGGGATTAGTTGTTCTTCTGTCCCTGATCTATTTTCGTGGCATAGCCTGGAATTTCTCAGCTGAGGTTCTGATTGTACTAATCGTGTCAGCGATTATTGGGGGATTTGCGAGTTTCAACACTGTCTATCCTGTTTGGACATCATTCTTGGCTTATCTTTTGTATCCATTGTCATTAATCTTGGTCTACATTCTAGGAGATTTTAATTGGTTTTCATAGAACATATAACCAGGCTAGTCATCAAAAAAGTAAAACAAAACTTGTAAATTGAGGCAGAAAGTTTTGTGTGGTCTGTATTGAACTTGATACAGATAATAGACTAAATGAAAATGTATTCTTTATTCCTTTTTTTTTATATATATATAGGTATTGTTTTTGTGAACCTTGAGCAATTAATGTAGAGCTTGTTATATGGTTTGTGCTTTCCATAGTTAATTTTCAATTTCTGGAGTTGAAAATGAATTTTGAGAATTTATTTATTTTCGTGTGAATATTGAAATTATGTTTGCATGAATAAGTGAGAATTGAATTTCATGTTTGGTTTGAGAATGAAATTAAAGTAGTTTTTATGTATATAATATATAATTTGAAAATTTAATAATGGTGAGATCCATTTTTAATATTTTAATTTAAATATACGATCTTATATATGTGATATTGTAGTTGTTAGGTATAACTAGATAGAATAATTTGAAAATAGTTATATATTAAGTAGATATAGTTGGTCGTAGTGGGCCACACAAGTATAATTTGAATGAAAAGATAAGAATAATGATCTAAAAGTGATCGATGTAGGATTGGTTATAGGGTTGAAACTGGAAATACATAACCACTTATAGGGTTAATTTAAAACACAATAAACATAACCACTTATGCCTTTTTTCAAAATAATATTGGTTGTAACTTGTAACCATGGACTTAGTCTCTTGTGGGGCATATCTGGTAACGATGAGAAAGCTTTTTTAATCAAATATAATTTGATTCGGGAGGGTCTAATATACTTGGTTGTACGTGAGCAGAAATCAAAATACTGGTCAGTCAATAGACATCCGACAATTTACATTGATGGCGGCAATAAGAGGCCAGAGCTATCGTCCTCAGAATAGTCATATGTAACCTGAGTTGAGTTAAAAAAATAACAATAATAATAAGAGGAAATTGTGGAAATACCCACTTAGGATAGACAAAAGTTTTTGACATATGAGATAAAAAAAAACTAAGTTTTCTACCCATTTTGTGGTTAACTTTTACCCAAATACCCTTATATTTTAAATGCAAAAGTAAGTGGGGCCCTATCTCTTTATTCCCTTATTTTTTTCTTCCTCTACTCCCTTTTTGGATTTTATGAAAAATCGATTTTTGGTAAATTTTTTCAAAGCCTTCAACAATTTTTATTTTTTAATCCACTTTTCATATTGTTGAACAATTTTTGAGACTTTTAAAAAATTTTCCATATTTTAAATAATGGAAAATGTTTAAAAAAGTGTATTTTTTTTTATTTTCATATTTAAAATAAATTATACATTTTAATATTTAGATTTTAAAATAATTATAAATTATAGATTTTATTTCGATTCTTTTTTATTTTTAAAATAAATTATAGATTTTAATATTTATATTTTAAAATGATTTTGTGGATTTTTGAATTTTTTAATAAATTGCAATTAGGCACGATATATATATTTCGTGTCTCAGCTAAAAATAGGCACAATATATATTTCGTGCCTCAGTTAAAATTAGACACGATATATATTTCGTGCCTCAATTAAACTGAGGCACGATATATATTTCGTTCCTCATTTAAAGTTAGGCACGATATATATTTCGTGTCTAATTTTAACTGAGGCCTTTTTTATGTATATGTACATGGGGGTTGGCACGATATGGGCACGATATGGTCATACGATTTGATACATATATGTGTGTATTTGGGGGAATTGTACACGATTTTCAAGGAATGCATTAATTGCATCAGTTTCAAAATTCAAAATCTTCAAATTAAAGGAGGGACATTTTTTGTCAAATTTGGTAGAAAAAAGTTTTTTTATGTCTATGAGTATAAAAAAATACCCACTATCCATAGTAGGGGTGGGCATCGGGTCGGGTAGTCGGGTTTTCGGGGATTCGGGTCTGGTACCCGAAATTGTCGGGTAGTAAATATAGCTACCCGCTACCGACCCAATAATATCGGATACCCGAAAATCCGGGTACCCGATCAATCGGGTTTCGGGTACCAGCTCTTTACGTTTTTTTTTGGTCGGTACCAGCTCTTTACTTTTGTCCTCCCTATAAGGCCTTGACTCTTGGGCCCACAAAACAAGTATATTGTCGGCTAAAGTAAGGAGCACATGGGTTTGGGCACCCATTTTGATCAATATATAATATTAAAAAAAAAAAACTAAGGCTGATAGGTAAAACAGAAAATACAAAGGCTACTCAACTTTTTCAATTTTCAAACAACTCTTAAATAATTCCAACTACAAGTCTACCAAATAATTACACAAAACATCACACGTGGCCGCTAAGTGAGAGGAAGAAATTGAGAGATGGAGAAATAGGCTTACCTTCCGCTGCCGGTCAACAACTGTGTCAAGGGCCTCAAGGCTTTTAATTTCCATTTTTTTTTAAAAAAAATTATCGGGTACCCGACCGGGTATTCGGGTTTTCCCTAAAATACCCGATCCCCGACCCGTATTTTGGAACTCGGGTTTAGGGTAACTCGAAACCGATACTTTTTAAAAATACTCGATCCGATCGGGTCGGTCGGGTACCCGAAAACCCGACCCCGAATGCCCACCCCTAATCCATAGTGGGTACTTTAAAAATCCCCCTAATAATAATATTGGTTATCTAGTTAACAATGATTGTACTTATGAGGAGTACTGGCTGCTGCGACCACAAAATAGCAGTCAAAATTGGTCAATTATTCCAAATAGGAAAACATACACATAAAACTCTCACATTTCTAATCATTTCAGCACACTTCTCTCCTACAATCCGCCATGAAAACTCATCTTCTTTCATACTTTCTTCTTCTACTCATCCTGCTACTGGCCACCGGAGCAACCAGCCGGCCCCCGCCAATCGGTTCCCTCGATCTGGTATCAGATGGGGTGGATCGACTTCGATTTCAAGAGGAGATACACAATTCTTCTCATGCAGGGGAGGTGGATTGTGAGCAAATGTATGGTTTTCTGCCATGTTCAAAGAGTATTCCAGGACATGTTTTCTTGATTCTTGTTTATGAGTATCTTCTCTTTCATGGAGAATCGTATGTTGCTTCTGGTGGAGAAGGGATATTCAAGATACTTGGGCCAGGTGTGTTTGGTGCCTGTGCTTTTCAGATCATTGGATCACTTCCAGAAGCTCTCATTCTTCTTGGTAAGAATATACAATTCTCTGGCTAGCTCCTGTTTTGATAATATATACTAATTTTCATTTTTTTTCTTTTTTCAATTTTACTTGAGTTTTCATCTTTTGTTTCAGTACACTAAATGCGTGTCACTGTGTAGTTCGCTTCATCTTGTAATACATTATTTCACAGTACGACTCGCATACAATAGTGATATCATCTTATATATTTGGCGATCATTTTGTGTATGGAAATAAAAATAGGAGATCTCATATGGGTCAGCAAGGAAGTGTTAGCAAACTCGAAAAAAAAATATAATTCTCAATTTCAATGTGAAAAAAGTAGTATTGATAGAACCATGGATTCAAGCAGCAATATATAAGATCGATTAATATTTTTTTCAATATATCTTGGTATGGGTAATGGGAATTGAATTCCTAAACCTCTGGTCTGGACTTGAGATTTGTAATCACCGGATCACTATCTAATTCTTTATATAAAATCGATGAAGTAGTTGGATTATAATGTAATAAGTGGAAGTGTCAATGTTTTTGAAATTGGTTCAAAGTTGTGGGTTGAGAAAGTTATTACATGATAGAAGTAGGGGTGGGTATCGGGTCGGATAGTCGGGTTTTGCGGGGATTCGGGTTGGGTACCCGAAATTGTCGGGTTGTAAATATAGTTACCCGCTACCGACCCGATAATATCGGATACCCGATGTTTCGGGTACCCGAAAATCCGGGTACCCGATCAATTGGGTTTCGGGTACCAGCTCTTTACGTTTTTTTTGGTCGGTACCAGCTCTTTACTTTTGTCCTCCCTATAAGGTCTTGACTCTTGGGCCCACAAAACAAGTATATTGTCGGCTAAAGTAAGGAGCACATGGGTTTGGGCACCCATTTTGATCAATATATTATATTATAAAAAAAAACTAAGGCTGATAGGTAAAATAGAAAAGACAAAGGTTACTCAACTTTTTCAATTTTCAAACAACTCTTAAAAAATTCCAACTACAAGTCTACCAAATAATTACACAAAACATCACACGTCGCCGCTGAGTGAGAGGAAGAAATTGAGAGATGGAGAAACAGGCTTACCTTCCGCTGCCGGTCAACAACTGTGTCAAGGGCCTCAAGGCTTTTAATTTTCATTTTTTTTTAAAAAAAATTATCGGGTACCCGACCGGGTATTCGAGTTTTCCCTAAAATACCCGATCCCCGACCCGTATTTTGGAACTCGGGTTTAGGGTAACCCGAAACCCGATACTTTTTAAAAATACCCGATCCGATCGGGTATTATCCGATCGGGTCGGTCGGGTACCCGAAAACCCGACCCCGAATGTCCACCCCTAGATAGAAGTAGGGATGTCAATGGGTCGGGTACGGGTCGGGTCCGCCTAGACCCGAGACCCGACCCGTTAAGATTTTAAGGACCCAGACCCGAGACCCGCCCCAACCCATACCCGTGTTTAGCGGATAAGACCCGCTAGACCCATTAGACCCACCTATGTCATCCATTTTAACTTATTTTTTTATTTTTTTCATTATATTGCCACCAAGAATAATAAAAACTAGTAATATATTGAAAACAATTGCATGCAATGTTATTGAAACAATGATTAATATATTGAAACAATTAGTAGTATATTGATAAAAATAATTAGTAAATTCAACAAACCTGCAAACCAAAAAAAAATAGTAATATATTGAAACAATTTACATGCAATGATGATAATTGAAAATCTGGAAACAAAAGCAACTTATATCTAAATTTAAAATATTCACATGCTTACAACACAATCAATTTGAAGACCGGAGTTAGGGGTGTCAATATGGGTTGGGTCCGGTTCGTGGGTCCGGTTCGCAGGTTGGCGTGTCGAAACGCCACCGGACCGACTGTTTAATTATTCGTGTCGAAATATCGAACCTGCACCGACTGCTTATTTCACGGCGTAACCCGACCACCCGCTTAACCCATTTAATAAAATTATTTTAATATTCATTTAATATTTTTAATCAAGAAATTTATTTTTTTCAAAATCAATCAATATCTCACGCTATTCAATCAATAAATTTCAAAATCAATCACTATCTCACGCTATTCGATCAATAAACAATATTACAATTCACAACAAACAGAAAGAAATAAGATAATTGCATAAATAGCATACCATACTAATTATATTTTGAGAATAATATTCAAAAAGACATGCATAATAATAACAAATACATAATTAAGGAGGTTTTATCATTTGAGTTTTAAAGATATGTCTTGTTTGTTGTTTTTTTTTCTTACAATTAGTTATTTACTTATTTTTCTTAAATTCACAAACGGGTTAGACGGGTTAAACAGGTCATAGTAAGTTGACCGGACCCGACCTATTTAATTGGCAGTTAGTCGGTCCGACCCAATTTGACCCGGACCTGACCCAAGCTTGGACCCATACCCATTAATTTCGTGTTAGGTTCGTGTCGGGTTTGCGTGTCGGGTCCTAAATTGACACCCCTAACTGGAGTGAATAATAGATCAACTAAGGCCTTTCCTAGTTCCTACAGTTCATTTGAGAAATTAAATTCTAGATAAATTAATGTAAGTCAATTAAAAATATAACATTATAACAAACATGTAACAAAGAAATAAATTAGATTTATAAATGAGGGTTGCAATATAAATTGTCTTTACAAAAACAAAAAATAAAAAATAAAATATATATAATTAAACGGGTCGGGTATGGGTCGGGTCCGCCCGGACCCGTTACATTCGACTCCGCACCCGCCCGGTCTCGAAAATATATACCCGTTACCCCCCATACCCATTTACTTGTCCCATACCCGCCCCAAATAAGGCGGGTCCGGGTTTTACCCGGACCCATTGACATCCCTAGATAGAAGTATACAAGCTTGTTTTTTTAGTTTTTCTTTAAATAATAACGATGATGATAACGATGATGATGATGATGGTAATAGACATTTTTCTTTCATAATCCATATTTCAATTATTTTTCATAAAATTAAAATATGTTCATTAAATTGTAATCATTATACATTTACCTTGCATTTACATACTATTTCCAATATATATTTTACATTTTAATATATTTCCAAAAAATTGCATATTGCATCAATTATAATAATTACATTTTATCATACATCTAAGCACAATCTCGAATAAAAAAAAATTAATTTTTTTTTCTCCAAAATATTTTTCTTCTCCATTTTCTTTGAAATGATGTTTTGAAATATATATTAAAACACAAACAATCACATCCTAAAATTTCTCTTTTGACTAGCAATGGAAAAAGACATATTATTACCCCCCGCAGTTGTTCAATGTTTCTCTCACTAGTCCTTCAAAATATTGGAATGGTAGGTAACATTTTGGGGAAAAAATTGTAGATTTATTTGTGCAAATGTGCTGCCAACCTATACTCAACTGTTCTAAAAATCTTTGACACTAGTCCTCGATTTACAGACTGAGGCCTAACGCCTGGAGGAGATGACTAATCGGAACTAGGTGGGCGGGGTTAGCAAGTCTAATCGGAAGAATAACGTGGAGAGACAATGGGGCCCCAACACTTGCAGGCGCGTTAATTAATTTTTTTTGATTTTTAAAATAGTGCGTACGCTCGTAGAACTCAGTTCAGAATTCTCAGATCCCAATTGACACCCAATTTTATAAATATGTTGCACATGTCAATATTTATTTATGCCAAAAATATTGAATTAAGGTTGTCTATGTTTGACACACTATTATTTTGTAATATAAAACACACAAGAAAACAAAGTAATTAAATCATGAATCAATAATTTGCTAGTTGAATATTCATTTAACAGTTCATAAGATTTGCACCAAATGGTGACTTATAATTTGAGGGGAATCCAATCTTACAACTTGTGCAACTATATAATCATTAATTTTCTTGAATGGATTCGTTGGACAAGGCCTAGTTGTAAAATACCTAACCATTTAAATATATTTCCTATGTCACAATCTCGTTAGCATTTGATTAATAAATATTTCCTAAGTATATATATCTTAATCATCTTTAAGACAGTGGACTATTTAAATTATGGCATTTAATCACAAGTTGTTATTATGAGACATTCATCTTATAAAGTTCTGAACTTGGAAATCTCAATCCAACGTGATGAGCCTTTTTTCCCCACAATTTTAAGCTAATTAGGACTTCCAAAATAATTCGCGTTTGAGATTTTTTGTATCTTCTTGTAGTTTTGGTAAAACTATATGATGGAAGTAAGCGTTTGGCAGGGGTTTATGTGTTTGATATCACCCACGTTTATAATAATTCCATTGTATTATTTTGTTTGGTTGAACTTGTGATAGCCCATGAAAAAGATATGATTCGGTTTGTTATCAAGTCCACTCCTTAAAAACACATTCCACCTCCTAGTTGGGATATATTTTCCAGTCCATTCCCTTGTTTGTTTGATTTTATGATAATGCCCCTGACTTAAAATACTCTATCCAAATAACAAAATATGCCTTTGTTCTAAAAGACCCTGCCTAGCTTCGATTAGACCCCGCCTAGGCGCTCTGCCCTCATTGTCCGCCTACGTTATTTTTTCAATTAGATCCCGCCTAACCCCGCTCAGTCCGCTAACTCCCGCCTGCAGCCTCAGCGCAGCGAGCCTGGCCCTCTGTCCGACTAGCGCCTAGCGATTTTTAGAAAAGATGTTTTTTTTTTTTTTTTTTTGAGGGAAACTTAAGCTATTTGAGAGTTGTAATATGAATGTAAAATGAAGGACACATGGGTAAGCGACCATTTTTTGAAAGTTAGTAATACATGCAACCAAACAACTTATTATGTAATGGGCTTATATTCTACAACACAATTACAAAACCAAACAGCCTTAATGGAAATTTTCTAAGCACTTCCCAGGTACGGGCCGGGACTAAAATAATTTGTAAAGGACCCAAGCCCAGATCAGCCTACAGGTTAAGTATACTGGGCCGCTCTCGGGTTTGATTTGGGTCTACGGACGGAATGTCAAACTTAAAATAGATAAATAAAATATATTTTTTTATTATATACATATACTCAAAACTACTTCTTGTTCCCTTTCCCCCATTTTTTTGCAGCATCTGGACTGCTGAACAATAAAGAAGCTGCGCAAGAACTGGTTTTAACTGGAGTCGGGTTGCTGGCCGGATCATCCATCTTGCTTCTCACTCTAGTTTGGGGAACCTGTGTTATTCTGGGCAGTCAAGATTATCCCCATTTATCGCACTCTAACCCTTCAGATTGTACAACAAAACAGAACCCTCTTGAAAGATTGCTCTTCTCACTATGGCCTGGTATATAAGTTCTTATATTTTGCGTGTGTAATCTTAAATCTATCATTTTGAATGTGGGTTTCTTTGGATTTCGTGTTTTTTCCTTATTTTCCATGTTATTTTTGCTTCAGGTTATGGCGTAGTGACAGATTATTGGACGGGTTACACTGCAAGAATCATGCTTGTTTCAGTTATCCCATTTACAATCATCCAATTTCCAAGACTCTTCCATTTATCTTCCGTTTGGGGGAGATTTTTCGTATTGGTCACTCTTATTGTTTCTGTCGTATTCTTGCTTTCTTATTTCTTCTATCAGGTATTGTATGTTTTCTGTATGTATTTGATCTCCCCAATGCTCGATTTATTTCTCTACAATTGGGAATTTCGTAGGAGTTGAATGTGCCTAAACCCAGATAGCAAATATCTTGATTATGGATATGGGTATAATTAGAATTTGCAAAGTGCAAGTCAAAATGGGGTTAATACAAAAAATACCCATGAGGTTTATGCTAGTTACAAAACCACCCTGTTGTATTTCAAAATTGCAAATACCTTTTTTAAGTATATACAAACTTCAAGGGGGCATTTGTGATTTTGAAATATAATTAGATTCTTTTTGTAATAAGGCTAGGACTCAGGGGTTGTGTTTGTAATTTACCGGTGAAGAAATAGAATGTGAACTCGAGCTCCTAAGGTTGCCATTGTATATCCTTTCATTTCGAAAAGTTTTTTTCTGCTAGAGAATAGTGATAAAAAAAATTATTGGATATGAGATGAAAATGTAATAATGAAAGTTGATGTGATATAGAAGTAGTAGAATAATGATTGAATATGATTGGTAGTTAGAATTATGCAAGTGGGTAAATAGTGGAATTTTGGTGACTTTAGAACAACGCCCGCCTACAATCATGCACACATGAAGGGTCTTTTAATTTCCATTTTTTCTTATGAAATCTTGGTTTCACAATCTGAGCAGTTGTTTCAGCCATGGATTCAAAAGAGGCAACTATTATATCTAAAGCATGGTCATTTAGTGGTAGACATTCTGAAACATGTGCATAATCGTACTATGGGGAGGCTCTTCACTGATGATGGTGCACCAAATTTATCGGTTATAAAAAGGTACACAATAAAAAGTATGTCTATCTTACCTATTTAAGAATTGATGTTAAACTAACATCCATAATAAATTTTTCTGCAGCATATTTAATGAAACAGATCGAGATGGAGATAAATATCTCACTGCTGCTGAGCTCAAAGAATTTCTCCGAGAAATTAAATTTAGAAGATTATACTCCAATAAGGACAAAGCTACCGAAGACATGATGAATGAATTCGATAAGGACAGTGACAGGAAGATAACTATCGATGAATTTGTTAAGGGCATGGAGAAATGGATTGAGGGGACAAAAAAGGACTCGGGTAAAAGATATGACTTAAATGAGGTACTCTACTTTCCTTGATTGCACTATACATGAGAGTGTTTTTCGATTTTTTAATATACCAATATTGTTTATACTTTTTAAAAGTTGATGAAGTCGGAATCTAAGTGATGATATGTTGATAAATGATAATGATGTAGTTTGATGGCTTTTAATTTATTTGAATTTAAATTAAATATATTTGGAGCAGGTTCTCCGACCTTGGATCGAAAAGAAAAGGGAGGAACGCGAGACAATGAAAAATCTAATTCCAGAAATATTAGAGCACCTTCATGCCTCCACACATGGAAACCTTTTGACTGAAGATGGAACTCCAGATGTAGCTGCTATAAAAAGGTCAAATGATTATGGACATTATTTCTCTCTATTGCGATACTTAAAGATCAAAATTTCTCGCGACTCGTGATAATAAAAGGACACAATTTGCTAGAGATTTTGGGGAAAGAAAGAAAAACTATGATTTGATTCTATTATATTTAGGGAGTGTTTGCAAAACCTTCTGCTTTTAGATGAAGTGACTTATTGTAACAGAAGTGAAAAGTAGTAGAAAATCAGAAATTGTTAGTGTTTCCAAATAGATCCAAAAGTTGAATAAGTTAAAAGAGAGTATTTGGTGAATAAATTATAGAAGTGTTTCACTTGTGTGTAAAAGTCAAACTAGAATCAAAATAAAAAATCTAAAGCAACCCCCCCCTCGTTTTTTTAGATTCTGATTAAGTTTATGGATAATCAGAATCAGAAGTTGACATTTGAATACACTAAAAGTTACCTTTTTTTTTTCCCAGCCAAAAGCTAACTATCACTATGTGACATGTTAGCAAACATTCCCTTAGTCACCAGTGCTTGTTGACCAATAAATTGCAGGTTGTTTAAAGACATTGATCACGATAAAGATGATTTCATATCATATTCTGAACTTAGAGACCTTATGATGGATATCAAGTTCGGCAACATACCTCATGATACAGATGCAGCAGCGTCCAAAATTATGGAAGAACTCGATATAAGTGGAGATCAGTTGATAAACGAGGAGGAATTCGTAACGGGGTTGTCCAAATGGATGAATACAACTCATATTAATCAAACTCCAATATCAGAGGAAAACATTGATTCCGATTCCGATTATCAAGTAAGTAGAGCCCTTCATATCGGTTAATGTGATAGATTGATGAATCTATATTCCTCCTAATAACCAGGTTTAATTACAAAAATACCCTTGAGTTTTAGTCTAATTGTAAAAAAATCCAGGGTGTTTGTGATACCTTAAGGGGTTTTTTGTAATTTTGAAGATTATTGGGTTCTGTTTTAATTAGTCTAAACCTGAATGGTAGTTTTTCTAATTATCCCTAATAATCATGCAGAAAAATTGGGAACTGACAGACAAGTTGGTAGAAGACAAATTCATCGATAAGTCTCTACTTGCCTGGACGAAAGCTATATCTCTTGTGGTGCTTGGGATTGTTATGTTAGGTCTTCTAGCCGAACCCCTTATTCATAGTGTTCAGAATCTTTCGACATCTGCAAACATACCGTCGTTTTTCATTGCTTTCATCTTCGTCCCGTTGGCTACAAATTCTAGAATAGCAACATCAGCTATCAAAGAAGTGCGGAGAAAGAAAATCAACATTACTTCTTTGACATTCTCAGAGGTTTGTTTCTCTTCTTCTACATAAAAACATAGGAAGAATTACAAAAGGCCCCCTCAGCTTTGGGCCAATCACAAAAAAAACCCAGAGATTTTTTAAAATTGCAAAAAGAGACCCTTGAGGTTTGATTTTGTCTTAATTTTAAGGGGGTAACTGTAGTATTTCTATAAATATCAAGGGGAATTTTGAAATGCTATTTTTTTGCTTATGAAGGATTAACATGTAAGACGGAATCAAACCTCAAGGTCTTTTTGGTAATTTTCAAAAACCTCTGGTTTTTTTTTTTGTAATTAGCCCAAAACTCAGGGGGGGTTTCCAATTATCCCAAAAACATAAAGATTAAGAGATAATTACAAAAATTGCCCCTGAGGTTTAGCCTAATTACAAAAAGCTCGAGTAACCCTGAGGTATTTGTAATTTTAAAAGATAACAGGACTTTTTTGTTGGAATTAACACATTGGTCTAAACATGCAGATATATGGCACTGTGTTGATGAACAACCTTCTGGGCTTATCGGTTCTTCTTTCGCTGATTTATTTCCGGGGACTGTCATGGAATTTCTCGATCGAGGTTCTTATGGTCCTAATGGTCACTGCTGTTATGGGATGTCTTGCAAGTTTCAGCACTGTTTTCCCTGTTTGGACATCAGTCTTTGCTTATCTGCTGTATCCATTGTCTTTGGTCCTAGTTACTGTTCTTGGTGATTTCAACTGGTTTTCTTAGAACTTGGAGCAGGTGAAAATAAATGTCCAATTTTTATTTGGTATTGTAAAAATAAATGTCCAATTTTTATTTGGTATTGTATGGAAAATGTATAGATGTTTATTTTATTTTTTGTCAGTTCATCCATGATCCATCCCTCCACATTAAAACAGTGAAAAAAATATTTTTTCTAAGACAAAAACTTATATAGGACGGTCTGTTGAGACATAGTTGATGAGAGGGGTCTTATATCTAAATAGAATTTCAACCCAAATCCAAACTCAAAAAAGAAATAATAAGTGTAAGGGTGTGATTGGTTGTAAAATGTTTTTCTAAAATTTTCCCTCAAAATCTTTTTTTGCCCCATCATTGAATTGTTTGTAAAAAAAATTAAATAATAAATTATCACTTATATTTATTTTTCCAATCACCATTCACATTCAATACTATTTAGTAAAAAAATAATTACATCATCTATAATCATCATATTCTCATCCTACATCTAATTACATTCCCAAAAAAAATCACATTTTCAAAAATAATTTTTCATCACTATTCACTTAAAAATAAAAAGGACAAAATGAAAGTTCACCCGATCGCAACCTAAGTCTCCTGTGAGATGGTCCTGTCGGCTGTCGTGAGATAGTGCCCCAAAGATAAATAAATAAATTCTACAAAAATAAAAATAAATTTCAAACCCAAATAATGAAAAATAAATACTAAAAAAATAGATCAATTAAAAACACAAAAAACAAATATAGACCCTAAAAAATATATCCTAAAAAAATTCAAAAATTTGTGTAAGAGCTCCATCTCACAAACTTAAATCTGTGAGATGGTCTCACATAAATTTTTGCCTAAAATTTCATTTTTTTTATAGAATACATCTAATGAATTTAAGTTAATAGGTCTTTGTCCTAAAACCTCGTGGAAATTGTAGTTGATTCTTTCTAAAATAAAATTTTGTTTGTAAAAAAAAATTGTTTATGTCCTGTGGATTAGATGTGGACACGTAACGCTTTATCAATAATTAGAAAAGTACACAACGGTACTATCAGAAATAAATAATATTCGCCACAATGCTATGCCCTGGGGCTGGGGATTAGATATGGATACTAGACGCGTACCACTTTATCAAATAATTAGAAAAGTACACAATTCGTCATATCTCTATTAGTTAAATACGGGACGGAAAAAGTTCGTTATTCAGTACGTACGAATATATTATAAATATTTTTTGAAAGTTACGGCGAAAAAATCGGCAAAAAATACGGAAATATTTAAAATACGGAACAATAGACGTATGAATTTAATACGAATATAAAATAATTATTCGGGAGTAATAATACGGCTTATTTTAACAGTATATTTACATAGATTGTGATTCATACTTATGTCTAGATTATATTAAAATTAATTTTAGGTACTTTATTAATTTACTTTAAATTATTAATACACTTATTTATTATTAATATTATTATTTATTATTTTCTAATATTGTAATTATACTTATAAATAATTTTTTAATGATTTTTTGATTTTTTTAAATATTATAAAAGTATTAAAATGAAGTTTTATTCGCCAAGTATTATATGGATAACAATAATACGAGTATTAAACATTTTATTTGAAAAATACGGAGTATTTAACGCCGCTTCAGAATCTGTACGGGAGACGGAAGTATTTTTCAATTATTCGTAAATACAGTTATCTAACAGAGCGTCATATTACTTGATATTCATAAATACAGTTATCTATATATTTTAAAAATAAACTTCGTATAAATTAAAAAGATGATTAAATTAATTTTTCCACAAGGTCCTCTCCCATATCCACACACGCACAACACACGCAAAACTGATTGTCCTCAGTCCGCATCCGGTCATCCCCACTTGTAGTGATGTGACAACCTAATTAATATAGTAATAACACAATTTCAAGACTAATGTGCAACAAATTCATAAATTATCTTCTTTCATAAAATATTCATTAATCTCAAGACAAATCATTCGACATTCATCGTAAAAAAAAAAGACAAAAAGCTTAATATATCTCGACCTGATTGGAGTGTCGGAGAGCAATAACAATAACTTGAAAAAAGAGAATTTAAGTTTAGTGTATTGGTTTTCTGAGAATTTTGTAAACGAAATATTTTCAATGAAATCGAATAAATAGATATAAATTTAATATTTTATATAATAGGAATTTGAAAAGATTCATTTGGAAATGAAATAATTCGTTTGCACCCGATCGACATTCCATAGATTGTGTCCTATTCCATTGCCCTTAATCCTTATCTTGTAAACTCACACAATTGGATCTTTTTTGCCAAGTGAATGAATGAACTTTATGTTTGGTAGTTGACGAAAATTTCAAACTCAACTTGTTTGTTGGTTATCTATCTTTGTTTGTCAAAATGGACCTACATGGTTAAGGCAAGTCGGCAACTTTCATTTCCAAAATTGATTAATTACAAACGAACCCTAAACTTTGATTTATTTATATAAACTATTTTTTTTGAATTTACAATTTATAAAATCTTACTATAAGTACCTTTTAAAATTCATCTATGTTTTACAAAATATATGTATGTACAAAAAGTAGTTCCAATGTCCACCATCCCATTCCCTCCCTTGTGTTGTTACAATTTGTAGTTTATTTATACAATCTCAAAACCATCAATATCCTATGGATCATAAAATTTCATATCATCTACTTAGTTTATTGATTAAGTGTCTTTAAATAGCCGTTAGATATATTTATATTTATGTTTATATTTATATATATTTGATATCAACATC
Source organism: Rehmannia glutinosa (assembly GCA_016081115.2). Taxonomy (NCBI): domain Eukaryota; kingdom Viridiplantae; phylum Streptophyta; class Magnoliopsida; order Lamiales; family Orobanchaceae; genus Rehmannia; species Rehmannia glutinosa. The sequence goes on along the minus strand of CM071929.1, from coordinate 55,128,159 downwards.
TATATTTAAACTTGTGTAACTACATAAGTTAACATCACAGATTTTGTAAATTTTAAAAATACAAAAAACACTAAAAGATTTGGTTTTAAGAGGATATAATCTCCTCGTGATTATTAAATCTTCTCAATCTTATTATATAGTCCAACACAAAAATATATCAAGAACATGCTCAAAAACTTAGTAATGAAGAAAAGGGACATTTGTCAATACATATACTTCCTTGAAGTGGAGAAGAATAAAAGTTGTCATGTGACGTTGAAAGAATTATATTAAAGAAACATAAAATAACATTAGAGAATATTGTGTTTTTTGTGGTCAAGTTTGTGCGGTGTCAGAAAATGTTACCCTAATTATTCTTACTTGGACTATATCTATATAAAAAATATTCACTAATTTATTAATCACTCCACCCCACTAATTTATTAATCACTCAAAAAAAAATTGAAACTACTTCAACCAGGTGGCTTAGCCCACCTGGCCACCACAAGCAATTGTGGGGTGGAGGTCAGAGGTTCAAATCTCTGCTCCATCAAATTGTTTGTGGGGTGGAGGTCGAGATTCTTATCCCTGCTCTCCATCAAATTGCTCCCCGGTCATATGCGGTTTGGTGAAGATTTGAAAGATGGGAACTCATCTTGAATAGCATCCGTATGAGTTCGATTCGGGAGAGATTGTTATTAGTAGATTGGGGTCGAACATAATTGTTCTCTTTACCCTTAGGATCTCGTTTGTCGTCAACGCACCCGTCAGAACAATATTTGGCCAAGCGTGCGTGCACATCCCGCGGTTTACCTTAGCGGCAAAAATGAGGAGCCGGAGTGTTGTCCTCGAGGCATAGTCGAGCAAAGGCGGTTTACCTTGCGGCAAGAATAATGAGGAGCCGGAAATCATTCTCAAGCGATAGTCGGTGGCGTTGGCGCAGAGTTGAGTTATCAAAAGAAAAAAAAAAATTGAAACTACTTCACCCCTCAAAAAGAAAAATTATAATGGAATACGATTATCTTATCTTAAGATCAAAAGTATGTTAAAGTATGTACATCTTGTAGTAGTAAAGAATATTTTTATTCTGTTATTCTTTTATATATGTTCATAATTTTCTGCCAACATTGATTAAATTATTTATTAATTTGTTGTTTGGTTATATCTTATTTTTCCTTTCTTTTTATGATATCTCACATTTATTTAAAAAGCGTTGATTCGTTATATTATTCACGCATAACGTGTCTGCACATTGTTAATAATTATTAAATACCGATACTATCATTTAATAATCCAATAATTTGGTCCTTCAAACGCTCCCAAAAGAGAGAAAGAATGAAACAAAAGGGCAACTATGCAAGTATAAAATTCTTGTTTTCATTTTTGCTCCTTTTTGGATTTTTTCCTGTTATTATATTATTATTATTTATTATATTTTTAACAGTTTTTTTAACTTATTTATGATACTATTGTTATGGCAAAATTGACCTGACATGTCGGCCGGCCAAGCTGGCTGTTCATACGGCAAAACTTTTGGGTCAATTTTTTTGCAATAAATTGAAAATAAATATCAGACTTGGTGCCACAACTCTTCCCAATTAAAGTGACAACTCAATCGCCAAGACATGGTAGGCCAATAAAAATTCATCCCGAACAAAATGAATTTAAATTCTAGTTTAAATCTTTCCCTTTATTATTTTTAATAATAAGTAAGCGTAGGTCCGAGATTAGTAGGTCTCGGGTCCGATCCACTGATAACATGTGTGTTAATTTTCAACTTTTGTATGTGGGTTGATTTATCTGGAGAAAGTGCACATTAAGTTTTATTTGAATTGTTTGTTGTTGATCATGGTGGAATTTGTAATATGTATTTAAAAAGAGGCCAGTAGGCCATCCATATTTCAAAATTCAATTGAAATTGATATGTAGGTCCAAATTGCCATCACAAATACTTTCTTATTCATAAACGTATGGAGTTGAGTCGAATATGATTCTCATTCAATTTTACTTGAATTTTATTGAATTACAAAAAAAACTATTTGAATTTGATTTGGTTGTAGTCAAATTGAACTTTAACAAATTTGAATCATGTCGAACATGAAATATGCTCGTGTAGTTTTATGAGTTTACACATATTTTATCATTGTTTTACTAATTGAGTCGAGCTCACCCCAAATTCAAATTTTAAAAAATGTGTTCAAGATTTCTTTATTCTTAACAAATTAAAATTAAGGCAACTTTTATGAATCGATATTGAGTAAAGCTTTAAATAATATAAGCATCAAGGAATTTATATTCGAAGTTTATTTAATTAATATTTAGTATATGCGGCAAAGTTTAATTGGTTTAGTTTCAATCTACAAGATCTTGCTATCATCCTTGTCATTATAATTACATTTTAATCAAGATCTATAACATTTTATCTTATAAGAATAAATTTTCTTTCTAATTTGAGAAATTAAAATTGACACAAATATGATACCGACGTACCCTCTTATTTTATTTTATGTTTTGTTGACTTTTTATGTCACCCTCATCCATAACAACCTATAGACTAGACTATGGAGTATTCACATTATATAAAAATATTATATTATCACATCAAGAAATCGAAAGAGAAAAAGTCATAATTTCTGTAAAGTTCCACGTATCCCCAACCAAACGCGTAACTAATCCTACTCAATTACAAGACAACAAATTCAAATATACATTCATATAAATATTATTATCATGACACGTCGTAAAATAAAACACATCCTTTAAAGTGCCAAAATAGATAAAATCAAGATCGTTTAAAGTATCAAAAATTTGGAATGAGTTCCCCTTTTTGTCATATTATTCAATTCTAAAAAGCTTTTTCTTTGCAACATCTAGAGCCCCATGCTTCCGAATATATGCTTTTTCTAGTATACTTAATACTAATATTTAAGTTATTCTCAAAAAATATTTAAGTTAACATACACTTTTTGTTTTTTCCATTTTTTGAAACTTTTAGTTATTATTTGAATCTTAAATTAATAAAATTTCATATAAATTAAAATAAATAAAAAAATCATTCATTAATGACTTATGAAAATAAACTAAAAAGAAGAAATTGGAACGCTTTCTGGCTAAAGAATACTTCGGATTCTACTGTACTGTATTAATGATTATTATAGGTAAATATTATTCGCAAAGAGTAGACTTGATAATGTGACAATAGAGGATGCAATTAAAATATAAAACCCGTATAAACCTTTTTGTAATATATCCTAATTTTAAAGCACAGAACATGCAAATTCATGAAATTGAGGGGCCAGATTTGGAATTATGGATTTTTTAAAGACTGAATGCTTCGCTTCCCCTACATAGAGATTGATGATGTTAGCGTTGAAAAATCACTGTTCACTAGTGGCACTCCATTATTTGTTTCTTTAAATGCAATAAAAATATTATTATCGTAAAGGGATATTATCTTATTATTGGCTTAAAATATTGATAATATATATGTATGTATGTATATATCGATATATTCTCACTTCTCCACTCACACACACTGACACACACTGATCTAAACTTCAGCCATGCGACGCCAACCAAAACCCAGTCCCCTTCTCACAGTTGTCGTCTTCCTCATCCTCTGCGGCCTCACCTATGGTCGTTTCATTTCCGACCAATCAGATCTCGTCTCCGATGGGGTCCACTCCTCCAAGGCCCCGCAGTTCATCCGCCTCTTCGCGGCGGAGGAGGCCTGCGAGCAGACCTATGGCTTCATGCCCTGCACCTCCACTGCTCTCGGTAACTGCTTCCTGATTCTGGTGTACGGTTATCTGATGTTCCTCGCCGCAACGTATCTCTCCACCGGCAGTGAGCTCCTGCTCGAGATCCTCGGCCCTGGAATTGTCGGCGGCCTTTTTCTCCCAATTCTCGGAGCTCTTCCTGATGCTATGCTTATTCTTGGTAATCCTAAATTTTTCTCTGCGTTTGGAATGAAATAGTCTGGAATTAGAAGAAGATCTCATATTACTTCAAATTTACATATTGATTCAAAAATACGTTTAAATAGGAGTTTTAAGGATTTGAATTGAAATCATATATTATGAATATTTGTTATTGTGAATTTGAAATCCTTTACTCTGTTTGTTTTTATATTATTTAATTTTCTATCATGTTCGTGGTAGGTGTAATCAACACTGTCGATTTTTTTCCTGTTTTACTCTTGGAGATAGGGAGGAAGTTGAGATGAGATTAATTACTATATATAGCCCAAAAAAAAGACTGTATTCTATTTTCATACTTCTTCCTTAATCTTCCCCGACAAATGAACGCTTTCTTGTAGTTCACCTACAATTTTGACTTCTTTTTTTCAAGTGCAATTTTTTGATAATTTATTTGGAATACGTTTGAATGATTTTATACTGACATAACGTTTATTATTTACAATTAAGAAGTTCAAAAATTTACTAAAATGTTGAAGTGGTTAAAGAATTGAAGTACTATGGTAGTGTTAAAAAATTTGACCTTAAGTAGGAGCATTCTAGTTCATTTGGTTATGATGGAGAGAACATCTCCTTTTTTAACCTTCTGCCGCAGCTTCATGGTTACCAACTTCATCACTCACGAAATTCCTTAAACAAAAATCACAACAACCCAAAGTTTAATGCGGGGAAAAATAAGACGTAGATTGAGTTTGGATTTGCATCCTACTGTTTTTTTGTTCCTGGAAAATCAATTATCTTCCATATACCACTTTTTCTTAGTACATCCATAAGTGTTACGATGACTTTTGGACAAATACAATTTTCACATTACAACAATGAAAGATGCTTGAACAAATTTGTAAGTTAAGACATGGAAAGTTAGATGATCTAGTGTACAACATTATTTGATTATAAGCAGGGATAGTACTAACGCTACCCAAGCCATGAGGATTTTAATAAATAAAAAATAAAATTCCTGAAGGCTTAGAGTAATAGAGGTGATTTATCATTCTACCATTGTCAATTGTCCTCCTAGAATTTCGTTTCTGATACACACAACGGGATTTCGAAAGACAACAAAACAATATTTAGAATTTTTGGATAGATTGCTCACACATAAGGGATGGCGTGCAAGTTTAGCCACATGAAGAATTGATGTAAGATTAAAAAAAGTAAAATTTTAATTGAGCCTTTTTCTAGTAATTGGCGAAAAACATAGGTCAGCAATTTGAATTACAAGGACACGGAGAGTAAGTATCAAACAATTTGAGAGTAACTACTCATATGATCGAATGCATGATAGGACAATAAAATCACTACTTGTTTGAGCAATTTACACACTAGGAATACTGCCAATGGAATTTCAACAATTTTAGAAGGCGGCCTATCTCTTGATGGTGAATGGATTGGTTTCAGTTCCATTTGCTATAGGTTGTGAGCAACTAGACTTATTTTCGGACTTCCAGTTTACTAGTTCCAATCTGTAGGCAAGTCTCCCATCTATGACGAGGTTTTGTTGCAACGGTCGCACTAGGCTCAGGGCTTATCCGGATAGCCTACTTTGCTTGCATTGATGTTTCCTGTTATTGGTATTTGTTATCATATTTTTTTTCATTAAATATAGAAGAATATTAAAGAAATAATTTTCATTCTCATTAAATATAAAGATCTCAAAATATATCCCATGCAATTTTCCTATAAAGTGTATGAATGGAAAAATAATACTCCCATCGTGGTGCTATGTTCTCACTTTATCTTCAAACCTAGTTAGTCATGGGATTCAGGAATGACCACGTTATTCTAATTATGACTTGTAAAGCTTTCCTTGTAATCTATATTTAACATGCAAAGTTCATTTCATGTTATTTATGTGTAATCCACCTTATATGCAATTAATATTGATGTCTTTGCGTATTGCTGATTTGTTCTTTTGATCTTCAGTCTCTGGGCTGTCTGGAAGCCCAGAAACTGCTCAAAGCCAGGTGTCAGTTGGAATGGGACTTCTAGCTGGGTCAACAGTCATGCTACTTACTGTAATTTGGGGTACCTGTATTATTGTTGGGAAGTGTGATATAGAAAATGATGTTGCTGTAGACTCTCAAGACACGAAAGGCTTCAGTTTAACTGGTTTGTCTCTTATCTTTCCTCCAAACCTCCCATTCTTTATCGAAGTAGTTAACAGCTCTTATGCATGTTGACATTGTGCCTAAAGTAAAATTGGAAATTAGCAACTGTCTGTGAAGTGCTTCCGTTTCCTTCACATGTCATATACCGAATGTATGCTGCATGCGTAACACTGTTTGTGTCCGCTCTGAAATACTTCACTCGTTCTGAAGTTTGTCTAGTTGCTTAATTGCCAGAGTTGCTAAAGTTTGATGGTATATTTGAACTTGTTTTTACACTTCAAAGATCCCCAAAGATGGGAATCTCAAATTTGTCCAATGGTTATGAATATCGCAAGACTATTACTGTGTTGGTCGTATAGTTTAATACATTCAACAAGTTTGTTTGAAAGAAGCCTCATTTACACAGATCAGAAAGTTACATGCATGGTATTTACATGAAGTGGGCTGATAAAATTATAACCAACCTGGATGTCCTGAATAGTAATTGCTTTTTATTTATCTTCTGCATTTACATCTCAGAGGTCTATCGAAAACTTTTGTCTTTTCCCTTCCCCATTTCTATTCCCCTACGTCTAACTTTACCTTGTATTTTTCTTTTTTTATAAGGTATCCTTCAAGAATGTTATATCTTATTGTTTACTGGTCCGTGCAGGCTCTGGCATTACTACTGATATCTGGACAAGTTATGCAGGCATTATCATGGCTGTATCTGTAGTTCCCTTCATTATAGTCCAATTCCCAAAAATATTGCATTCAGATTCTGGAAGGCACTTGGCTGTCTTGATTGGTCTTATCGCCTCTGTTTCTCTTTTGATATCCTATTGCCTTTACCAGGTATTGTCTATATTCCAAAACTTAGATTTCACTGCTTATCCGGATGTTATATCGTACTTACTGTTTCTGTGCACTGCAAAGAAGCATCTTGTAGAATCATGAACCCAGGTTCTCAAGTTTTTGAGTTTTCTTTTGAAAGTCATTTATCTTGACCATAATAATGCTAAAACTGGTGTCCCCAATTTTTATTCTTCAAGACCAAATTTCATTTCATGTAATCATGCCCAAAACACTCCTTTCAGTTATGATGTCTCGAGCTGCAATTATTTTGGAAATTCCTTTTCACTATCCTCTGTTCCCCCCTGTGTGGTGTGAGTAGGCTTCACCATTAATATCTACCAGATCAAAATTTTATGAGTTATTTGCAGTTTGAAAACAAAATGTCTAGAAAAATAATAAGAAACATGATTACTAATAATGCAATAAGCATATTCAAATAATGTAGTTACGAATACTTTCCATAATTTCATCTTTAATATCTTTTGTATAATCTTTATATCACAATATAGGCATTCTTTAGACCCTTATTGTTATTGTTCTACATTTTCCGATTACATAGGCCCTGGTAACTTAGGGAGTTTAGGTGTTGCAACTATGAAGATCATACTGGTTTTTGGATTAATTAACTACATTGTTTCGTTTACTTATCTTATCTTGTTCTGAAATTGTATTTAGAAAATCTCAGAATTCTTTTCAACTTTTTGTGCAGGTATTCCAGCCTTGGGTTCAAAGGAGGAAACTTGCTTATGCAAAGCATAAGCATGTCATATCAGGGATCTTGAAGCATTTGAAAATGCGCGCCCTGGGGAAACTTTCCACAGATGGAAACTTTCCACAGATGATGGGAGACCTAATGAAGAAGTATTGAAAAAGTAAGTTTTGGGATTAATTACAAAAACTACCCCCGGAGGTTTAGCCTTACAATTTTTTTTTAGTTATATTTAAAATTACAAATACCCCCTTAAAGTGTTACAAGCACTTCGTTAAGGCCTGTATTTACCTCAATTTGTGAAAAAGAAACAAATGTCAAGGGGTATTTGTAATTTTGAAAGATAACTGCATATTTTTGTAATTAGGCTAAACCTGAGGTGTAGTTTTTGTAATTAATCCTAAGTTTTATGTTGTTTCTACTTTGACGGCTATGTCATTTTCCAGCACCCAGTTTACCTTTTTTGCTTCTGCATTTCCATTTGATATCTGTCATCTTGTTGGATATGACAGGTTATTTGAGGCAATTGATGACAATCACGATGGATACCTTTCACACGCAGAATTAAGAGCTCTAGTTGTTGGAATCCAGTTTAATGAGCTTAATTTGGATCAAAATGATGCCATTGAGAAAGTGATGAAGGATTTTGACATCACTCTTGACTCTAAAATTGACTTTCGTGAATTCACTGTTGGAGTTGCAAGATGGCTTGAAGAGGCCAGGGGTGGCAAAGCTTCTCATAATGCTGGTTCAATGAAGTATATAGATGAATATCACATGGTATATATCTTTCTAATGAGCTTTTCTTGATGTTTTAGTAATATTTATTTTTAATTTATGATGTTTTTTTTTTTGGCAGCAAACAAAGAGAGAACATGATCTTCTGGGAGATCAAAGTGATGAAGTTGTTGAGGGTGTTGAGGATGTCAAATGGACTTCGATTAAAGCTGGACTTTTGTTGTTGCTTGGAACTATCATTGCTGCAGCATTTGCAGATCCTCTGGTAGACGCTGTTGATAATTTCTCCGCTGCCACAAAGATTCCTACTTTTTTCATATCATTTATTACATTTGCCATTGGCTACCAACTCCAGTGAGGCAGTCTCAGCCATTATATTTGCCACCAGGAAAAAGTTAAGATCTGCCTCATTGACATTTTCGGAGGTAAAAATTTCTTTTTGTTTTTCTGGTTCATAAACCTAGCAGCTCTGTTTAAGTAGATTGCATGTAGTGTTTTATTTCATAATTAATTCCCACTCAACCCAACCCAATAACTATATATCATATAATCTAATTACAAAATGTAATTGAGATTCAGTCTAATTACAAAAAAAAAAAAAAAAAAGAGGACTAGCTTTCAAATTACCTATACGGCTATACCCTTTAACATGTATTTCTATTTTATAGATTGCACTCTCACCCTCAAGATTGGATATTTGTTAAGCAAATGCAAACCTCAAGGAGGTGTTTATAATACGTTAAGGCTCCCTTTGGATTGATGGATTTGGATTTGAGGAGAGGATTTGATGGATTTGAAATCCACCACATTGGCTCAAAAAATAACTCAAAATATGAGCTAAGGATTTGAAATCCATTGTAAAATGATATCATCCAAACAACCTCAACAGTTATGTTATTATGGATTTGAAATCCATAGGTCCAAATCCATCAATCCAAATGGAGCCTATGGTGGTATTTGTAATTTTGAAAGATAAATGAGTTTTTTTGTATTTAGGTTAAACATCACAGGTCATTTTTGTAAGTTAACTATATATATATATATATATATATATATATATATATATCATAAGTAAATAGCTTAAACGAATCAACGATCACCATAACTAAGAAGAGAAGCAAAAAGGAGGTACATTGAATTTAATCAATATTTTTTTGGCCTACGTGTGTACCATAATGTAAATAATCACTATAAGTAAACTTAACTACTCTTTTGGTGTTTCAGTTGTATGGAGCTGTTACCATGAACAATGTCCTGTGCCTCTCAGTCTTCTTGGCACTTGTTTATGTCAGAGGGCTGGACTGGGACTTCTCATCTGAAGTGCTGGTTATTTTGATTGTGTGCGTTGTGATGGGGGTGTTTGCCAGCATCCGCACGACTTTTCCACTTTGGACTGCTTTAGTAGCGTTTACGCTATATCCATTTTCCCTGGCACTCGTGTATGTTCTTGACTATGTCTTCGGCTGGTCTTAGATCAACCGATGGATATTAACCGGATTTGAGTACTTTGTTTTCTTTTCGAATGGAAATTTCTTGTAATACAGTCTCCATTTGCTGTAAACTTGAAAAGTTCTAATTTATGAAAGAGCCATGCCGTCGTTGGTTTTAGGTATGGTTTAATAATCTTCAGCTTGTCTCCAGAATTTAGTTACAGCTCGAGTCTAACTAATGATTGCTATTGTCGATTTGATCTTCGTTGAGCATACTGAAGTGAGTTATTATTGGGTCCTTTGTGGCTTCTTTGTGACCGATCCAACCGGTTGGATTGGTCTAGTTAACCCTAAAAATCAATTTTGCGGTTTTTACTTATTTTATTTTTTAAAAGTTTTAATACAATGTTATTATTTTAATTTGATATTTTTTTACATTTGTGTGATTATTTGAAATTTAAGATATTTAAGACATTCTTTTAGTTGGTTATTTGGATATGTTTTATTTTAAAATATGTTGCATAATAATTAACATATTACATTATTATTTCACATAATTTAATAAAAAAATATAGCTAATATTCATTAGATCAGTCCGACCAATTGAACCATGAAGGCATGAACCAATAGCAAGATCGGTCTGGTTTCTAAAACACTTTGTGTATGATTAATACATATATTTTATATTTTTAAGTAGCTCTGCTCCGATTCACATGAGACAGTGGAACATTATTAGTGAATTGCCTTAACAGGGAACTGGAAAACAAAAATTATGGAGATTCAACCACACTTGGTGTTGTTTTAGGATTTATGCATCTTGTTGTAATGTGCATCAGCAGGATTAAAATGAGTTCAACAAAGAAAATTAGTCCGTAGATTCTTTTTCACTAATCTCAAATCTGAAACCTTCAAATCATCTGAAAGATGAAAGATTCAATCATGGATAACCATCAAATTTAGGGATAATAACAAAAACTACCTTGAGGTTTAGCCTAATTACAAAAAACTCCAATAAACATTGAAATTTTCAAATACTCATTGAGGTTTATATTTATCTAACAAATACCCCTCCTGAGATTGAAGGCGCAATTTGTAAAAGAGAAACAAACATCAAGTGGTAATAGTAACTTTGAAAGATAACTAGGTTTTTTTTGGTAATTAGGCTAAACTTCAGGAGTAGTTTCTATAATTAACCCTAAAATTTTATGTGAACCCATTTCATCCAATCAACCCTGTATTCTAGACTAGCCGCACAACAAGATGGTAATAACTAATCACAAAAATAAGGGACAATAATAACATCTTACAAAAAGCTCGATACAAATATAATTAGAACTGAACATCATTACAAAGATTATGTCCAAGAATAATGTAAAATACAATTCAAAAACTACCAGAGAAACATGACTACACTTAAGGATATTGACCCTTCACCCGAGATCGAGATATGACTTCGTTTACCTCTTTGCCAAATTATACTAAAATTGCTTATCCGATACGATGGCTAGGCCGATCGGGCAACAAAGATTGCGAAACACTAATAATACATCATACACAGACCAGAAATGGGTCTCTAAAACAACTTCCTTTTCCTTATCTTGAAACTGGACGATCGGATAACATCATCATCTGCTAATAGTGTCTCCCCTAGAATCGTCATCGATTCAGGCTTGGTGAAATAGGTGAATAGAAGGTAAATACCATCCAAGTAAGTGTTAGTTTCACCAGCTTTGTTTTTCTTCCTGATGCTGTAGGCCAATGGAATTACACCTCTATTGAACACCTCCACATACATACCGCCACCAGCCACAAGCAACTGCGGAAACAAATTTCAACCAAGTAGTTGTTAAACTACACGTTATGGACCAAAATATTGTATTGCCTTTCACTCTTTCAGTATTTTACAAGAACCAACAAACGGCCCCCTGTAATTTTTCAGTATAAATTTTCACCAAAAAAATTAGGGATAATTACAAAAACACCCCCAACGTTTGGACTAATTATAAAGAAACTCAGAGATTTTTGAAAATTACAAAAAAAAACCTTTAGGTTTTGATTCCGTCCTACATTTTCTTCTCCATAACCGAAAATTATTTCAAAAAAAACCCTGGCTTTTGTAGAAACTTACAATTACCCCCTTAAATTCAAGGCAGAATCAAATATCAGAGGGCTTTTTGTAATTTTGAAACATGTTTGGATTTTGTTGTAATTAGCCCAAACCTCAGGAGTGTTTTTGTAATTATCCCAAAAAATTAAAAACCCCTGCCAATTCCACTTCTGCGTGTCCCAAATGTCAATTAACTTACCAAATTGGAGTGTGGTAAAACACAAGAATTTTTCTCCACTCATTCATTCAATATGAGCTTCAAATATAGCCAATTTATCGAACTACCTACTGCTAGCAATACATAATAAAATGTTGAGCCTGCAATTTCATGTATTGTGCAGAATAACAAGAGATGCAATTTTTCATTATCCTTTCTGAGGGACAGTCGAATAGATTACGATCCCAATTTTGTCATTAGAACGCTATTCATAAGTGTATCTTCTGTACTATATTGGTAACTATCACTTCCATCATACTCACCATGACCGTGGGCGATATTATAAGCTCTGATTTATATCAGTAAAACTTATCTCTCAGACATTTACACAACCACCTTCTGATCATATAATGCCATACCCCACAAGTTCCAAAAAATCCATCTATTGCAAGGTTCAAATCTTTTGTCATCACTAAAATGAACTAAGAGCAGGGTACTGAGTTGAACAATGTGTCTTTGCACAGTTTCAACAACCAGAAGCAGGAAAAACAACATTCATTCCACAAGAGCATGAATACTAATTCTCATTACAACACAATTTCAACCATCAACAAATCAATTTTTGAAAGAAAAAAAAAAGGAAGAAAAAAAGAGAAAGAGGGAAAATTACCTCTTCATACTTCTGGGTGAAGGCAAGGCGCTCATCCTCAGACATATCGGGCCTTAATACGACCATAGTCTCGTACTTTCGGAGGCCCGGAGGGCACTGCGGTTCCTCCTCATCCTCCACGGGCGGAAATCCCGACCCGGGTACTGTCGGTGGGGCATCGCTTCCTGCTAAATCTCTTTCGAAGAACGCAATGTCGAACTCCGATTTCACGGCGGACCCTGTTCTCTGGAGGTTCACTCGTCTCCCCAGCTGCGGAATTTTAATAGGGTTGTTCGATTTGAAGGGAGACAGAAAAGTGAGAGAAGAAGAATGGGGTTGGGTTAGGGTGGGTGGTTTAGAAACCATGAGAGCGCAGGAGGAGGGAGAAGGTGAAGCCATTGATGCTTGGTGTATGAGCTTCTGTGCTCTCTGTATGGGTAGTAGATAAGGGAGATAAAGGAGCATAGGTGAAAACCCGCTTTTCTCCGGTTATATGCGATTCTATTCTTGTAAAGTAAAACGTCGTGGTGCCAACAACGACTTTATCGGAGTTCGTGGTTGTCTGCAAATTCATTATTGCGACTTTTGGGGATTTGTACTTTTTATTTTCTGAGTAAACGTGCAATTATGATACTATTAATTTATGAATCAAAGAATAAATAATCTTTTTCTTGAGTGAAATTAGCAAACTAGTATATTTACACACACATATGTTGTTTAAGAATAACAAATAACAATCAACAATAAAGCTCACAAACGAAATTAAACTAAATTTGCTATCATTAATGCAAGTTTTTGGGAATGTTTTCCCAAAATAACTTCATTTTTTTCTCCCAAAACAACTTATATTATCTAACTAACGTATGTGTTAGAGTAGTTTAATATTTTGTTATTTATTGTGATTTATTTGTATTGTTAAGGGTAGTTTAGTCGTTTTATCTTTCTTGTAACTCTAGCTCTATTTAAGAGGTTTCATCCTCATTTATAGTTGTAGTCTTGCTTCTTCCCAATTGTAAGAACATATTTCTTCTCTCATTTTTGCAATGTATACACCATTTATTCTATCAGTATGTACCCTAAAACATCTAAAAAATTTATATATACATATATTAAAGTTAAAGAACACAAGAATTTACATAAGAAGTGTAACAAATATAAAATTTGGAGGTCAATAGCGACTTTGAGAGAATTCTAGATAGATTTTGCAATAGTTGCATTATACTAGACAAGATTAGAATTTCATTGACAGGCAAAGCCAATGGTTTCAAACATTCAAGATTGGTTCATTATTTGCAAGGGATAATTAAAAAAAAAAGTTCATTGAAAATTGCAAAAAACCCTTTAAAGTTTGGCTCCGTCATACATTTTCCCGTCATAAGAAAAAAAATATTTCAAAAACCCCCATAACATTTATAAAATATTAGATTTACCTCTTAAATTTAAGACATAATCAAACTTGATGGGTTTTCTTGTAATTTTAAAACATTTTTAAGTTTTTTTGTAATTAGCCCAAACCTCAGGGGTGTTTTTGTAGTTATTCCTATTTAAAACATTTCATGACAAAGAGAAAATTATCAAATCTATCTCCATTCAAAATCCAAAGCCACATAACAAAAACTCACAAACGCTCTGAATAAATTTCCTCAATGATCCCAACAATCTCAACATTCCAAATTATTGGTAATAAATAAATAAGGATGATTACAAAAAAATTACCCTTGAGTTCAGTCTAATCTAGCTATCATTCATAATTGAAAATACCCCTCATTATTTATTTCTATTTTACAAATTGCACCCTAAAGATTGGGTATTTGTAACTTTGAAAGATAACTGGATTTTTTGTAATTAGGTTAAACCTCAGGATAGTTTTTGTAATTATCGCAAAGTAGTACAACAAACTTCTCATTTTTCCTTGTCATCCTCTCATTCACCATGTTCAAATAACCTAAGCAGATACATCTGTAGACTATAGTTTCAGCAACACAATGTGTTTATAGTCGAAAGTGTTATCACAACGAAAAGCCAAAACGACCTCGAAGATTATTAACAAGCTGTTCCATAAAAAAGGGGGAAAAAAAGTTTCGCATGAATTAAGTCACAGCCAATACAATAGTAAAGCTTCTAGTGCTTCAGAATTACAAGTTTCTCCCTTACAAAATCAAGCATCTATAGCTTCAGATTGAGATCAATTTGTTCTCCCTTGTCCCCATTGTTATTCCGTACATGGTCAGTTATTTGATCCGTTGGCGACTTAATGGGGAAGAAGCTGAAAGGTTGTTCCTTTGATACGCTTGGTCCCTGCTGATGAGCACGATAGAAAGTTTGAGTAAACCATACGGACGACAAAAAATGAGCAAATGGAAGGGTGAAAAGAAATTCAACAATATTGTTCGTATCGCACCTGACTAGGCAAGCTTTTATTATCGGATATTTCTGGCCCTTGATGGCCTGAATAATCGAAAGGATGTTTGTTCTTGGAGTTCAAAGGTGGACAAGCAAATGCAGGTGGAGCCAACGTTAAGAAATCGCCATTTAGCGTAACGTCATCTTTGATGACTTCACTTGGATTCTGCTCAGGCAGGGGAGTTGAATTTGAAGGACCATCTCTGCAACAGTTGTGAAATAAATCTTGCTTATCAGCATAATCAAGAATTGGGAGTTATAAACTTATAATTATCCTGAAATTGGGATATAAAAAGTTATAGTGAATGAACCTGATGTATTTATTTCTTGGTTCCGTTTGAGCTGTGTATCCACTACTACTCGACGGTAGTTCATCTGATCTTGATCTCGAAGCAGCAAAGGTAGGATGAGAATTGCGGAGGAAGGAAGGTGTTGGTGGTGGGCTTTCTAGAGAGAAGGGGTAGGGCCTCTTCATGCCAACAATCTACATTGCATCAGAATAAAATGAGACGAACGCACTCAACCCTATAATGATCGGAATCGCGCTTAAGAAAAAAATCATTAAATTTTCGAAAGAGATGTTTACGCGATATTCTCTGGTCAAAGTATCTATTATAATGACATAAGAACATGAAAAAATTGAATCACGACACATAAGTAAAATTGGTTTCCACAACCGGCTCGAAATGTGGATGCATGGATTTTTCCAGCAAATTTTCCTACTTCCAACGAACAAATGACTATTATTGCCAACCTCTTATAGCTACAGGACTAAAACTGCAATTTAGCCATCACAAATTACCCCATTTCGTACTCCAACATTATCGTATACAACACATTTACTAACAAATGAAGCATAAACAAAATTTCTCCCTGTTGTGATGACAATTTATCCCTTTTAAGTGTTAACATACAAAACTAGTTTAAGTGGGCACAAAATAAGCGACCGTAAAGAAAGAACGACAATACCTTATCTTCCTCAGGCCACAATGATGTATAGTTATTACCACAAAAACTTTGGATTGAAGGGGGCTCCATTTGGGAACTTAATACAAATGGTGGTGAAATCCCTGAAGAGGCATTCACCTGTAATTGTTTAATCAACACAAAGGTAAAATAAAAACAATGACTAAAACTCACAAAAAAACTTGCAATGCTATGTTAGTTACAAAAATTCATATAGCATAATTTATAGGCCTTAACTAACCACTGAAGAAGGAGGTCTCTGAAACTGGTATGATCTCTGAGGCACGCCGGTAAGAGGTACAACAGGGCCGGTGTTCGGTTCGTATTGTACATTCACTTGGGGACTAAATGAAAATCCAAGACTATCCAATCTTGGCCAACTGCCATTTCCAGGACTAGAAACTGCTTGCAAGCCTATTTCATCTCCATTCCCATTTGATTGCTTTGTCATCTGAGTTGGGCCTAATGGGGCAGATCTATACAACGCATTCGGTGAGGCCGGTAACTGGACTGAATTTGGAGAATGTGAAAGATTTGGCCCGAAACTGGGATCACTAGCTGATCCAATTGCATTATTAGCCAAAACATTGGCAGCTTGTAGAGCCTCTTTTTTTCTTTGTTCCTCTAATCTAATCTTTTCAAGCTGTGCAACACCTAATCCTCTCTGAGGAACTTTTTTTTGCTTAACGTTTTTTGATCTATTACAACTGACACCACCACCACCACTGCCACCACCGCTACCGCCACCACCACCGGCACTACCACTATGACTACTGCTTAGAAAATGTTCTTCTTGAGCCATTCTCCCTCTGAGCAATCAAAATGAAGAAGAGATATTGGGTATTTAAAGAAGAAAACTAATAATGGGCTATCATCATATATAGTAAGTCATCCACCAAATCACCACCATATTTTCAAGATAACCATAATCTTAAAAAACACACAAAATCTAAGGGGTTTGTCAAAGAACCCAACTGGAAATGTGAAAGAATTTAAAGCACCCAAAATCTGCAACCTATAAAATTACAAAAATTCTTGATGGTTGAGTCAAGATTGTCTGTATATATGGTAACAAGAACAAACCCCTGCAATTCAACCAAGATTGCAATTCTATTTTGCTGCACACAACAACAGATACGCATACATACTTAGGGAGAGAGAAATGAAGCGAAATGAAAGAGAGAGAGAGAAAGTAAGAAAGAGTTATATGTGAGGTTTCGGATTTTTCTCAAACCCGCCATGTGTTTGAGTTTTTGTCTGAGAGACATCAGATCATTTCAAAATTCAAACCTTATAATGTAAATCTAAAACACCCTATTTGAATGCTTTGCCACTCTTTCTAAATCCTAATTTCTCGCCCAAATCCTCGCTCCATTTCTCATTCCGATCCTTAGACCGACTCTCTCTCTCTTCTCTTTTTTTTTTTTTTTGTGGGTTTTTTTTCTATTACTTTTTGTTTATGTCTCTGATTTCAATAATGCAGTAAAATGGGATTTTTCCGAAGATTTGATTGTATATGTTTGGGGCAATTTAGGATACCTTTCTTGTTGGCTATTGCAGATTTGGAAATAACTGCATGGGGTCCCCCTTATTCTACTGCATGCCCATCACACCCATGCATATATTTTCTTTTAACTTTTTTGTCTTTTCTCACCTTTTTCCTCTTTTTCTTAAAATATATATAATAAATAAAATAAAATATTGGAAAAGCTCATTTTAAAGAGATTCCTCCTAAATTTAGTCATTCTGATTAGACCTGTCAAATGGGCTGAGTTGGGTCGGAGCGGTGTTGATCGGTTGGACCTAGGGGTGTGCACGGTACAGAACGGTTCGGAGATTTGGAAATCTCCAGAACCGTCCCAAAGTTCGAAAATTCTGAAAATAAATCTCCGTAATCAATCATAGAAAAAATCTTCGCCCAACTGCATCGAAAGTTTGGGATGGAGATTCGGTTCTAATGGGACGGTACGGTTCGGTTCGGGGCGGAGATTCAGAGATTAGCCATATATAAAACATACAAATTTGAAAAAAGAAAAAGAAAATCAATATAAAAATCACCAAGTGAATATACTTCTAGAGTTCTAGTCTCTTTTTAGCGATGTTTCAAAATAAAAACTAAAACTATAATATGTAACACAATCCAAAATTCTTTTTTTTTTTGAAAGGACACAATCGAACGTTCTAAACTTAATATCCTCTATAATACAATAATAGTCTATTATTTGGGCAATTATCCTTCTATTGACATAGAACAAATATAGTTAACTAATAATTTTTATAAATTAACATGAAATAAAAACTTATATAAATTTATAATCTCAATGTCTCACACTTAACAACTTAACATAATCAATATAATTATATTTATAATTTATGTGATGTGGTAAAAAAATTAAAATATGATATTTTTTATATTGTTATAATATGGTATTATTACTTGTTTCTCTTTTAAATGCAATTTACTGATCATTTAACTGATTTCAGTTTCAAATGTTTTACTCTATTATAAATATCAAAGTTTTTTAAAATTCATAATAGTTGGAGTATTATGGTTTTTTCAGAAATATGTTTTATATTCAATTTTATTTCAAATAGTTTGTAGTTAATTCAATCAAAATAAAAACAACATAGGAAATAATGTATATGTATTTATATAAAATCTTTATAATTGGTTCTAGCTTCGGGTCCTCGGTTAAGAATGGTTCGGTACGGTTCTTGGTACGGGTATTTGAAAAATCTCTAGAACCGTACCATCAATATTTTCGGTACGGTACGGTTCGGGAAAAGTCAAAAAGTCAACGGATATTTTCGGTTCGGAGATCTTTCGGTCCGAATATCGGTTCGGTTTCGGTAATCTCCAAGCCCCGTGCACAGCCCTAGTTGGACCAATGAAAAAATCCGGCCATATGAAGTTCCTTTAGGTCGCTGTGTTTGGGGTCCAAGCCCGATCATACTTTAAAAATACAATCGAATTGTATTGGGTCGATAGGTTTTTTGTGTTGGGTCGGCTTTCAAGCCAAATAAGCCCAATTCCTTATGGGCCTATGAAGTTGAGTCGATCTATCATCGCCGAATCATTATTAACACCTCTAATTTTGAAGTGGGAGAAATTTGTCCCCTTTTTCTTTCCTTTTCATTTTTGGGTTAAAAATTGTAAAAGAATTAAAATGACTAAGATAACTATTTATAGGTATAATTTAATTAAGACATTGTAGTTAAGGCAAATATCTCACTTTGTATGTCATCAATTATTCCTTCATTCCTTTTTCTCTTTTACATTCTCTCAATTTGAAACCCATCATTGCTTTTAGCTAAATTAAAAATAGTACAATCCGAACCAAAGGTTGCAACCAATCAGAAGAAATACTCGAAATTTTAAAAATAGGACCACCAAAATTCATTTTATGCATCCTATTTCTAAATACATTCTTTCTTTCCTTTTCTCAAGTCTTCATAAGAGAGTTCTATAACACCTAGTGCTCGATGTTTTGTGGTTTGTAGTCCTACGATGTAGCTTGACAAATGATTGCTTAATTCCATAAGCACCATAAGTGGGGCAACTTCATTAAAAAAAAAGTCTGACTCTTGCTTCAACTTTCGAATTATATATAGTTACTTTGCTCAAATTTTTCGAGTCATTTTCAACATACACTTACTCGATTTTCCCAACAAATTGGGTTTTGTTTAAATTACATACCTTTTAAAAGTTGACTATTTATTTTTTCTTTCATCTTTAAATATTATAGAACAATTTGCCTACCATATTATAATTTCATATAACATAATCCAAAAATATAATTATATTTTATTAAATTGATTGAGTACCCGTGACTGACAAAAAATATGAACTTGGTAATCACCAGTTCTACAATTTAAAATGCAAATATTTTGTTAGATGCAAATATTCATATGTGTTATTATCCAAGATTTCTTGATAATTCAGCAACTCGTAAATATGGTTATTTGGGACTTGGTTATATATGAGTGAGTAGTTTGAGTTGTTGCATTGGCTCTTTTAAGCTTTGTCCACTTTTCACTTTTTGCTTTTGGTCCTTTCTTTCCTCTTAAACAACTTTTTTTTTTTGTTTTTTTAATAACGAGGTTTTATTTTCCCACATGAATAGTCCTTAGAAACAGCTTCGGCCCCTCAAAAACTGCTCCATGTAAACTGTGAGAATTGTATAATAAGTTAATAACTCTCAGCTTTCTAATATTCTCAAATACTCGAACACAAGGAGTCGTCCCCCAATTTCTATGCTAGACAAGAAGGAAGGTTGGTTCTTTTTTCTTTTTTTTTTGGAACAAAGAACGAAGGTTTTGGACTCGCTTTTTGGGAATTTTATTCTGCTGACTGATTTCATAACTATTTTTATTATCAAAATTAAGATGTTCTATCAGCTATGACTTTATATTCTATTTCTAAACTAATAGATATATACTATAGTAACATGAGTAATTAATTATTTTCATTTTAAAAAATTTACTTGAAAGCAGTGATAGTCACAAATGGATGTAATTAAAGCTATTGAAAAGAAAAAATATTGATCGAAATTATTTTATTTATATGGAAAAAAAATGGTGACTAATTTAAAATATAATTAATCGGGGAAAAGAAAGTGAAGAAATATTAATTAGTTACTTCATATTATTTTTGGTTACCTATTACGATAATCTAGTAATTATTTGTTTGATACAAATATTATTGCTGGTTAATGATTAGGTTTATAATTATTTGGAGTTATCATTAAAAAGGCCAGTGACTATGATTCCTGTCTCAACTTAAAGATAGTTGAAATAAATTACTGTAATTTATAATCTACTCATTGGCATATTTGGAGCATGGATTATCATTTTTTATTTTTATACTAACTGTTACAAAATCAGATTATTTCAATAGTTCATATTTTGGTAAAATGATTAGTAAAGGGGCATAACGTTTCTCTTCTTTTTTTTTTTTTTTTTTTTTGAGAAAAGGCATAACGTTTCTAAATTACAAAAGATACAATGTATTTAACTAATTACAGAAAAGGAATTGCTAGGTTTTACAAATTATTGAAATTCTAATATTAAAGAATATAAAGTTTCGAGAATCAAATTAAATAGTGGTCGAGTGATTAAGACGCTCAAACCAAAATTAAAATATCATAGTGCGAGTAGTTGAAGAGCCCTTTTTTTTTAGTTACCTATTACGACAATCCAGTAATTTAGTTAATGGCTAAAATTTAGTAGCATTTCAATGTTGGTAAATGGGTTAATATTACTGACAATGTTAAGTGATAATAGCAAAATCGGCATAATTATCTACTAGTGACATAATTATATTTCACACTAATTACTTTCACAACTTTAATAATAACAAAATTAAATTGCTACATATTACAAAGACATTGCTCTTACTCCATTTCATAGTATACTCTTTTTCTTTTTGTTTTTCTTTTTTAATTCATGTTACGTTCCAATCTACATGGACCTCATACAAAAATATCAAAAGAAATTGACTTGAGGCACAAAAAATAAAATAAATGAAAAAAATCCATCTTAATTAAGTGAATAGTTAATGGACTCAACATATTTGAGATTTGAATCATTATAAATATAAATCCAATAACAACCTAAAATGATGGTAATTTTCCATTCAATTTCATCTACAACTTCTAGAAGTGATTTCCATTCTCAAAAAATTATTATAAAGAAAAAAAAGGCTCCGTTTGGGATAGTTCGGTTTCAGTTTTAATATTTTTAAGAAAAATAATTATGCAGATTTACTGTGTCAATATATAAGGGGAGTATGATATAAATTTGATTTTAGTTTTGAATAAAACAATTCCATCTGTTATTTTGTATGATTAGCATATCATATCATCATTTTATAGTATTATATTTAGTTTCTAAATTAACATATTGAGTGAATGATCTAAATATATAATTATTATTATTTAGTAATTGATTTGGATATGTATAGGATATAACATATATAAATACATATATAATTATGAGAATGGATATAATATATATTTAAATTCTACGTGTAAATATATTCAATTTCGGGAAAGGAAAAAACAAAAAACCTGATCAAATCAAAATTAATCAAATTCTCAGACAAAGCAAAGTATATTTCTGAATTTGGAAGTAATATCGTCTTGTAGAGAATTTTTTGAGCAGGAAACTGTTTATTTATAACAAAAACCAGTTTTAACTAGCAATTAAGGTCCCGTAGCTCAGTTGGTTAGAGCGTTGGTCTTATGAGCCGAAGGTCGCGGGGTCGATCCCCGCCGGGACCATATAATTATTTTTTCAAGTATTTGCAATTTTCTTTGACTTTTCATTAAACGACGCCGTCGACTGTTTAAAGTTAAAATTAATTTGTCTTGTGTGTTTAATGAGTTTGATTTTATTTTTTAATATCCTCGAATCGGATTCATGCATCGAAGATTTCCCCACTAAAAACTCGGACTCATGAGTGAGTGTTGGATTTATTATATTTATATATTAGTTAAATTAAACCTTTTTATTTAGTTGAAATCAAAAAAAATTATGCCTTTTCAGTTGAACAATTAGGTAAAACAATATATTAACAATGCGATGAATAATAAATTTGGATTTACATTTGGCACTAAGGATATTACAATTCAAATTTATTTTTTAATGCGGTAAAAATTATTTATTTTATGCATTCGGAAGAAAATACTAACTAAATGTATTAAGTTTTGAATGTAATTAATTAAATCAATTTGTAAAACTCATATTGTTTCGAAACAAAAATCATTTTCAACTTCCTAATTTTTTGGTATTTTCTTAATATCCGAAAAGTGATAACAACGCAACACCGCTTACTGTACGCACAACCCAATACCACATCTCAAATTTTACTTAGTGAAACTGTCCGCTACCACCATCTACTGCCCAAAATCGCATAAGGCAATTCGTTTTTATAAATTGTTGAAAAAAACCCGCAAAATTGCACCTCAATCAACCTTAGCTTTAAGGAAGAATGCCAGAATTAAGGTCTCAAGGGAAATAAAAAAAAAATTAAAAAAAAAATCTGCTATTAAGGATCCAGTCTGCCTTTAGAGCAAACACACCTACAATCTGAAAAATAAGTTAAATAACTCAATCATCAACACTATGACACAATGTTACAATCTAAAAAATAACTCAGTCATCAACACTAAACATATGTAAAAACCGCAAGATATTTAAAAGATCTTATAAGTTATTTTTGAAATTATGTAATAAAAAAATAAACTTTAAAAGTATTTGATTAAAATAAAACCAATACATTTTTTAAATGTCGGTAATAGGTATAGAAAATTTTATAATGAATTTGATCAAAAATCAAATGATTTTATTAAAATATCATAATGCTAAAAACTCCTTGCCTTTCTTTCTTTTTTTCGTTTTTTGCTTTTAGTAGCTCTTAAAATCCTAAAATGTTATTTCAATCTTAGAAGTTTTACTAAACATTCATATAAGTTGTTAATATGTTTTTAAATAACCCATAAATTCAACCAAAAACCCTCTATATATAAACATATTTCAGATTTCGAGGAGTTATGGAAGAAGTGATATCTTATAAGAAAAACAAGTGAATCATCTCAGTTTTTGGAGCAGGATACAGGACATTAAAACTCAATTGAGGTTAGAAATGACAATTTCAAACCACGACCAAATGTTTCTACCCAACCCAATTCACTCGGTAAAAACACTGGACTAGCTCTAATTTTAGAGGCTCAAAATGAGCCGGACTTTTTTGACCCGGCCCATTGACCCGATTTTTTCAGTGTATATTTGTGGGTTGAACTCCAAAAATAACAGCCCGAGTACTGTTTGGCCTGACACTGGCCCTAGCCCGTTTGACACCTCTAATTGAGGTACTGTAGTCAAATTCAATTTCATGTATTGAGAATTTTTAAATTAATTTGGGCCTTTCATTTACAGCCCAACTTGAGCTGGCCAGTTCATAAATTAACATTTTGAAGAAGTATGGAAGAAAGAATAGGAAACACAAGTTTTGAGAAACATTTCGAACCACATAAAAAGTCAAATCATAATTTGATCCCATAGTTAATAATATTTTCACTTTCATTCCATAAGTTTGTCAATACAGGGGGACAACTGGAATCATATCACTGAAATCAAATTCCACAAATATGGGTACACCTCTTTTACCATGTGTACGACATATTAACTTTTTGCTCATTTAGTGTTCTCCAGGGGATAAGTGTTTCACCCAAAATATACTGCCAAAATTGGGTTAAATTGCAATTCAGTCATAGCTACACGGGTTGACGGTAATGGTAAATTACCATTTCCAAAAAAGTACTGTAATTTTCATAAATTCTCATTTTTAGTTCTTTGATTGCCGAGAATTGAGAAATTTGTCCGAAAAATCCACGCATCCACATACTCGGCTGTCGTGGAAACTAGTTTCTCTTATATATACATCATTCACGTGAGTTGGCATGTTGATTAGGACAAAAATTCAAGAAAAAAGAAACTCATTTGGATGATACTTGCAGTAACGAAATTGGTTTCCGGATTGGACAGAAATATGTACACATCGGTTTTTCTGGAAAATTTCTCAATTTCCGGTGGCCAAAGAATTGAAATCGATAGTTTTTTTTTTTTTTGAAAATTATGGGACTTTTTTGCAAATCATCAATTGTTAAGTTGATTTCTCGATAAGATGCGAAATTAATTTGTGATATTTTATTCCTTGTATAAATATCAATTGTTATAGGTCAATTATATTTAACTGTATAATCATCTCAATTTTAGTCTTGCAGCACGATATGAAATCTAAATTTTGGCACTAATTTCACCGTATTTCAATCACATGAGCAACACGTTTAGTTCCCAATTCCCAATGAAATTAGGACAGAAATTGAGATTTTCATACTGCATACCGTGCATTGTGCAAGACCAAATTGATATTACTACATAGCTACACGACTCTTTCGCAAAACGTGATTTTTACAGGACCGTCCTATAGTCATTCGACTAATTTTGCAAGAATACCAATATATATCACAGTAATACAATCACAAAAATCCCTGCTACTTATTCTGCCACTCTGAGTAGTACTCATCAGCAATAAAGAAGTACCAACAACCATCCAGCAATAGTCACCATCTCAATACAAGCCAAAAGTTTCTTTTTCCTTTTCTTGTGTGTAAGGTAACAAATAATGAAATAATTTCCAGCTAGAATTAGGGATTTTTATGAGGCACAGAGATTTGCAGGTAGGGGACCATTAATTGATGGCTCAGTACTATATTTAGGTGGTATTCAAGGGAGATCTTTTCTTTTTTCACTTATTTTTTTTCCCTCCAATAATTGAATTTATAACATCTCATTTTCTTAATCATTTATAACTTAACTCATCAAATTCCTAGTAAAAATAAACACCCTTGTATATAAAGTTCAAATAATCTTCTCCTATAGAAGCTCAATTGCTCAAAGATATACAACCACACTAAAATTCGACTTATTTCCCGTTCATATAAACTACAACGAGTTTTTACGAAGAGAATTAAACTCACGTTTCGAGCTTTTTGCTTCCGAACTATGTATTTAGGTCTCAATCAATGAAAAAATGCAGTAGGTGAGGTTTCAAGAATTCTGTTTCTAAATTGCCACAAAAAGCTTCCCAAACCTATTTCGGGTGCTGTCAACCGAACCCTAAAAGACCAAATAACTACAAATAATAGTAAATGACACTTAAAATAAATGCAGACATGGCAAATTAAAAGACCAAAATTTCACAATTTGAAAACAAAATTCAATCTTGCAACAAATGCTATCTACTAGCATGATACTTCATTTAAACTCAGGAAAATGACCCCTATCCGAATGCTCCCTAAAAACCAAGCAACGATGGAGATGTGAACGATGAGTCACTTTAACAATTCCTTTAGCTGGACTAAGGGAGGTGAGTGATGAATTAGAAGGCAGTAAAGTTAGCAATCAATAAATGTTCTATCAAAGTATCTTTCTCATCATCCCACATGAATATTTGACCATTTCTATACAGAGGAAACAACCTAATTGTTCCTCTCACTATCCTTTAAATTTTAAAGGAGCAAATATAACAGCTCAAATCAGTATCATCACAGCTATGGTATGTTTAGAATATGCAAGAATCATTTGGCCCTCATCCAGGTTGGATTGCATTATATTCTCACAGAAAAAAAGTTAGATTTTGACATCAAAACATGTACCAATTTTACTTCATCATGAGATGGGAAATATCAAAATATGAAACTAAAGCTGGAAATAAATGAAACAAAAGAACAAAGTGTAATTCCATCAAAATATCAAAATATCAAAATAGGAAAAGATGAGTATAACTACAGAACAGAACACATAACACAATTCAAATGGCTTAAAAAGAACAAAGTTGAGCATAACTCAGCTCATCCAGGCATGGAACATAATGAAACTAAAGCTGGAAATAAATGAAACAACTAACATAGAGTAGCAAACCGGAATTGGAAAAACCTGAAAATAAAAATCAGATTTCTTCGCCTCACGGTAGGCCGCCATCGAGTAAAACTCACTCAAACTTCTTCCTCATTTCTCCTGCTAAAAAAAGTGTAATTCCATCATAAGTGAGTTTAATATAGAAGAAAACTTGGTAAAACTTGTGAATCGACCTAACGAAAAAAAGATCGGATTTTGAAAAACCACCTGTTAATGGAAGAGGAGAGTATTGATTGATTTTGTGAGCTGGACTCAGTGGCGAGAATCAGAGGAAGCAGATGATGGCTTATCGGTATAGCCATCATGCTCCTCTTCATCACCCTGAATTCGTGCAGGAATGTGAAACCCGGAAAACCCACCAACTCCGGAGGCGAATCCAATCCCGGAGATTGATGATTGATAGATAGGTAAAACTGCTGGATGTTGGTAATGGTGGTGTTGGCTGTGATCAGCAGTGGTGGAAATCGGTAATGGGTCCATCCAAGCACGAACTGTAGGTGTGTAACTGGACTGAAGGGGTCCCCTCTGTGAAACAAACTGGTTTTGGCTTAAAAGCTGCTGCAGCGTAGGATTGAACAAGTATCCGGCAGCTGCTCCGCCACTAGTTGGGGCGTCTCCGCCGGAATTCCAAGCTGAAAGCCTCTGGAAGCGGCTGAGTTCCGCCGCCTGCTGCTGGTGGTGCTCCGGCCAGCCATCAAACCCTAGCGGGGTGCCACTCAGTAGAACTTGTTGTTGCTGTGAATGTGTTTGATGAATGTCCTGAGTGGGGTTTTGATGCTGCTGAGGCGGCTGGTTGTGGTGGTGGAGCATAATCGGATCTTGAAATGACTGTAACGAAAGCCTCAAATCTTGGCTATTGGAATTATTACTGTTTCTTGAGAGCAAATCGGGAGATGGGAAATTCTGAAACTGCATAGCTGAAGAGCTAGCTTCAGCTGAAGCACCCATTGGGAAGAAAGATTTGATAGTATCAGCAATGGCGTCAGAGTCTAAAGACGGAGGCAAAAAGCTTGAATTCTGTGCGCTTGGATTATTTGCATTAGTAATCACCAAATCAGAATTTATACCAAGCTGCTGCTGTTGCTGTTCGTTGTGTTCTTCTTGCTCGAAACTTACATTTGGTGCAGAACCGGTGGTGGGATGCCAGGCTGGCAGCTGGGCGAGCTCATCAATGGCGGTTTTAGCTTTCTTGATGAGCCAATCCACTGCTTTGCTGGGACGGTCATAGCCAAGGCGGTCTTGAACGTCGTAGAATTGAATGGCGGTGTGGGCCGCTAAGCGGACGCGGCGGTCTCTGGGGCCTTTGGCAGTGCAGACTTTACTGTGCCGGTCTTTTCTGCCGATGGACCGAACAATGTGGCCGCCTTGTACCTCCACTATCTCGCCGCCGGTGTTTCTCAGGCGTAATTTTGATGGGGTCGGGTGGTTATGGCTGCTCTCTGCCATATTTTCTCGCAATTTTGCATGTTCGGCGGTATGCTCCAGAGATAAAGCAGAGGAAAAGTACGACCGTTTCTTGGGTGGCGGCGGAGACGGCGGTGGTTGGTGGTGATGGCTGAAATCTAACCTTCCGTAAAGTAACTGATTTTGCCGGAAAAGTTCGCCGGAGGAGTGTACATGCGTTACCGCCGGTGGTTCTTGGTGGGTTTGCGACTGTTCTCGTTCCTCCTCGTCTTCTTCAGCTTCTACATGCTTTGAGGTGGATGTAATCTGGTTTTGTTGTTTTTGATACAGAAGGTGTTTGTGAAAATTCCTCTGAGGATCCAGACTCAGACCCTTGTCACCGTAATACTTTTCTTGGTCCAGCTTTTGATATTACAGCACTTTTTCTTTATTATCAGCTTGTGGCTTCCTCTGAAACTTCTCCCAAAAGTCTCTGCCATTCAACCTTCCTATTTCCATCACCTTAAAGCTGTTTTTATCCTAACCCATTTTTTATGCTTCTCTGGTTCATTTTAGTACACCGTACTCTGTTACTAAATCAAAAAACCCAACAAATTTCTTGAAAAAATAATTTTTATATTCCTTATCCAAACACAGAATTAAAAAAAAAAAGGGGAAATACAGAGAAGAAAAAACAGACCAATTTGGCTTGACAGCTTTCAACTCCCTCTGTCACTCTCTATCCTTATAAGAGGCCTGGATTGACAGTGTTTGGGTCAGAATGGGAGATTAATCAAAAATCTCTGTGACCAAAAAAAAACCCAAAAACAAGAAAACATTTTTTTTTCTTTCATTCAAAAATTAATCTTGGCTCTCAAATCCCATTTTGAGTTTTAAAAAAAATCTCAAATTTTTTACTTGTTTTTACTAGGAAATATTCATCTTATAACAAGAATGGTGTGTGTGTGTGTGAGAGAGATGGTGGAGGAGGGATAGATTAGATCCTCCAAAATGCCACCATCAACCCCCCTTGTTGAAAGTGACTTATGACAGCTTTTGTGGTTTTTTTGGTACCTTTTTTTTTTAATAATTTCTCTCTCTTTCTTTATTGCTTCACTCAAAAGAAACAACATCCTTCCCTCAAATTTCACTCTCCCAAGTCACCTTTTTCTGGACTGTTGGATTGCTGTAAATGGCATCTTTCTTTATTTTCTTGTCTTTTTTTGAATAAAATTACTAATTTACATGTTTTTTTCGCAAAAACTTATGTAAATCGGTGAAAGTCCGTAAAATCGTAAAAATAAAATAATATTTTTAGTGTGAAAAATGATACTTATCGAATTACACTTAAATTACTGTATTTATATAAAATATTATTTTTTATACTAAAGGTATCATTTGTTGCACTAAAAATTTCAAGATCTCATACCGTCTCACAAAAGATCTTCTGCCTTTTTTTTAAAAAAAAAATTAAGCACTTATTCTTTTTTTTAAAAAAAAAATTAAGCACTTATTCTTTTTTTTGAGGCTTAATTTATTTGATTATCTCCTCTTACTCCTATGTGCTTTCTTTTTTTTAAATGTATTGCAATTTTCTTATCAATATAAACATACTAATTTTTTAAACTAATATTCATAAGGTACTTAATTTCTCAATTTTTACATTTTTGTTTAGAACCTCTTTTCAAATAGAGTTTTGGATATATAAGTCCGTTCATAATAATAATTATTTGATGGTTAATTTAAAATAACTTTTGGGTTAATCATTTATCTAGAAAGTCAATTATATAGAATCCAAATTAGAGATTTTTCGAAAAGTCACTTATTAAAAATTTCTTTTTTGTAAATGAACTTTTATATCAATGATCTCAAACATATACTTAAATAATGATAGAAATACATCACATATGCAGAAAAAATCTTAAGAATACTAATAGTAGAACAAATTTTTTAAAGTATTACAAAGCATTGTTTTCCCTATTTACTAGTTGGTATCATTATAAATTGCTATAAATGGCATTGACACTTTAACAAGTTTTTGTAGAGTAATTCACCAAAAACACAAGTCCAATTGCGCAATTAATTTCACTTTCACTTTTTCTCTTTTATTTTTTTTTTCTATCTTTTATTTTTCCCTATGGTTGAATTTGACCAAGTATTAACAAAAGGTGAACACTCTCTCATCAAAATATTCTCTCTCTAAGAATAACCTCTCTTCTCTTAACCTAGAAACCCGCCGCTCCCCCCCCCTCTCCACCTAAAGCCCCCATCCCCACCCCCACCTTCTCGCCAGAATGGCCGGATTGACGCCACGACGCTAGTCCGGTCAAGTCAAGCTGCTTTTAGTACTATGATATCTTTTTGTGCTCGATCCCAAGGGCTTTGGAGGATCTCGTAGAGAGGTAGCGGCGGTCTAGCCATGACTCGGTGGCGATACGGTGGTGGACGGTGGTGGACGGCAGAGATCGAGTGGGGAGGTTTTTTCTTTTCCTTTTCCTGTTTTTGGTTTTTGGTGTTGCTTTTGTTGTTTCGGGTGTAAGGGATGGCGGCAGTTTTGGTGGTGGTCTTGGCATAGATGGATGGTGGTGTGGATTTGACGGAGGGAGAGACCGATTTCATGTTTTTTGGTCTCTTCCTTCTCTGTATGTGTTTTTACATTGTCCCCATTAGGTGTGGTACATTTGTCCCCAATAAGTGGCTTTTTCTTCTTTCTAGTTCATATTTTGTCCCCTTTGTGGTTTTGCTCAGAAGACTCAGATGTGCCTTTATCCGATGATAATGCGACAGAAACGAGATCAAGTTATTTGGTACGTGTTTTGTCCAGCGCTGATGCGAAGTTCTGAATCTATGGATTATTTAGATCTGTTAGGTTTAAAACTCGTTTTTTTTAGATCGTATAGATCTACGATGATGCAGAGGCCAAGAATCGCTTTTTTCACGTTTGATGTTGTAATCAATTGTAAGTTTTCGTAAAATGAATGATATTCATTTTAACTCAAAAAAAAAAAAAAAAAATTTGACCAAGTATTCTTACAAAAAGCAATCATCTTTGACACCACAGGCATGTCACCAACTTTTTGTCTAGTACAATCCTTTTCACTGCGTGTCAATGCTTTAAATTTTGACTGTCACTAAATTAGCAGTAGCAAATATACAAGTTAATTTTTTTTATCAATGTTTGAATTTAATTTGATCAAAATATTTATTTTATTTTCGGATGAATGATTTATGAAAAAGTCTTATGTGAGATCGTCACATTGACTTAAGTTCGTGAGACGGATCTTACAATACACAAAAAAACATAGGTCATTTTCATGGGTTTGGATTTAGATTCAAATCTTGTCTACACATAAAATTCGTCTCATGAAAAATGCTAATGAAACCGTCTTATACAAGTTTTTGCTATAATTTATAAACTTTAATCATTAAATAAATACATATGCTTGTGTGTGAAATTTAGGTCAATGCATGCATATAAATTGTCAAATATTGGTAAATGTGAGCAAATAAAATTAGTTCAAATGTAATTATCTAAACATTTCCCAATAAGCGTATGCCCATGTGCCAATAGGTCTTGTAAAATTTGTGCAAAAGTAATTATCTTTAATGTTCAACCATGAAAATCTTAAATTTGAGGTTTTTTATGTTTCGAGCAATGGACAAAGGTAAAATTAAATATTTTCACACATTCTTGGATTTTTTTAATTTCACTTTTCTATTCTAATGTGTATTATAACACTATTTAGATAAATGACATGTATCTCTTAAAATTAGACGCTTCATATGATTAACATGGACATGCACTATTCATCCAACAAAATTAAATACAAAATGAAATGAAAAAGTATAATAGAAGATATAGAGCGGAGGATCATGAAATATAAAAATTGGAGAATAGTGAAAGATAAATTCCCAATGTTCAATACTTTATTACCTTATTGATAATTAATAAAGTTGCAATGATTGTGTACTTTAAGACTTTAAGTATAAATTAATATTACTTTATCAAGATAAGTATTTTTAAAATATTAATATTTATAATTAAATAGTTACTAATTAATAATCAACGTTCAACCGAAAGAGAAATTATCAATTATAACCAATGAAAAATGTTCTTATGATTTTACAGTACACTGTGATGACAAACTTGTGAACATAAACAATTTGGACATTACATGACAACGGGATAGTTCCACTTTCCATACCGTCTTAAACTATAGTCTCATTTTCTCTTAAACTCTTTATTTTGCTTCTCTTTTTTATTCTTCATTGTTAAGGGATGATTTTTGGCTATTTTTAGCCTGAAATCACCCCACATACATCTTTTTTATTTTAATATTTTAAATAAATGGTTTATCCATATATATCTTGGTTATTTGTTTTTCTCTTGTTTGTGATTTCGTTGTCTGGTGCGGCGTTTAATTTGTAGCAGTCTTAATGCAGTTTTTTTTGTGTGCGTGCGATTCAGACGAACAAGTTTTCGATTCGACAGAAATAAATCAGATTTTGATCTTCAACATGTTGCAAATATGGAATCATATGTATTCTAGGCATTATAGAATTTTCTAAGTTGTAGGCTTTAAATCGATTTTTGTTATTAACCTAGATGCTATGAATTTTTTCATAGTTTCATTTTGTATGGTTTTTTACAGATTTTTTTCACTGTCTTCTATCGATATATTCCAAGTTTGAATTAATTAATAAAATTATTTTTCTTGTAAAAAAAAAAAAGGATGGCAACAGATGAGTTTTACTAAATCCGGGACTTGCTCCCGCTAAGAAAAAAATTGACCCCATGACTCACCCGACCCACATAGGGGAAAAAAACGATACTCGACACCCTGATTTGGACCCATAACCCAAGAAATTCAACCCGTCGAACCGTGCGAATGATCTATATATATTTATATAGACAGAAATTGGTTTAATTAAAACACAAGTTTTCCATGGTGCATTCCAAAATTACAGTCATTACTTATATCACTATTAAACAATATTGTAAAAAGTGTTAGGCGCTCGTTAGGCGGTAGACTGGGGCCTAGTGTCTAAGTGGAGTCTAGGCGGAGTTAAGCGGGCCTAATGTAATTGTAAGTGGACAAAGGGGCCTAGCGCCTAGGTGGGAATTAATCGGGATTAGATGAGAATTTTTACAACAGAGCTATTACGTTTGTAAAATATATGAGTCAATGACACTATTATTTGTATACCATAATTTCATAAAAATAAATAAAACTTAATGGTCGTACATAGATCTCTATCTCTTGCATTATAATTAATACTGTAGTTATAATAAACCTCAAAAGCAGCAAACGACAAGTTAAAACATGTTTGGTCAATGAAAAAATGATCAACTAGCTAGCTATAGTTAACCCAAACCTTCAATTGGTTGAATTTTATCTTTCTTATTTCTTGTCGGGTATAGTAGGTAAATAATTTATTATATTTTGATAACAACCTTTAAAGTAAAAAAACTCTAATAAATAGTAATGAAAATGGCATTCTTGTATTAATTATGCAATTATATATGTTTCAAATCTTTGACAAGTGACATGAAAATGCTTTAAAAATTTATAAAGGGACATAGATTTGTATGATTGCAATCATTAAGTCATTTAATCAACAAAAATAATAAAATATTATGGTGTGAATTAAGTACGGACTTTAAGCAACTAAAGTGGTAAGGTATTAATTAATTTGTAGTACAATTGTACTTCAAATCACGTCTGATATATTGCGGCTTCTTTATGGAGGTTGTAATTAAAGACAGTTTTAAAATAAATTAAAAAAGTGAACTAAATTGAATTGAGGTCAGAAAATTAATTAGATTGGGGAGTGAAAACTGATAAATGTTTTTTCTCAATAACATTTTTTTTTGGGGGTGGGTGGGTGGTGCGGGGTGATATCATAAAATTTCAATAATTTTAATTATGAAATTTACGCTACGTGTAGCTCAAGTGATATCATTAACCCTTTATAAGGGTGTTAACCAGGGTTCGAATCATGTATCTTTCAGTTTATTTAAAATTCTCCAACCAGTACTCAAGCTTATTAAAAAAAAACTTTATAAAGTTGAAGGAAGCAACTTTCTCCGATGGCAATAACACTATACAAAAGCCACTAATTATATAACAATAACATTATAATGTACACATGACATTTTAATAAAGAGTTAATTACAAAAATATCTATGAGGTTTGTGTTAATTATAAAAAAGGTCGCAGATGTTGCAATAATAAAATAATCATGCAGGCTTGATTTTGCTTTAAATTTAAGATGGTAATTGTAATATTTTTATGAATGTCATTGGGGTTTTTGAAATTTTCTTTTTCTTATTAAAAAAAAATATAAGACGTAATCAAACTTCAATTTTATTTTATTTTTTTGCAATTTTCAAACAACTTTGATTGTATTTTTTAAAAAAGAATATCCCAAAACTTAGTGTTTGTGCAATTATCCCTTTAATAAGTTATAATATAAAATAAAGTAGAAATTGAGCTTAGTAATATTTTCGTGTGGAAAGGTATTATAACCCAATCTGGTCTGGTAATCACAAAAGAGCAACTAGAAGAGTACATATTAAGAGAAATGTGGTATCTTTTGTTAATATATCAGGGGCCCAAAGTTTACAAGATTTTATACTAAGATGGATTCTTAATTGTGCATGTGATGTAGGCCCAAGTCCAAAAATTTGTCAATCATTCAAAGAAAATTGGTTTATATTTTATATCTTTTTTTCTTCCAATTATCTGATTATCTAGAGAGGAGGTCTAAGGTTGTGATGCCTTAAAAAGCTTTCCAAGAAAAGTCTAGAAAATTTCTTCACACTAATATGTATTCCATTAATGGGTTTTCCTTGAAAAGTTGCAAGGTTCTGTTTTTCACTTTCTAGAAATATATCCACCACAAAGTTTTTTTTTTTTTTTGAAAAAAATCAAGTTAATTGTAATTTTTATATTTGTATCTCTCATCTATATATTATTTAAAAAAAGTTTTTAACTAAGTTAAATTTATTCGATGAGGGGAAAGTCCCGAAGACGAAACCCCACACCTGTACTAGAAGCCCATTGGCCAGGTGTATTGTAAATTAAGGGATATGTATGAGTGGCAACTCTGCAAGGGAGATGACTAATGGGCCACGAACCTAGCACCAACTTTGCAATATTTCAGCAGAGAACTGTCACCATACGGATTCAAACCCTCGATGTCCACCCCAATCGCCTTGGCATTTACCAACTCGTCTGTGCCCCTCGAGGACAAAGTTCAATTTCTTAAACATAATAACAAGGGGCACCTAATTAAAGCGCAAACCAAATTATCTGCACCCTTACATGATAAATCAAATTTGGACATATTTTTTCGCTCTATAAGATCCAAGCTCGATTATTTAAAAACACAATAAAAATATTGTGAAAAGATTGAGCTACCCAAACTCAATTCACATTCGACTCAAATAAAACCCGTACGCCAATTCATTCGATAATCAAACCAAATCAAGGGTGTAGTAGGGGGCCACTCCGGGCCCCGGGCCCCCCCATTTTGGAAAAAAAAAATTACATTACAATTTTTTTTTTAAAAAAAAATTATTTATAATTTATATGATTTTCGTGTATTGGCTCACCCCAGATTCGTGTATCAACCCACCCCATATTTTTTCCTGGCTCCGCCCTTGAACCAAATTAAACCCAAATTTCAAAAATTCGATTAAAACTTCAACTAAATTTCATAAACATATTCAGCCTAACTCGATTCGTTTACACCAATTTCAACATAAAAATGAGTCCTCCTAAAGCACGCATGCAATAATGTAGCTTTATGAAAATGAAATGAATGCATGTTCTAAAAGGGCATGCGTGGGAGTGTTCCTCTATCAATCCCCTTCATCACTTTCATGTGTGCTGTCTATTGGATAATGACACTCCTTTGACACATTAATCACCATATTTCTTCCTTCCCATCTAAGTGTAAAACCCCTTTATTCTTTGCTCCACTAGCATGTGTTGTTCCTCCAAATTCAACTTTTTGTCCCTCAAAAATCAGTAAATTCTAGAGATGATTGATTGGTTGTGTACTTAATGAAGAAAGTGAGAGTTTGGTAATTGTGTGGAATGCAAGGATTGTATAGTTCTTGGTGGTGACATTTACTTTACTTGTGGGGTTATTAAATTTGAATGAGGACTAGTGTAACTAGTTAGTCTTTGAAAATAAGTGTGATTAAATCTTATCGAACAGAAACATGTATTCAACCTTGATTTGTTGTATTTAACCGATTGGTTTTTAAATGAACTTTTAATAATCGATCACAATTACAGTATAAAATAATTGAGTTTCTATAAAAGTAGCTAGCACTCTAGCAGGCTTTACAAAAAGCCATTTATTATTATTAATATTACTACTGCTGCTGCAAAATTACTTCCGTAAATTTAGACGGTGACGTTTTAAGACTTTAATTTTTTTCACTTTGCAAAATAAGACTATCATTTAAAAAATTCGGCACGTTAAGGATAAAAATCGCCGGAAATTCAAAAATTGGCCAAAATCTGATGGCGTGACCACCACATCATCAATCCTAATTGTGAATTTTCAGTTTTCTGGTGAAAGTAGTGATGTCAATATTGACTAGGATGCAAAATGCACACGTTAGGATTATATGCAAAATGAATCACGGTCAGCATCCACATCACTAATCCTGCCGAAAATCAAAAATCCCCAATTAGGGGTGACGATGTGGCGGGCACATCATCAAATTCATGAATCTATGCGATTTTCATCCTTAATATGCGTAGTTTTTTAAACTAAAGTCTTATTTGCATCATGAAATACTACCGTCCTAAAGTTACGGGGCTAATTTTGCAATTTAGCCGTATTAGTATTGTCTAATGGATGAGGTCGGTACTAAGCCACCAAACCATCAATAATTTCATGTCAAACACTGAAACTCAAATTACTCAATTTTTGCATTGATGACATTTGAAATATTTGGAAGTGAGAGTTTGAAAACAATGCCCAATAAGTCTATTTCATCATCTAATGACTGTCTGTTTACGTTGCCATTAAGATGAGATTTCCCGACCAAGAAATCAAAAGGTTGCCACGACCACTTAAAATGGACCATTCTATTTTATAGCTATGAATTATAACAAATGCCCAATTTCGTGAACATTCTAAGAAAATTGTAATAATATATATAAGAGGTGGGTTTACCTCCAGAATCTCTACTAGAGTTGTCAAAATTGATTGGCCCGACGGCCCAACCCGTCAAGCCCCAATATAAAACTGGATTAAGTCTGATCCAAATAGCCAAAAGCCTGATAGGCCCAACCAAAAATATACGCGTTGGGCTGGACTGAACACAAGAAATGTTGCCCGATAAAATTCCGATCCGACCCAATCCATTGCCAATTCTAATCACGAATTGGGTTTAAAAAATATATATAGCTTAGTTACTCGACTTGAGATCCATTTGGTCGGGTTTTGATTCACCTCTATCCCTCATTATCATTCGACATTCGTATTTATTTTGGATTGATATAGAGTGAAACAACTTAAGAAAATTGTCAGTCTCCAAAAAGAAAAATAAATGCAAATTTATAGTATATCCTAAACTTCGACTTCAAATTAAACCATAATATATTTGATAATGTTTTGTAAAAGCTTTTTATTTCATCCTACTTTTTTCCAATATTGATTACAAAATTTAATCCACGTAACGAAAACCAGCTGACAATTCGAAGTTTTCGTTTTCTTTATAAAATGTTTCATGTCCAATTGATTATTTTATTTGTTTTTTGGTTTTTATGGCTTTAAATTGAGAACCAGTCCCAGTCACTGTTGTTCACTAATTACAAGCATTTTTTATTTTTTGTAGTTGGGCTATTAAGATTTGTTGATATTGGGCTAGTACAGTTTGATGAATTTTCAATAAAGTGGGCTTACCATATAACAATTTTTGTATCGATCCTGTTGCCTTGTCCAGTCCAAATATCATTAAAGTTCTACCCAGAAAAACTAGTCCATTTTGTGTTTTAACTGTGGACTTCAAAATTTCACATGACTGTATTTTGATTGATCGAACGTGTATATCGCACTATTTCTTAAAACAATACGGTCTATTTAATACTTTTTTTTTTTTTGATCGGTCTATTTAATACTCATTTAATATGGAATCTGATGGACTAAGACCATCTCCAACCCAACTCTAAATCCCACACCAA
Organism: Rehmannia glutinosa; assembly: GCA_016081115.2. NCBI lineage: Eukaryota > Viridiplantae > Streptophyta > Magnoliopsida > Lamiales > Orobanchaceae > Rehmannia > Rehmannia glutinosa. The sequence continues at coordinate 55,090,026 of CM071929.1, read as the reverse complement.
AACACCAAATTTCTAAAAAACACCCTCCAACCCAACTCTAAACATCACACCAAATTTGGTGTAATGAATAGTGTTACACCAAATTTGGTGTAACACTATTCCTTTACACCAAATTTGGTGTAATACAAATATTCCCTTTTTGCCCTCCAATTTCTTCTACTTCAAACTTTTAATTCCTATTGTATCCTATATTTGATATATAATTCATTTGTAACATGGTTTTAGTTATTTAAATTTTGTATATAATTATTATTTTGGATGAACAATAGTTAATATTTACCAATAAATTATTATAAACTAAACTTAAAATTTTGATAAACTAAAATAATTAATAAACAAAATTATAAGTTTTTATTTAGTTACATTAATAAAATAATTTTGTATATTAATTTTGCAATATAATTAATTAATGTAATATTAGTTAAATATAAATTTTTATTTAGTTACATTAATAATAATAAAATATAAGCAAAAGAAATAATTGCATAAACAAATAAATTTGCTATTCCAAAATGAAAAGAAAATATTAAAATACTCATTTGGTGTAAGATTTAGTGTAGTGGGTTGGAGATGGGTTTTGCAAAATTACACCAAAACACCATATTTGGTGTGATTTTCACACCAAATTTGGTGTTATGGGTTGGAGATGCCCTAAGGCTAACCTAATTAGTAATTATAATCCAGAGTTAATTAGTAATTATAATCCAGAGTTAAGGACACATATGCCTCATATTCCAGAAAAAAGGACACCTTTTTACACTCTTGGGTTTTCTTTCCGGTATTTTTTACTCTCCCCGCGATTTTTTTCGACATTTTTACATTCCACCCATTTTTTTCGACTAAGGCTAACCTAATTAGTAATTATAATCCAGAGTTAAGGACACATATGCCTCATATTCCAAAAAAAGGACACCTTTTTACACTCTTGGGTTTTTTTTTCGGGTATTTTTTACTCTCCCCACGATTTTTTTCGACATTTTTACGCTCCACCCATTTTTTCTGGATTTTTTTTACGTTGTTGTTTCGAACATGTTTCATCTAATAAAATTTCAGTGAAAAAATAATTTGTCCCCATTAAATAATCAACTTATACACACAGATCTTATAAAAAATCAAGATTTATACACAGAAAAACAACATATATTAAAACCAAACAAACTGAAAATAATATATAAACAACACGTGAATAAAAAACACAATTCAATTTTTCATCCAATTCATTGAAAACTTAGTAAATATGAGAACAACCAAAAAACAACATATACAATAATGCCAATTGTTCCTTCAGAAACCTACAAGAAAATATTAGTAACAGAAATGAGAAATAATGAAGTATAAAATCAACCGTGATTAGTTTACAGTTTAAAACTTATACCAATATATCATCGACCAACAACTTTTTCTTGGTAGAAAGAGGAGCCTATTTAGCTAAAAAAACTTGAGCAAGTCTCTTGTGAGATGGTCTCACGGATTTAAATCCGTGAGACGGATCTCCTAAGGGCTCCGTCTTGAGAACATGAACGATGAAAATAAATTTAAAAATAATAATGAACCATGAAAAAACAAAAATAAACCCTAAAACATGAACCATGAAGAATAAACCCGAAAAACAAAAATAAACCCAAAAAATAAAAAATAAACCCTAAAAAAAACTAAAAAACCTAAAAACCCAAATCAATTAAAAATAAACCCAAGAAACAAAATAAACCCTAAAAAAACAAATATAAACCTTAAGAAAAATAAAATCTGAAAAAAAAAATTTAAAACTTTGTGTAAGGGCTCCGTCTCACGCAAGTTTTTGCCAAAAAACTTTGGTGGGAGAATATTTGATTCTATTGATTATTCAACTCAAAATTTTTTGGTTACAAGATGAGCTAAGGCATCCCTATTTATATTAAGACAACTTTTTAACCAATATCTTGATCTAAAGACTATAATTTATATATTAGAATTATCTTCTAAAATACCTAGCTACCTAGAAGTTTCTACAGTCTTTCTTCAACTAATATCTAAGATATTTTAATAAGATATTTCTAGAGAAATTATAGAACTTGGGGCATTTGGGCTTGAACTCTTATTTATCTTTTAATTAAAAAATATATTTTTAAACTCAATATTATTTGGACCAAAATAAAGTTTATATTCCAAGAAAAAAGATCACAAATATAAGTCAATATGTTCGCAATCATATAAATCAACAAGGCCAACAACGAAATTCATATATGTTGACATGATCACGATTATATATGCCAAAAATTGAAAATTTTTTATAAGCTGACAAAGACAACGAAATACCAATATACTTGCTTTTTAATCAGTGTTCTTTCATTGTCGTTTTCTATTTGAGCTCTAGACTCTTATATCATACCTAGGTTATTAAGTCACAAATTTTAATTCTTCATTATGGTTGCAACTTGCAAAGTACGAATTTATAAATATATTATCATTTATCCATTTGTATTACTAAACACAAGGCTCTATTTAGATAATAATTATGTATAAATACAAAATATAAATTTATACAATTATAACAATTACGAGGATTCTGAAAATTTTACACAACTTATAAAATGATGCAGAATGATATTAGTAACAAGAATATAAAAATATAACATTTCTTTTCAACAAAACACGAGTAAATCACGATTAATAGATGTTAATATCGACTTTGAAAATTCGTAATAAATTATACAAAAATCGTATACTTTAATTCAAGTTACAATAAAAACCTTAAGATGTTGGATTCCAAAGTAAAATATAGTCATGATGATTTGATCACTAAAAATTGTTGAAGTTGCCCACAACAGTAACCATGACCAGTGAAAATATTTTGGAGAAGAAAAAAACAAGATTTGCTAAATCAATTGTGGAGATAACTCTAATGGATATAATTTATAATCTGAATGTAATTTATGGTTTCATAAACATTGATTTGATTTTGATTTTGATTTGATATATATTGTAGAGAAAATGTAGAAGATAGATTAATACAAAATTGTGATTTTTTTTAACACTCATGAAATAGGATGACCCAATTTCGCCCAGACGTCTGAGGCGATAGTCTCATTGGCCTCACTAAAGGACCGGGCCTGATATGATCATCATGATAAAAATCTTCAAATGAAAAATCCAACCTGAGAGTATTTAATGTTGGTGAAGTTATGTTGCAGAAAATCAATTGATCACTTGTACACATTTCTATTATCAGAAGCTCAAGTGTTGAACATCTTGATCATATCATTTGAAGCATTTCGTCCGTTCAAATCTAACACAAAAAATATGAATTCTTTTAAGACAGTGCAAATACAATACGTGAGACTCAATCTCGCAGCAATCAAGCCTCAACTGAACCAGCATTCTGCATTTGAACAGGCAACTAAGCAGTCTAAGTTGGTAATCTAGGGAGGGATAAATGTTATTGACATATAGATGTTAAACGGGTTGGCCCTAGCCCTATTGGGCCCTATAGAGCTTCGGGCTAAACGGGTTACTATTAAACGGGCTAGCATATTGCGAACCTAACCCTAACCATAGCGGGCTTCGGACTAAATGGGCCACTATCGGGCTATAAATCAAAAAAATAAAAAATTATATATTTAAATCTAAATTTTTAAACTCGAACATATATAATATTTAAGTTTAATATGTTAAGTTAAAGTATTATTAATAAAAAAATCTTGCATAGTTTATAATTATATTACATTAACAAAATTATAAAATTTAAATATTCCATGATCTAAATTTTTAAAATAAAACTATAATAATAAAATATAACATTATATAATATATACCCATATAAAATGAAAAAAAATAATACTTTTAAAAAAATATTCTTATAACTATAAATCATAGTTTTAAGAATTATATATTCAAACCTATTAAAGATAAGGAGATGTGAGCTTGAAAAAATATATTTAGTAATAGGTAATATGTAATAAAATAGATTTATAATATTAGAATTATATTTATTTTTAAAGAAAACACAATTGGCGAGCTAGCGGGCTAGCTTTGATTAACTTATGCGGGCTAACGCCTAGCAGACCTCGAACTAAGCGGTCCCGGCAAAATAGCCCCGGATTTAAACAGACCAAAATAATTCAACCCTAACCTTCTTTTTTCACGGTTTAAACTCGTTTAACATCTTTGTTGACATGTCTCTCATTCAATATGTGAACCTACGATTGGAGGTTATTGTCGCTGTCCTGAACCAAGTAATTCAACCAGAATGAATATATGTTTGAGGTTTTATAATACAACAAAACCCTCGAGGTAATATCATCAAACCTCGTCATTGTTATCATTCTCAACGCCGTCGTCAAAGTTGAGATCTATACTGGGGGCACAGGTCCATAAAAACTGCTATATTCGCCCCAAAACACTTATGGCCATAGAGACCTTAGTTGGTAGAAATGACAATATATGCAAGATGATCTCCTCTGGCAAATTGCCTTGAGTCTGTTTAGAAAGGCTCTATTTCAAATGGGACTAATGAAATAGAAAAATATTGAGAGTTTAATATAAAACTAATAACAAACCATTATAGAAAAATATTTGGGTTTTCGAAGCATAAACTCTAAAATCATTGAAAAGTCTAGGCGAAGGGATTCAAGAATTATTTTTGGGTTCTGCGGAAAAACATTATGTTATTCCGTTGCACAGACTGCTAAAAAAAGAGAGGTTTGGATTAATTAAAAATAAATTCATAAATGTATCATAATTACAAAAAGACCCTCCCTTCTTATTTAATTATATCTTAATTTAAGGAGGTGATTGTAATTATTTTATAAGTTTGATTATAATTTTGATAGGCAAGCACAACCCATAATCTCCCAAAACAAAGGAGATGAGGAAAAAGAAGCAAACGGGGTGAAACTTCAAATAACCTAAAAAATTATTCTTATTTTCAAACTTTTAAGAACAATAGGCATAAATATTTGATTATATTGATTATTCTTCTCAACTTGTTTTTTGGTTGGTACCCCCTATTTATACTAAGACAACTTCTTAACAAATGACTAGTATTTATTTAATCTAAAGACTATAATTTATATACTAGAATTATCTTCTAAAATACCTAGCTACCTAGAAGTTTCTACATGTTTTCTTCAACTAATATCTAAGATATTTTAATAAAATATTTATAGAGAAGTTTTAGAACTTGGGCATTTGGGCTTGAACTCTTGTTTTATCTTTAAATTAAAAAATATTTTTTCAAGCCCAATATTATTTGGACCAAAATCAAGTTTATATTTCAACAAAAAGATCACAAATATAAGCCAATATGTTCGCATTCATATAAATCAACAAGGCCAACAACGAAATTCATATATGTTGACATGATCACGATTATATATGCCAACAAAGAAAATTTTATATAAGCTGACAAAGACAAGGAAATATCAATATACTTACATTTTAATTAGTGTATTATTCTTTCATTGTTATTTTCGATTTGAGCTCGAGACTCTTTTATCATACCTAAGTTATTAAGTCACAAATTTTAATTCTTTATTATGATTGCAAAGTACAAATCTATAATATACACTATCATTTATCCATTTATATTACTAAACACAAGGTTTTATTTAGATAATAATTATGTATAAATATAAAATACAAACTTATACAATTATAACAACTATGAGGATTCTGAAAATTCAACACAAATTATAAAATGATGCAAAATGATATTAGTAACAAGAATACAAAAAAATATAGCATTTCTTTTCAACAAAACATGAGTAAATTACGATTAATAGATGTCAATATCGACTTTGAAGATTCATAATAATTTATACAAAAATCGTATACCTTAATTCAAGTTACAATTAAAACCTTAAGATGTTGCCTTCCAAAGTAAAATATAGTCATGATGATTTGATTACTAAAAATTATTGAAGTTGCCTACAACAGTAACCATGACCAGTAAAAATATTTTGGAGAAGAAAAACAAGATTTGCTAAATCAATTGTGGAGACAACTCTAATAGGTATAATTTATAATCTGAATGTAATTTTGGTTTTATAAACATTTATTTGATTTTGATTTTGATTTGATATATATATTTGTAGATATAATATAGGATATAGATTAATACAAAATTGTGATTTTTTTAATACTATAAAATGGGTTGGCCCAATTTCGCACGGGCGCCTGAGGCGGTAGCCTCATTGGCCTCACTAAAGGACCGGTCCATATATGATCACCATCATGATCAAAATCTTCAAATGGAAAATCCAATCTAAGAGTATTCGTTGGTGAAGTTATACTTATGTTACAGAAAACCAATTGATCACTTGTACACCTTTCTATTATCAGAACATCAAGTATTGAGTAGCTTAAGCATATCATTGGAAACGTTTCGTTCGTGTCAAATCAAACACAAAAAAAAAAATGGATTCTTTTAAGATAGGGCAAATTAAACACAATACGTGAGACTCATTCTTGTAGCAATCAAGCCTCAACTGCTCAACTGAACCATCATTCTGCATTTGTATAGGCAACTAGACAATCTAAGTTGGTAATCCAGGGAGAGATAAATGTTGTTGACATGTCTCTCATTCAATATGTGAACCCATGATTGGAGGTTAAAAACCGCTGTCCTGGACCAAGTAATTCAATCGGAATGAATATATGTTTGGGGTTTTATATACAACAAAAACCTCGAGGTAATGTTAGAAAATCTCGTCTCGTTATCATTCTCAACGCGTCGAAAGTGAGATCTATACTGGGGACACAAGTCCATAGAAACTGACATCTTCGCCCCAAAACACTTGTGGCCACATAGGCTTTAGTTGGACTAATTAAAAATAAATCCATAAATGTATCAAAATTATAAAAAGCCCCTTTTTCATTTAATTATGTCTTAAATTCATAGAGGTGATTGTAATTATTTTATAAATCTGATTATAATTTTGATAGGCAAGCACAACATGTAATCTCCCAAAGCAAAGGAGATGAGGAAGAAGAAGCAAACATGCAATCTAAAAAATTATCCTAATATGCTTATTTTCAAACTTTTAAAAACAATAAAAATAGGGGGAAATTATTTAACTACCCACTATGGATAGTGGATATTCTTTTCTACCCACCAACTTAAAAAAATATTTTTTACCCAATTTGACCAAATTGCCCCTCTTTTAATTTGAAGATTTTGAATTTTAAAACTGATGTAATTATTGTTTTCATTGAAAACCGTGTACACTCCATCCCAAATACACACACACACACACACCATATATATCGTGTCCAAATCATGACATATCGTGCCATATTGTCCATGCAATTATATCGTGCGTGCAATTATCGTGCATACAATTATATCATTTGTTGACGTGCGTTTTGGTCAACAAGCAGAAATATGTAAAAGATTTAACACGTGGAAATGAAAACGTGCGTAACGTATGTTTATTTCTGGCTAATTATGCCTTTTTTATATTTTGCCGAGCCGGAATATTGGGGTCGGTCTTTCTTATAATTTGTTACTATTTGCCCTCTCTTTGTTTTTCTCCTTTTCAGACTCTTTTATACCCCTTTGAGTAAGTGGGTTTACAATAGTCATCTTTGCACTAACTATTCATTAATTAATAAAATAGTCAAAAAACGACACATGTCCCTCTATAGTTGTGCATGATAGCCAAAGTTTGCCACTTGTCGACTTCTCTTCATAATTCTCTGACATGTGGCAGTTTCTGATACCAATAAAGTGTTAAGTATGGGCATGTGTTTATTTTTACGAAGCTGTCGCGCGTGCGTTTCATCTTGAAATTTGGGCTCGGGGCTCCGGTAGCCGTGTTGCGGTTGGGCTCGGTAGAAGAAAGTAGCCTAATTCGTGGACGTGTTGTCGTCATCATTGTTGACGCACCCGCAGTCGCCTATTCGGATATGTGTCGATCGATGACGTGGATTAATTTTTCACAAACTGGCTCGGGTATCATCAAAGGCCCCCAAGTTTGATTCCGAGAGAAGAATTTCAAGTCGGAGTTAAACTTTAATGCTAATGATGAACAATTAATGGGAAACGGATTTCTCAAAAGTTTTGTTCTTTCCTCGCACTGTCGCGTAGCAATTAATGTTTGAAACGCGCATTAATCAAGTTGCCATAATGACAGATTACGTGGCGTCTTGTGGTTGGACCAATCTTGCGCAGGAACCGAAAAGGTACGTTAGTTCTGTTAGCGGGCGTGGGGACGCGATGTTTTTTTTTTTGACATGTTTGACGGCTTTTAAGCTTTTAAAAGGCGTGTCTTTTTCGAATAATCGTCGCGCCTATCGAGGAACCCTACCTATAAATACCTTTGTTTCCCTTCATCATTCACTTTCGCAACCATTAACCTTTGAGCTAAAGCAAGTAGAACCGAGCAGAAATTTCGGGTCGGCTTTCCAAGTTTAGAGACTTCAAACTTAGGTATTTTTTCCAAATACTCTCCCTTTACCTATAAATGTCTTCTTTTGAGGATAATAGGAGTCGTAGTTATAGTGTAGAGGTTGAAATTGAAGATCCTCCTCTCGAACCTTCTCGCTTTTTTCTCACCAAGACGGCGATCTCTGTCTCATAGCCCGAGCATTATTCAGATATCTTCTCCGGATTCTCCACGAAGCGGAGCGTCTTTGGGGCGGACTCATACTATCTTCAATCCGACACCATGACCGTCTTTAGAGAGGAACGGTGTATCAACCCGACCGGCACAAGCAAGTTCCGACGAAGAATCGCCAAGTGTTGATTCTGAAGCGATACCCGACAAAGAAGAAGAAGAAGACATGGACCCATCGAGCCGGAGCGTGATAACGAGGAACGGTTAACGAACCTCTCGTGATTCGAGGCCGGAGAGGCAACAAGGGCTTACGGTCATCGTAATGGCGATGGCCGGCAGGAGGAGGCCTCGCCTTCGTGTTGAGTTTCGGTGGATGCCGAGCGATATAAACGATATCCCAAGCATGTTGATGCTCCGAGAGATGGGGAGCTTCAAAAAAAGTATCTTATTCCAAGTGGTATCCATTTAAAGTGCCGGATGGCACCGAGGTCCCCAGACCCGCCCGTGGGTTGCGTGGGTATACATACCGCCATCTTCTATTTGGCTTGCGGTTCCGCTACCGGTTTTCTTACGGTGGCTTTGCAAATGGGGTATGCATCCAACCCAAGTGCATCCCATTACGTGGGGTAGGATTATTGGCCTCTTGGTGATGTTCCACCTCGAGAAGTACCCTCGCCCTAAGTTCAAAGAAATGAATGAACTCTTCATCCGGGCGAGCGACTCCTTCATCAAAAGGCCACCGTGGGATGGTATTACGTACAAACCCGATTGGGGTATCCTGGATAGTTTAGTGGAAGGTCTTCCTTCATCGTTGAAGGACCGGAAAGAAAAATGGCTTTGGGTGAGCGGCGAGTGGCAAGCTCGCGTGGAGAAACGGGAAGGAAGGGAAACCGCCCTTTACCCTCCTTCGATTTTGTTTTTGGTTACAATAGTCTATATCCTTTCTCTCTTCTCTGCTTTTGCTATTTATCGTTTCTTTTTGTGACTGACTTGTGTCTTTTTACCTTTGTAGAGAATCGTGCATCAAAAGGGCCTTTGTCGACCACCTTCATCCGCAGTGGAGAATATCCAGGCCGAGGGTGTCGAGATAGGCGGATTGAAAGATTGGCCATCGAGGCCAATTTGGCCGGTGTTTGAGGGATCGCTCACTGCCGTCCCCGAGACCGAGGGGCGACTCGGGATGAGCGCGAGCGGAGGTGGAAGTTGAGAGAGGGCTCAAAGAAAAGATCCTCCTGGCAATGAACAAATACGGACCCGTTCTCCCGGGGAGCAACCGGCGAAACAGAGCGAGCTACGCCGTCCCCCTGCGACGGCCGCCACGTGGCGAGATCATCTCGCGCCGTAGGACAAACACAGACTCGAGCCGCCGAGGGCGGCGACTGTCCGAGGTAAACACTTAAGTTTTTCACATTTCCTTTTGAAACATCTTTGTTTTCTTTTGATATTCTAACGGTGGTTGCTTTTTGCAGGGCGTGGTTTAGACTTGCGTGCACGTCTTTCGCAGCGTGAGGAACACGGCGCACGGGCGGACTCGGCGGTGCCGATCAACTCTGCGGATGTGGAGGCGGCTCGGAGAGAAGATATTCAGCCTGCAGAACGCGTCCGCTAATGGGGTGCCAGAGGCGGTGCAGCCCCCTCTTCAAAGGAGAAGATGAGGAATTGTGATGGAGGAGCCTGATCAGACCGAAGGGGTTGGTCGAACGGTACCTGAACATCCTGAACAGCCCTTTGAAGAGGGAGGTCCGCGAACTTTTTCGGATGACCTCGGCAGGGAAGGTCACTTCATCCCTCCAAGCCAAGTGAGGGATGAATATTGCGAGGGGATGATCGGACTACGCCCTCGATGGTTTGTGGAATTTGTTCGTTGTGCCACGCCGACAGAGGAGCAAATGAGAGTTTTACCGGAGGCAGGTCAGGCCGCGATGAGTGTTCCAGCTCGTGCCTGGACAAAAGGTATCGAGCAATTTTGCTCGGAGACAGGCTTCGAAGAACAAATTCAATATGCTATGGCCATGTCTGGGCGGATGATTGGGCTCTTATGGCATGCGGTTGGGGGGACTCACGAGTTGGAGAAAAAATATGCCGACCTGGAAAGGCGGCATGGGGATCTGCAGGAGGCCTATGCTACCCTCCAAGGGGTGCAAGAATCTCTTAAGACTCAAGCGGATGAGGCCACGGCTCGGGCCAACTCGAGAGAGAGATCACTGCGAGGGCCGAGCGAGAGCGAGATCGGACCCGCAAAGGCCGAAGAAGAGCTCGGGGTTAAGGTCGCCGAATCGAACGTCTTTGCCGCCATCGCCCGGCCGAGGAAATGGAGAGGCGTCTAGCCGATGTACGCAGGAGGTCAAGAAACCGCCGCGCAACCGAGAAAGTTCGTAGAGGCCGTTTAAAAACACAAAAATTCCAGGAATACGCATTCATGTTAACTGTGGCCATGCGACCACTTCCGAGAAATTCTTGATTTGATTAAGGGCGGGCGTCTTCTTTCTTTCTTGAGCAGGAAGACCTGGCCCTCCCGGGAGGTGACCTCGATACCCCGGCCGAACTTTGCCGAGACTTCTAATGCGCAGGGCTCTTCTCCTCCGGACGTGGAAGAAGTTGGCTCTAGTGGTGCCGTCGAAATTCCGCCCCCTGCTCAGTCTTGATGCTTTTATATGTACCCCTAGGTAGGTAATTTGGCTTCTGTGCCTCGAGATGTAATGGGCTCCGGCCTCCCTTATGTAATTATTTTTGAAGTAGAAATGAATTGTTATTTTCCTTTCCTGTGTATGTGTTTCAAGCTTTTTGTGGATGCTCGGCTCTTTCCTTTTTGTAAGATTGTTGCCTGTCTTCTTTTTTCCTCTTATTTTCCCAAGAGACAGGCTCGGTTTTGATTTCGAATAAGGGGATCTGCTCGCCTTAATCGATTCTTGTACTCAGAGATATAAACCTGTCCTTTATTTTGTTTTTGAAATTTTGTTTATGAACCGAGTCTTTATTGCGCTCGGCGCATAACTGAGTCCTTATTTTGTGCTTGGTACGTGGCCAAGTCTTCACTTTATGCTTGGTTCGTAACCAAGTCTTGATTTCGGTGCTCGGTGCATAACCAAGTCTTTATTTTGTGCTCGGTGCGTAACCAAGTCTTTATTTTGTGCTCGGTGCGTAACCAAGTCTTGATTTTGTGCTCGGTGCGTAACCAAGTCTTGATTTTGTGCTCGGTGCGTAACCGAGTCTTGATTTTGTGCTCGGTGCATAACCGAGTCTTGATTTTGTGCTCGGTGCGTAACCGAGTCTTGATTTTGTGCTCGGTGCGTAACCGAGTCTTGATTTTGTGCTCGGTGCGTAACCAAGTCTTTAGCGTGGTGAATAAAAACTTCGCTTTCCTTTAGAGAGATCACGAAATACCAGATGGAAGGATAATTCTTTGGAATCCTATCTGGATCATAGATCGAGATCTTTATTGATAATACCGCTTTAGGTATGCTACATTCCATGGATGCATAAATTTTTCTCCACTCAAATATTCTAACTGGTATGCCCCACCAGATAAGACGTGACTGACCCGAAACGGGCCCTCCCAGGTTGGCTTCAATGGGTTGGGTTGAATGCCCGTTATCTTTTTCAATACAAGATCGCCGACCTGAAATCTTCTTTCCTTTACTTTCGAATTGTAGTATCTTTCACTCCTTTGTTTATACACTGCATTTTTCATCTCGGCACTGCATCTTTTTTCTTCGAGCAGGTCTAGTTCGGTTCGGAGTGCGGCCTCATTACAGTCTTCTTCAAAATTTGCAATTCTGAAAGTAGGGGCTCCGATCTCGACAGGAATCACCGCCTCGGCTCCATAAGCTAAAGAAAAAGGTGTTTCTCCGATGGCCCGCTCGATGTGTCGTTCTGTATGACCATAGTACGCCAGGTAGTTCCTCCGGCCAATTGCCTTTAGACTCCTCCAATCTCGCCTTCAACGTATACTTGAGTATTTTATTAACGGCCTCAACTTGTCCGTTCGACTGGGGGTGGTATGGAGTTGAGAAATAGTTTTTTATGCGGAAACCTTCACAAAATTTTGAAACCTTCGGTTGTCGAATCTGCTTTCCCATTGTCTAACAATCGAATGTGGTATTCGAATCTACGATAATAGATTTCCATACAAAACTCACAACCTTTTCTTCATCTATTTTTGCCGGAGGCTCGCGCTTTCGACCCATTTTGTGAAATAATCCACCGCCACGATGGGATATTTGACGCCCTCTTTGCCAGTGGGTAGTGGTCCGATGAGGTCCATTCCCCATTTGGCAAACGGCCATGGGCTAAATACAGAAATAAGTTGTTCAGGATGATATCTGACCTGTGGTGCAAATCGCTGGCACCTCTCACATCTTTTGACGAGGTTGGTTGCGTCCTTTGTTAGGGATGGCCAGTAGTATCCTTGCCGTATTAATTTATAGGCCAACGTTTGGCCCCCAAGATGGTTGCCGCATATTCCCTCATGAACCTCTCGAAGTGCATAATGCAGATCCGTCTGCAGGAAAGCGTAGGAGTGGGATGGAGTATCCTCGTTTGTATAGGATGTCGTCTACTAGTGTAAACCGAGCCGCTTGAGTTCGTAGTGTTACGCCTCGGCTTTGTTTTCGGGTTGAACTCCTTTCTCTAAGTATTGGATGATTGGGGTCATCCAAGTCCTGCTTGGTTTCGGTTGTATATATTTTCTTTGCACCAAGTGACGGGCGGTGATAAGAGTGTGACAAAGGTGACATCCGTGATGGCATCCGCCCCTGGATCGGGAGCCGAGCCGAGCTAAGGCATCCGCTTGCATGTTCTCGGCTCGGGGCACATGTAAGACTTTTGTCTTAAAGTGTGATAACCTTTTCTTGACCAAATCCAAATATTGTGTAATTTTTTGCTCTTTTCGCCGTACTGCTGTTGATTTGATGAGCGACCAACCGAGAGTCACTGTGGCACCAATAGTTGTTTTAGGCCCATAGAGGCCGCCATATCTAAGCTTTGCTAGGAGCGCCTCATATTCCTTCGTTGTTCGTTGCGGGGAACTGAATCGTACGGCCGAGCGGAGCATTTTCATTTGGATCGATTATCACGATTCCGCCCCTGCGCTCGGCCTACGGTGGAAGAGCGTCAACGAATAATTTTCATTCTTGGTCTTCCTTGACTTCCAATTGTATGGAAGACGTGAATTCGCCCACAAAATCGGCTAAAGCCTGTCCTTTTATTGCGATGCGTGGTTCGTATATAATGTCAAATTGGCTAAGTTCGACGCCCCCACTTAATCATCCGACCGTAAGATCGTCGGTGTAACACTTGTTTCAATGGATAGTTCGTCAATACTATAATCTTGTGTTCTAAGAAATATGGACGGAGTTTCGCGCGCGATAATTAATGAATAAGCCGCTTTTTCCATTGGTGGGTACCGAGCTCGGCATCATGTAACGCTGACCGTGTAATAAATCGGATGTTGAATAGAGCCATCTAGCCTTGATTAACACCGGCGATGGCGTATTCGATACCGCCAAGTACAAATACAAGTCCTCCCCTGGGTCGGTTTTTGTAATATAGGGATTGAAGATAGATGTTGTTTGAGGATTCAAAGCAATGTGCTTGCTCGGTCCACTCGAAATTTTTGCTTTTCTTTATAATTTCAAAGAAAGGTTTGCACTTGTCTGTGGACCGAGAAACAAATCGATTAAGGGCGACCAATCGGCTGTTAAACTTTGTACCTTTTTACGAGTTTGGGGATTCTAGGTCGGTGATGGCTTTTATTTTGTCCAGGTTAGCTTGATTCCCCTTTGGTGACCATATACCCCAATAATTTACCCGAACCGACCCCAAATGTGCACTTTCTCGGGTTTAACATCATCGTGTACTCTCTCAAAACAAAAACATTTTATTAAGATCGTTTAGATGATCGAACATGTACAGATGATTTTACTAGCATGTCATCTACATGACTTCCATAGTGTGACCTATCATTTTCTCAAACATCTTATTTACTAACCTTTGATAGGTCGCACCAAAGATTCTTCAATCCGAAAGGCATCATCTTGTAACAAAGTGAATTCCTCGAGCGAGAAAAAATGAGGTATTTTCTTCATCTTCCGGGTGCATCCGTATTTGGTTGTAACCCGAGTATGCATCCATGAAGCTCATCGGCTCGTGTCTCTGCCGTGGCATCTACCATGTAATCGATATTTGGCAATGGATAACCGTCCTTAGGGCATGCTTTGTTGAGGTCGGTAAAATCCACGCATAGCGCCAGCCGCTTTTCTTTACCAAGACAGGATTGGCGACCCATCGAGGATATAGGGCTTCCGGATGAATTGATTGTCTAGTAGCTTGTTAACCTCGATTTCGAGTCTTTGCCGTCTATCGTAGAGTTCGCGCTTTTTCTCGGATGACTAGGCGGAACGTTAGATCAATATTGAGGCGGTGGCACGCATACTTGGGGTCAATTCCGGGCATGTCTCGCATGAGTCCATGCGAAGACGCCAAGATTATTTCCCAAAACTCGATCAACTCGCTTCGATATGGTTCTCGGAAGATCATGACCAATACGTAGTTGGCGCCCGCTTGGCCTACCGACATTGATTGTATCAACATGTTCTCATCGGTTCCGCGTTTTCTTTTTTTGCTTTGCCCCTCCTTGATTTGCGGGGCAATTAAATCTTCTTCGGCCGGCTTTGGTTTCGATTGCCGGCTTTCTTCTTCCATCATTGCTCTTTCCCAGGCCGACGACCGGATTATCCTCCCGAACGATCACCACTTTCTCGCTCGGACTCCTCTTCGGCAAGGGATTATCTTGTATGATTCCACCGGTTTGCCCTTGTTCTCGCCACGTTAATCTCCACCGGTCGGAGTTTAAGAGAGCACTCTCGTGACTCCCTTTGATTCCCTTTATGTATAGCTTCGCCATCCGATGTTGGGAATTTTATACAAAAATGATATATTGAAACGGTGCTTTTATATGATAAAGCAATGGCCTCCCAATGATGGCATTGTACTCGAATTGGCATTGATTATTTTGAATGTTGTCATGACAAATCCGTTTATGCAAACCTTGTCCCATTTGGATGGGCAAATCAACTTCTCCGAGCGGGACTATCCTTCCTCCTCCAAACCCCGAATCTATCGTTACATGGACGGATATAACTATCATCCACGTTTAATCTTGAAATGCTCGGACATAAATGATCGACGAATAGCTTCCTGTCAATTAAAATTACGTGAACCTAATACCCAAAATCGGTGCGGTGATGACCGGAGGGTCGAAATGAGGATGGACCACCTGGTCGGCATCCGCATCCGAGAACACAAAGTGGCGGTGGGTTGTCCTTCCTTGATTTCGCCACCCGAACTTGCCTTTCGGCATTGGTTGCCCCTAACATCGGCTTTTCTTTTCTTTGTTGTAGCGTCTATCCTCCATTGTGTTGGTATTGATCCGACCGACACTTGACATCATGAGGATTTCCTCCCCTGGTTTTCACCAGGCGCGGCAAGAGAGCTGGGTTGATTACGCGTTCCGGGTTGACGCTGAGCGATCTTGGTGGGGGTGGTAGCTCATGAACGTACCTTTTAAGCGCCTGCCGAACAACCCGCATAATTTCCCTAATTAGATCTCGGCACTCGCGTCGATTATCATGACCTATCGATTTATGATAGGCGCAGAATCGACGCGAATCTAATTTTGATGGCTCAATTTTCGTGAGGCCGAGCGGAGGCAACAAATTCGACCAGATCTTCACTCCATATGGCCGACGGAGTGTGGGTCAAAATCTCTTAATAAGCGACTTCGCTCGCGCTCTTGGTGAGCTCTAAATCCGGTGGTCGGGTTTTTCCGAGAACGGCCGAAACCCGACCCCGCCCAACCACTCGGTTCTTTCCTTCCGTCCTTTCTTACGCTCCTTATCGGTGCTCGGGCGGTTACTTGCCATGGCTTCTTCCAAGACAAATATGGCGTTCGCGCGGATTAGAAATTCTTGATACGCAGGTCGCCCCGATTCGTGGATGGAGTAATTGAACCAAGTCTCGGGGCTAGTCCGGCCATGGTCAAGATCAAAATGGCGTCATCCGACACCTCCATCTCTCGAACTTGTTTATTAAACCGAGAAATATAACTCTTCAGGGCTCGCCCTTCCCTTGTTTGATGTTTACGAGGAGTCTTTAGGCGCGGCTCGGACTTTGGGCGTTAAGAAATGTGTCGTAAAGCGGATGCCGATCCCCCATGCTTGAATGGATCCTGCGGCAGGTCCTAAACAACGGTGGGCTCGGTCGCCCAAAGTCGTGGAAGGCCTGCAGAGGATGGCATCGCTTGGATCAGTATAGTTCCATCCATGCTAAGTACTTGTGAACGTGAGTGGTCGGGTCGGTTTCCCCATTATAGAGACCGACCTGGGGATTTTCAACTTTGGCGGAACGGGATCGCCAGATTCCAGGAGAAAATGGCGGCGAAACGGTTGGGCGCTCCATACTTGGGGCGGTCTTGAGATCGCTTCGCCATCCGACCGCCTTCCAATTCGTTTAGACGACGGCGTGGCGGTGTATTTCTACATCCGTTCCTCGCCATAAGCTAGGGCCTTGGACCTCGACGATTGACCACGAGTTGTTCCCGCTCATCCGTAAACCCGAGCCGAACTTATCGATCGAGTGGGCGAAAGGGATCAACTCGGTCGTCCGGCGAACATCGAGTGGCACGACGATGTCGTGTTTGCTCTGAAATGACTCGCTTATACGACTTTGCTCCTCCTCATCTTCTCTTTGCCGCCTTACCGCCATGACGGACATGTTGTTCATTACCCGAATCGGCTTCTTGGGCTTCGTGGCGAGGAAGTCCGGGAATTTGAGGATTAATGTTAACATTTAGTTGTGGGTTGAGTGAGTTAGTATTTGCAAGGAGTGGAGGAGGTGCTTGAGAGTTTGTGGTGGCGAGAGTTTGCGATATAAGTTGGTTCATTTGTTGTACAAAGGTTGGGTTGGCGATTAACGAGCGAAAGGGAATAAAGTAGTGCTCCCCGCCTTGTTTGGAGCATATTGTGGCCATTCGTAGTTTGGCCAGGTTGGTTGTTCAAATGTTGCTCTTCAGTCAAACGGGCATTTCTCGAAAGTTGACTCATTTTTTCCCTTATCAAAAGGTTCATTGTCAAATTTTACCTGGTTTTTGTTTCACTTGCTTTTGACTGGAACTCGGACTGGACCAATACGGGCCCTCCTTCTAGCGCCAATTTGTTGACGTGCGTTTTGGTCAACAAGCAGAAATATGTAAAAGATTTAACACGTGGAAATGAAAATGTGCGTAACGTATGTTTATTTCTGGCTAATTATGCCTTTTTTGTATTTTGCCGAGCCGGAATATTGGGGTCGGTCTTTCTTATAATTTGTTACTATTTGCCCTCTCTTTGTTTTTCTCCTTTTCAGACTCTTTATACCCCTTTGAGTAAGTGGGTTTACAATAGTCATATTTGCACTAACTATTCATTAATTAATAAAATAGTCAAAAAACGACACATGTCCCTCTATAGTTGTGCATGATAGCCAAAGTTTGCCACTTGTCGACTTCTCTTCATAATTCTCGACATGTGGCGCTTTAAATACCAATAAAGTGTTAAGTATGGGCATGTGTTTATTTTTACGAAAGTTGCCGCGCGTGCGTTTCATCTTGAAATTTGGGCTCGGGGCTCGGAGTCGTGTTGCGGTTGGGCTCGATGGCGGGTTGGGCTCTTGAAGCGAGCGAGCCTAATTAAATGGCGTGTTGTCGCGTGCATCATTGTTGACGCTACCCGCAGTCGCTTATTCGGATATGTGTCAGACTGATGACGTGGATTAATTTTTCACAGCTCGGCTCAGGTATCATCATCATTCGTGCAATTATATCATGCGTATCGTTCATGCAATTATATGCATGCATTGCGTGCAATTATCGTGCATGCAATTATATCATTCGTGCAATTATATCGTGCATGCAATTATATGCATGCATTGCGTGCAATTATCGTGCATGCAATTATATCGTGCAAGTATATGCATACATGCAATTATATGCATGCATGCAAAAAATATATCGTGCAATATATGCATGCAATATTGTGCAATTATACGCATGCATGCAATTATGTATATATATTGTGCATGCAATTATATATATATATATATCGTGCATATGCATTATTGAGCAAATTGTGCATGCAATTGTATATCGTGCATGTGCATATAATTATATATCGTGCACATCGTGCATCTAATTGTATGTCGTGCATGTGCATGTGCATGTATCGTGCATATGCATGTGCATGTAATCACTGGCCAGTGCGGTCGAATATTTTATTATTTCGGTATACGCTTCTCGGGTCAAAATTATAATAAATAGAAAATAAAAAATATTTTAATAAAAATAAGCAAGTTGTACCGTGGAACAAATATGCTCTTCAAACTTGATCTCCCAAACCATTAAAAATTTCAGACTTTAAAATGCTTTGATGTTTAAAAAAGAACAGAGAGGCAAGAAAATAGAGATAAAAATCCATTGGTTGTGGGTGATTGTGGTGTATGAGTTTTTCAAGAGTCCATTTAGTCTTTAATATATTGAATTAATTGGCTAATTTTTGCCTTTTGTTCCCTAATATTTGCCTTTTGTCTCCTAATATCTACGTGTGGTGTGTGGGTTTTTCTCGAGGACTCTTTAGCTCCTTATGTGAGTGTGGGCACTTTGGTCTTGAATGGAGAGAAATTTTATTTACCTTTTATTTTCTTAATATAACTGATGGTTATGGTCAACTTAATTGAGTGCGGTCCGGCCTATACTGGCTCCGCTAGTGCATGTAATGTATATCGTGCACACTCCACTCCAAATACACACATCCTATGATATATATCGTGCCATATCATGCAAATATCGTGCACATATCGTGCCATCCCCAATGGTTTGAAAAATCTGAAAATTGTCTATTAATTTTGAAAATTATTTTAATAAAATTTAAAGGTATTTGCAATCTATTAAAAAAAGGTTTAAAATCCCACAAAATTATTTTAAAATCTAAATATTAAAATATAAAAAACCACAATAATTTATTTTAAAAACTAAAAAAAGAATTGAAGTTATTTTAAAATAAAAAATTTACAAAAAATTAAATATGAAAATAACAAAAAACTATAATTTTTTTAAACATTTGCAATTATTTACAATATGGAAAATTGTTTAAAAATCTCAAAAATTATTTAAAAATATGAATAATGGATTAAAAAATAAATTTTTTTGAAGGCTTTCGAAATCTTTTACCAAAAAGTCAGATTTTTATAAAATCCAAAAAAAGGAATAGAAAGAGAAAAAATAAAGAAATAGGACCCCACCTATTTAAAGCATCAAGGGTATTGTGGTAAAAGAACCACAAAAGTGGGTAGAAAACATAGTTTTTTATCCTACATGTCAAAAAAGTCTCTATTCTACACGAAATTAATAAGTATGGGTCCAGGCTTCGTGGGTCCGGGTCAAAATTGGGTCGAACCCAAATAACCTGACAATTAAACATGTCGGGTTCGGGACAACCTACTATGTCCCATTTAACCCGTATAACCCGTTTGTGAATTTAGAAGAAAATTAAGTAAATAATTAATTGTAAGAAAAAACAACAAACAAGACATATTCTTAAAACTTAAATGATAAAATCTCCTTAATTATATATTTGTTATTATTATGCATGTCTTTTTGAATATTTTCTTTAAAATATGATTAGTATGTTATGTTATTTATACAATTATGTTATTTCTTTTTGTATCTTGTGAAATATTGTGAAATGTGATATTTTTTACTGATTAAATAGTGTATGATAGTGATTGATTTAAAAAAAATAAATTTACTCAATTGAAACTATTAAATGTATATAAAAATAATTTTATTAGACATATTACGCTGGTTGGGTCCGAGTTACCTGTGAAATACTATTTTCCGCCATTTGCTCTAAAAATAAATAGGGAAATTAGGTAAAATACCCCCCAACAAGGGGGTATTAAGGAAAAATACCCCTTCATTATTAAACAATGAAAAATACCCCTTTTTCTCCTGAAAAGTCTAAAATGCCCTTATATTTAAAAAACCAAAAAAAAAAAAAAAAAAGAATATGAATAAAGTGAATCCTTCATTTGCCCATTACTCTCTCTCTCTCACCTCCGACTCATCTTCCATTCTTCTCACCTTCCAACCCACGTCCGACTCCCCATCTGTTTTCTCTCGACTTCGACACGTGAACGTCCTCACGAGAACCTATTCTGATGAGCACCTGTTCCGACGAGTTGTTTGACGTCTCCGTTAGTGTTATCCATCGCGATTGTCTGACGTCTCCGTTTTTGAAAATCAAAGGTCATTCTTCGGTTGAAAAGGTTTGTTGTTTCATTTTCTTCTCTTATATGTTTATTTTAGTTAATTTTTTTGAACCATTCTGGGTTTTGTTTTGAAAACAAAATAATAAACAGTTTAGGGTTTCGTTATATGACTTCAAACGAGATTTAACGTTGAATGATTCATGTTTTGCGGAGTTAATGGTGTGTTAGGTTGGAATGTGCTTGTACTTGGCTTTATTCCAACATTTTTTTGTTGCCCACCTATTAGCCACATGAGTGCCCACGACGTTGCCCACATGAGTGCCCACGGCGTTGCCCACTTCAGTGCCCACTTCTTTCCCCACTTTGTGGAGTCTGTGATGTGTTGTGTGGAGTCTGTAGAGTCTATAATGTGTTTTTAGGTTGGCATATGTATGTATTTGGGTGTTTTCATGAATTTTTAATCTTGCCCACCTATTTGCCTTGCAGTCTGCCTACATGTTTGCCTACTTGTATCTAACACTACTTTGTGGAGTCTGTGACGTGTTGTGTGGATTTTATGATCATATTCTCAGAGTCTATAATGTGTTTTTAGGTTGGAATATGTATGGACTTGGGTGTTTTTGATAATTTTTATCTTGCCCACCTATTTGCTTTGCACGATGCCCACATGTGTGCCTACTTGTACCTAACACTACTTTGTGGAGTCTGTGACGTGTTGTGTGGAGTTTATGATCATATTCTTGAGTCTATAATGTGCTTTTAGGTTGGAATATGTATGGACTTGGGTGTTTTTGAGAATTTTTCATCTTGTCCACCTATTTGCCTTGCATTCTGCCCACATGTCTGCCTACTTGTACCTAACACTACTTTTCATTGTGCATTTCAAGAAAGATGGCGCTTGTTCAAAACAAAAAGGACCAATTTCCAAAGATTAAGTGCTCGTTGCAATCTGAATGAGGAAGTAAACAAAATAGTTGGTTTTTTGAGCGCTAGGAATAGACAAAGGTTCAGGGAATCGTGCTTTGGCCAATTCATGGATGTACAAAAGTTGAAATTTCAAGGCCAATTATATCTCCACCTTATCTTTCGACAAGACAAGTCGATGTCATTGGACAAGATAACATTCCACTTCAACAATAAAGCGGCAGATTTTGGAGTAACTGAATTCTCATTGATCACAGGACTTGGTTTTGGGTCCAAGTCTACTATTCCATCGTCCTCGGGGATCTTCAAAAAATGCTTTAGGAGATTTAATCCCCTTTGCCTGATACATGTGGAAAATGATTTAGAAGAATGGTCCAAGAAAGAGAAAGGGGATGGAGATATGACCTTAAAAAATGGCTTTGCTATGTTTATATCAATTAATTTCTTGTAAGAGACCGTAAAACCAACAAGATTGTGGAAGAATATATTCACCTTGTCGATGATCTAGAAGCATTTAATGTTTATCCTTGGGGAAGAGTAGCTTTCGATTTCTTGGTGAAAGAAACACGTGCCTGCATGGCCGGACGAGTAAAGGGTTTTTGGGAAAGAAAAGAAACAAAAGAAAAGCACGATTTTGAGAACTTTGACATCCACGGCTTCCACCCTGCCTTACAAGTATGGGCATATGAGGCGATCCCGTAGTCGCCAAATTGTGTGCCATCACAACAAAAGCTTCAAAGAATCGGGTGCCACGTATTTTGTGTTGGTCAACCGAAGCCACGGTTTTTACATTTGATAAATTGAAAACAACAATCTTCAGGACTTTGCTTCCGGGGGATGATGATACGGTAAGCTTTTTAATCAATTTTTATTGTGTGTATGCATGCCAGCTACTGTGGGCACTTGTATGCCCACATTACTGCCCACATGTTTGCCCACCTTTAAATTTGACATTCACTACTGTACACGCTTATACCCACATGTTTGCCCACTTTTGTGCCCACATTACTGCCCACATGTTTTTTGACTTTTGTTTATATGTTTGTAGCTCGTTGTTCACAAACACCTGAAACCGTCCAAACTGGAGCAAGATACTGAGTCCTTGCAAAAACTTATTGTGTGGGAAGATGCACTTGAGAAAGAGGATTTGAGACAGAAAAATAAAGAAAAAAAAAAAGAAATCTTTGAAAAGAAAATTGTTTGAGGAAAAAAAAGGAGGGTGAAGGTAATGATCAGGATGGAGGGCCAAATCCTCCCATGGAATGGTTTGGTTTGTCGAGGAAAGTCGACAAAATTGAGTCCATGCTGAAGTCAATAATGGAGCATTTGGGATGCTCAATTGCTGAAGAGTGGGCAAAGAACAAGCTCCATCGAGTGCCCACCGTAGTGCCGACGATGGTGCCGACAAGGATGGCGACCGGGACGCAGCCCGCGTTGCCCAACACGATGACGACCGGGACTTGCCTGCCGACATTGTTGCCGACAAGCCTGTCGACATTCCTGTCGACTTGGCTGCCAACATTGTTACCGACAAACTGTCGACATTCCTGCCGACATTGTTTCCGACAAGCCTGCCGATATTCCTGCCCACATCGTTGCCGACAAACCTTCATCCCCTTCTGATGTTTCCTCAAAAGGTATACCAGGACCTGTGTGTGATGAAACCACTTCTGATGAAAAGAAAGATACACCAGGTCCTTTTGCCCTTGTTTTTACTGGCAAAATGACGCCAACCCATTACATATGTCCCGCCTGACAAAGGATTTGAAGAATTGATTGCCAAGCCTTCAAAACTTGATGCATTACTTTCGATGGTTCAAACCACTGAGGTTGTGGCTTCAAATCCAACAATTCACGAGGATGGTGCATCCGAAAGTGATGGGGACAATGCCAAGCCTGATTTTGTCGATATTGGTAGTCTGTCGATTCGGATCTCCAAAACTTGGTGACGTTGTTTATCAAAAAAACGTAAAGGACGATAAAACCTGGCCCCATGAAGAAATCACCTTTACGGACCCAAGTCATCATGTCCCCGAGGAAGAAGGGTAAGGTGGTTGTGGAGGATGCTCCGAAATTCCTCACCGCAACTCTTTGATCCAATGGGCCTTTACCCACAGGCCTTGATTGAAGAATTTGAGAAGTGGTTTGATGAAAACAAGGACAACAAGGGCGTAGTTGTTCATTGTTCGATTGAGGAAGGTCACAAATTTTGTGCCTCGTGGTTCTTGAATATCCGTGACACAGAAGGATGGCTGGATGATCAGGTATGTGAATAAAATCACTTCCATTTTCCTGCCCACTTCTTCACCTATCTTCCTGCCCACTTTTATTTTTACTTGCCTACAACTCTGCCTTACTGTTTTCCCACATATGTGCCCACATTGCAGCAAATGGACTTGTTGATGCGCCTCGTTGCGTACAAATCAAAAAAATGGCCTGAACGTTTCTCATCAACATCATTAAGATTGCATCCAAAAGGGCCACCGGAGGGTATTCCCTAGCATCCCTGAGCACGACATTAAGACTCTCCGCGATATTGGTAGTCATGATGCTATATCTTCTACCGAAAAACACACGAGCCCATTGCTCCTTCCTCAATATTTTCGATCGTCGGTAGTTATATATATCACTAGATACAAAATATATCTCGTTCATGATATGTCGAAAATCGGATTCATTATATGTCTTAGCGGCACAATAGAGTAGAGCCGACACATCGACATCCTTAAATTTGGCAACAACATTTTGTCTTAGATGGTAGATGCAAATTCCATGGTGTGCATCGGGAAAACTTTCTTAACGGCATTAGCAATAGATCATGGCGATCTCGAGATAATAACCAAATCCTTCTTCTCCGCCAACAAGCCATTTATCTTTTCAAGAAACCATTTCCATGAAGCGTCATTCTCCGAGTCAACAATGGCAAATGATAAAGGGTAAATTTGGTTGTTACCGTCCATACCGGTAGCCACTAATAACATACCTCGGTTTCCCCTTTAGATGCGTGCACCATCCACGGCTAATACGGGTCGAATACATGTCCAAAATCCACGTATACACACACCTAAAGCCATAAAACAATATTTGAAACAACCACCTTCATCAACCTCAATCTTGGTCACGATTTTCGATTGACTTGTTGACACGCTCCAAGTAAGCCGCAAGTTGTTTGAACGAATCTTCCGGAGAACCTCTAACCAATTTAATTGTTTCTTCCTTTGCTCTCCATGCTTTGTCATAACTTATGTCCATATTGAATTTATCTTTTATTTCAAAGAATAATAGCTAGAGGTGGGTATGAATGTGTGGGTTGTTTATACACATATAATCGCCTCACCCAACACCTTACTCCTAGCTGTGCCGATGCTCATGGTTGTTCATTTCAATTGAACACTCATGACAATTTATATATTTCACAACAACCCATAGATGCCCACCCGTCGCTTAGTCCACGCGTATCATCCACCCACAATTTTTATCCACACACTTGGCAACAAATCTAATCGTATGCGACTTTTTAACAATGTGTTGTCTATTTTTCAAAGATACAAATTATTGCAAGTCGCCGAGTAAATTCTTCTTTTTCAAATGCGGAAAACTTGACCAACCTGTAAATCATCATCATCTTTTGAGATAGAGTTACAACCGCTTGTTTGATTGCTAATAGGCCCCACACCACTTTGTGCCCGATTTAAAGCCGAATTCCTTTTGCATGATTGACTACCATGCCCGGTATGCCCACCTTCATGCCTACCTTCATGCCCACAATCTTGCACGCCCACATTCTTTGTCATTATTCTTATGCCCACTGACGCCCACAATCTTGCCTACACTACGCTACCATTATCCCGCCCATCATCATGGCGATTTTAAGTTGATGTTCTTGCCTACTCTCTAGACGACTTTTGTGCCCACCCCCGAGTTTAGCATTCCCCTTGCTGCCGCCTCAACACCACCACCACAACCACCACCACTACCATCTTCGTCCTCCCAAAACAGAGGTCATTCTCAAGGTCTTCAATAGTCATACCTAAATATTCTTCAAAACCGGATGTTTCTTTGACAACCCTTTTGCCTTTATCGATGTTATTCTTGGGCGTGGTAGATCCTCTTGAACAATTGGGATGTAGATAGTTTCAACACCACCATCATTCTCTTCGAAGTAATAGACAGATCATCGCCACTGACATATCTACATCCTCCCAAAACATAGGGTCATTCTCAAGTTCTTCCATAGTCATATCAAAATATGGAAGTGTACTTGTTTTTCTTTTTGCAGCCCTCATTTTACGTTTTTTCGTCGTACGCACCGGAGGTGGCATAAACTCTTCAATGATAGGTTCTTTTTTAATTGGTAACATCACTTGATTGCTACTAGTTGACTCCAAAGAGTGTTTTTTCTTCTTCTTATTTTCCCTTCTAATCAGACAAACCGGAACAGACAAAGGCTTCTCGCTATTCATGCGAACAAGTAGCCTGACATCGTCATCATCGGTGACTGGACATGGTGGCAAAGGATCAACATGTTCATAGCCAAACCAACTGGTCAACTCTATTTCACACTCATATGGATTGAATTTAGAGAAAATATAAGGCCTTGTTTGTTTATGTTTCCAAGGCCCCATTTCCAATTTCCAACTATTCATAGAAATGAAATCATGTTTGTTTCTAAAATTTCCAATGGAAATCATCATTTTCACTTTCCACTTTTCACATAAAACATCATCTCAAACATACAATTTCAATTCTCAACCCTATACACTACCCTACATCACTTATCAATCACTATTCTTATTTTTTAATCCAATTATATACGTGGGACCCTCCATTACCAACTTTATCTACTTAAAATACTACTATATATATCTAATGGGACCCACTAGCCTACAATCTTACAAATATAATATTATATATTCAATTAAAATATTCAACCACTATCAACTTTTCAAATTATTATATACATAAAATAGTATTTCAAAACTACTTAACCAAACATAATCTCATTTCCAAACCTACATAAAACTCATTCTCATTCACTCATTCAAACATAATTTCAGTTTTCACACGAAAACCAATAAATTCTGAAAATTCATTTTCCAACACTAGAAACTAGAAATAGTCCGTGGAAACATAACCATACAAGGCCTAAGCTTTCCGCAACAATTCCGCGTAAGTGAACTCACGAAGGAAGAAAAAACGGTTTTGGAATGCTTCCTTGTATACCTCCATCGGGATGTCTTATGTCACAATCCCAAACTCCATCCCATAAGAGCATTATATGAACCCCTGCAAAGAAATAGATAGATATAAAAGATCGGTTTAGTTTGTCCACCCACAAAATTTTGACAATCAATGTAATCGCCCACATAAATACCCACCCAAGTGCCCACATCTATCAGTTCACTTTGTCCTCCCAAACAAAAATGACATTTGAATTTAATCTTCCCACACAAACGCCCACACAATCGCCCACATAAATACCCACCCAAGTGCCCACATCCTGTCCCAGTTCACTTGTCCACAATTTTTGATATTTAACATAATCGCCCACCCAATTGCCTACGGTTATGCCCACGTGTTTGCCCTCTTGATACAAACTTGCGAAAAATCGAAACTCTTCAAATTATACCCATTTCAAAAATCGTGAAAAATTGGTTAATTGAACCATTTTGCGAAAATAAAAATCATTAACATTACACGAAAGAACAATCAAAACTAACCTTTATCCATATTTTTGATGCAAGAATCGAGATTTATTGTCGAACACAGGTCCTCGATTTTGCCTCCTTCAAACGCGTCGCATTTACTAGGGTTCGTAATTTTGAAGAAGAGCTCGAAAATCTTGTAATGTTGATCTCTTTGCTCAAAATGTTGAGAAGTAGGCTTGTAATGGTGAAACTAGAGTTTGTAATGGTGAAAATGAAAGGCCACATTTGAAAATTTCACTCCCGCCCATGTGCTCGCTTTTTCCTTTTTTTATTTTTTATTTTTTTAAGTTAAGGGTAAAGTAGACATTTTAGGTAGGGAAAAGGGGTAGATTTTTTTTTGAGGAAAAAAAGGGGTAGATTTCATTGTTTAGTAAAGTGAGGGTATTTTTCCTTAATACCCCCTTGTTTGGAGGTATTTTACCTAATTTCCCAAATAAATATATGAAACTAAACGGACTCGGATAAGCTGGACAACGACTTATTGAGAAAGCAGAATCCCACTTGAAAAAAATCCCCAAATTCCAAAACCTAACCACCCATCCTGATTTTACCGCCAAAACGCCAATGCTCCACTCACATCCCCTGCTCCACCTCAAACCTCCTCCAAACCCGTACCCGACCCGAATCACCACCTCCCTCAACTTCCAAATCCCCATCAAAGAAACATGTTCTTGGCCGGGTTTCCCGACCCGAAACTTCAAGGTCTCCCCTCTTTTACGCGCATCACGGCCGCAATTTTCGTCGTATGATGTACCGATCAACGCTGAAGAATTTGAAGTGGAACTGGATCGCCTGCTGGCTCTTTTGCCGGAGGACATGCGGCGGAGGGCGAGCGAGCATCCGGAGCTCCAGGATTTGATTGAGGTGGTCATGGACTTGGGCCGAAAGCCTTTGGCCCGGTTTCCCTCTGGGGACTTCGTGTTGTCGAATCACCCGATTACCATGGATGATATTCAACAAGCCACTTCACAGGTGCGCTGATACTATTTGCTGATCTCATCCTCAAACATTCTCGTTTTAGTTTGATGGAGTTAGGTTACTAAGTGTTGCAGGTTGCTGAAAATTGATGGTACATGTCACAGGTTGGGGATTTTGCAGTTGACAATCGAGCTGGAATTAGCAGAACCTTGCACCGTATTAGTGCCATTAGAAATAGGAAAGGCACAATCATTGGTTTAACTTGCCGTGTTGGTCGTGCGGTGTCTGGAAGTGCTAATTTATTGCGAGATTTAGTTAAAGATGGGGCTTCCTTGTTACTCATTGGGCCCCCAGGGGTGGGGAAAACCACAATTATCAGGTCAATATCTGCATATATTTGTGAATAGGTGATGTAGTTGTTGTTCTCTTCATAATGTTGTGCATGTTATAGCAGCTACTTTGCATTGTGAACTTATATCTAAATGATTAGGTCATTTCGGCTATTATTGGGAACATCCGTTAGATAATTTTGTGATTCTCACTGTGTTTGTATTTCTGTCTGCTAAGGAGTAATTTTCTAAATACTGATTCTTCGCATGCACTTGAATTGTGCTGCTTAGATAAAATAGTTGATGATGCAAAGTAAATTCTGCATAATGTCAGTTCCTATGTTACTAGTCGATAATAAGTTATTGCGCATCATTCTACTTTCTGATGACTTTAACTTTAGCTTATTTTTTGTAACTGTGCCGAGGTTTATGGCCAACACCTTGATTTATATCCTGACAGGTTGTCACTTTTGGCATTATAGAGTGAATCTTTTAAAATTTTCAATTCATCACATAACAGCACCAGAATATAACTGGGATGTAGAGTGTGCTTAGGGCTTGTCGCTTTTACCTACTTTCGTGCTTCTGCCCCTCTCCGTTATGGGCATCTTGCTATAACACATTTCATTATTGGGAAAAAAGAATGATCTGTAAACTTCTATCTTTCAATTACATATAGTCAGGTTACCTTTAATTTTCTTCTTCATTTTTTTAAGGAAGCGTACACATTTAATTGTGATGCTATAAATGTTTGTGAACCATTGTGCTACATTTTCTCTAGTCACTCTTGTTGCCTGTCTTGCCTCTCTCCCTCTATGTTGGAAACTATATATTCAGATTTACATCTTACATATTGATTGAAGTTTTCTTCTTTAAGCTAAATGTTTTTTCTTGTTATACATGAAATATCTTCTGCAGTGAGAAATAAGCTAGTAGCCAGTGGCTCCAGTTCAGATTCCAAAGTTTTCTTCTCATATTATTGTAAATTCATAGATAGAAGATTTTGTTGAAAAAATCTACGTGTCGTTTCCGAAGTTTGTTATATTGTAATGATGGAGATCCTGTTTCTTCATAATCAACTAGTATAGTTATAAGCCATCCTTGAAGTGCTGCTTGTTGCTCTTGAAATTTCTAAGTAGAATGTCTAATTGACTGACAAGTCAATATATTTGATCTTGATAAACAACTTCTGAGACTTTCTATGATTAGTTTTGAACTTCTTGATGGAACACACTCCTTTGTCTAAAAATTATGGTGTTATTTTGAACCTTCACAAAGTTTTCAGTGAGAGTTGAGGAAGTGTAAGTTTTGTACTTTTACACTATTGCCCTTAAAAGAAGTGTAAGATTTGTACTTTTACACTATTTGGGATGGCCCAAAAAGGAAATGGAGGAAAATATTTGGGACATATGGAGCATATGCTTCCAACCAAGCTTACTTGTACTTCAGCATATAGATATTGGTTTATACAGAAACTTTCATGTTCAACAGTCAGTTCAAACATGCAAAAATCATTCGTAATGTTCTTGTTTTTAAGGGACATAGCTCGTATGCTTGCAAGTGAGTATAAGAAGCGTGTAATGATTGTTGACACCTCAAATGAAATTGGTGGTGATGGAGATATCCCTCATGCTGGAATAGGCAATGCTCGGAGGATGCAAGTCCCACATACTGATGTGCAACATAAGGTATGAAAATTGTTCTTCTTTCTCTATGACCAAGAAATTGGACTTGCAAAATGGAAAGAATGTTATCTCTTCAAAATGGTGCGTGTGATTATGGATATATGACAGAAAACATAGCTTTTCATAAATCAATTATAGTGTCTAGTCAACAATATATAGACCTGGAATGCTAACATTTAAAACAGTTTGCTAGCTTCATTTCAATATCAAAATTTTAACTGGTGTAAATCGTTTTAGATTAGCGTGAATCATGTTGCTCATGAATATGTGGAGTTATCTTATTTTAGCTGCCACTTTCATTTTCATATAAGTAATGTGGGTTCTCTTACGATGCAGTAGTTGTTAAGATGCACTAACTCAGTTTGTTGGTTAAAGTTGTGACTATTGGAAGCATACCTTTTGGATGAAGTACACTGTAACCAAAGGGAGAATGTCATCCATAGCTGATTAACTTGGTAGATTAAGAAATTTAAGGACATCTGCATTATAGATGATTTTGCTTCTTTATTCTCCCTTATCGTGCATATTTCATGAGTGTGGATATTTAAATTCTAAATAGGATTTTGTCTTGACAGATTAAATATATATTGGCAGTCTAGCAGATACTGATGTTTGATTAATTCTTGTAGGTGCTGATAGAAGCTGTTGAAAATCATATGCCACAAGTGATTGTTATAGATGAAATTGGCACAAAGCTTGAAGCTGCGGCTGCAAGTACAATTGCACAGCGTGGAATTCAGCTAGTTGCAACTGCTCATGGAATAACCATTGAAAATTTAGTGATGAATCCTGCTCTAGAGATGCTTGTTGGAGGAGTGCAGGTAATTTCGTAACCAAGGTATTCAAATGTAGTCTCCTACCTCACTCATTTCAATTTTCCACATGTTATAGACCAGATTTTGAAACTCACAGGCAGTTAACTGGAATTACCCAGAACAAAAAGGTGTTGTACTGGAATCAGGTGGTGAGAAGCCCAGAAATGCCAAAAAAATGCTATATAAATATTTTACAATCTGGTGAAATGACGCTAGTAAATTCCGCATATTCCTAATAGGGAGTGTTTGATCTGGTCGGCTAAATTGAAGAGTCTATAGCAGGCTACAAATAGATTGTGTTGCACATACAAAGTAGTGCAATGATCGTGAAAATCTCTAACCACCCTGCGATCTCAAGCCTACAATCAAGTTGAAAAGCAAAGTGTAAATCCTTCCCGTCACAAACTTTTTGGAATCCATTTGATGCCCATTGCTTTGTAGGTACTGTTTAATACTTGGATGACAAACAACTATAGTGCCATTCTGGAAAATGTAAAATTTGATTGCACCCACGTCTCAAATTTTATAATGCTGCTAGACATAAATTTTAGCTGTACAGAATGATTTTGCATTTATGTTTTGATCTGCCTCATGAATCTCAAGTCTAGTAGAGGCAGAGTTCTCAGAGCAATCTAGAGATTGTACTATCATGACGGAGGTGTTGCTACTTTTTGTATTGGATAGGCACAACTTTTTCCATGGTCAAGAGTAATTTCATCACTTAAAAGTTATCAATGGCTTCTTTTTAGTTCTTTTTCTTCTCTTGGCTGGAGATTTTGCCAGTTGTCACATTGTTGCTGCTGTTTCCCAGAGTGTCACATTAGGAGATGAAGAGGCAAGTCGGAGAGGTGTTCAGAAAACTGTTTTGGAGAGGAAAGGACCATCAACTTTCAGTTCCGGAGTGGAGATAATTTCTAAGACTGAGTTACGCGTCCATCGTAATTTAGAAGCTACAGTAGATGATGTACTTTCAGGTTTTTATTCCTTCTTCATATGAGAAATGATGCTTCTGTCATTTTTCTCATCTCAACTTTCCTGGTACCATCTTGAATGTGTATGCTGTTGTTACTTTTGCCTTAAGTAGGTCGTAACCAAAATTTTGAGGTCGAAAGATAAATCAGGGATCAACAGATGAATCTGAGCCAAGATTACTCGTGCACGATGTATTTGAGACAAGCAGGGAAAGTGGGATTGAAGATACTTATGAAATGAATGATGTTTCCCCTTTCCATGACAAAGTTGTCTCAGAAGAGAATTCTTATGAAGACGGGGATGCTCTCTGTATATTTCTTTATGGGGTAAGAACCATTATCATATATATAGTCTGTGACCTCTTTAGTGGTGCAACTTTGATGTGAATCAAGTATCCAAAACCTGATAAATGACTTCCAGAATTGTCAATCAAATGTGTAGTTGGCCCATTGATAGTTTCCATCTGGAATGTTAATTTGTGAATTAGTTTTCACCATTTTAATTCCAGTGATGAAAGTTTTTATAACCAGATTCCAAATTAAACATGGGTGAGTATCACTAGAACTTTTGTTAATGCCTTCAAGAATGAATTGTATGGATATTGTGATTGTTAGTCTTTTACATCAGCATGCAGGGTTCTTGCAATGGCCGCCAAGGTGAATTAGCTTAGCTTCTCGAGAACTTGAAATAGCTTGGTGCTGTCATTATATTTTCTGCGAAATGTGCTTTCCACAATAGAAAGTTAACTGAAGCAAACTCCAAACCCTTCCCAAAAGAATAAGACGATTAGAAAAACACAGGGAACGAATGGATGTTGGGAACCACAGGGATTAGAACATCATATACTGACAAGTCTAAGATCTCATGAAACGAATTAAGCGGCAGTGGCATTGGTTGTTATGAGTATGTAGTGTTTGGTTTGCCAAATGAGTGGTGAATGAGTGGTTGAGATGGAGGCTGGTGGAAATTGGTACATGTGGATGATAGTGCTGGTTCATCTTTGGATGATTTTTAGTTTAGCATTTTGCATATTGTGTTTTTTTTTTTTTTTTTATCGGAATTTTGCATATTCTAATGATAGCAGTGTCTGCAACAGTTTAAACATTGGCCAATTGTTGCTAGAGATGGCAAGGTGCTAATACAGAGTCGTGGGCTGTCTGAACTTCTTTTCTTTTCTCTTCGGGATTTTTATTTATCCTCTCCCGCGGAATGAAGCAAACAATATGAGATAAAATATGGAGAAAAGGAAGTTAAACTGCGATTGAAGTCCTTCATGATGCCTCCCCAAATTTGTTTTATTTTTTATACCCTTCATGCATAACAATGTTGAACACTAGCTTTTAGAGGACAATTATTTACTTTCTAAGAGAGTATGGGCCGAAATTGGCAAGAGTAAGCAGAACATATTTCTAACACCCAAGTTTCCAATATTCGATTTTGTGGTTAATGATTGGGATGAAAAACAAAAATGTGACATATTGTATCTTTGTTATCAGCTGTCAGATTGCCTTCAATACATGCTTTTTTTTTCCTGGTGATTTTTAAAGTTTATGATTTAGAGATGGCGATGGTAAAATCTGTCAGTTCCCATCAAGATTGTAGAGTCTTGCTATACATTGGTTTGATTTTTTGTGAAGACTGGTGCAAGAAATTAAATGCAAGCAGTGTTATAGATTTCAGAGGCGAGTGTGGAACAAGGGATGAAACAGTTGAAGATAGATGATACAATTGAATTCACTGACAACATCAGTGAAGCAGATGTGTTATTAGCATTGCAGTCCAAGCTCAAAAAGAACTCTCGGCTCCAAGCTGCTGCAAGATCTCGTGGCATTCCAAGTTATGTCAGCAAGGTGTCTACTGGAATCCTTTAGCTTTTCTATTCTTATTGTCACTGTCAATAATAAATACTGAATAAATAAATATGAAGTTGATTGGCAAGAAAACAAAGACAACAGGTGTCTTTTATTATCTTGTAAATATCTTCTTCTTCTTCTTCTTCATTTTGCTTGATCATTTTCCTCTTCTTTTTCCTTTCGCAGACTAGCAGTTTGGTTCAGATAAACAAGGCCATACAAGCTTTAATGTCCGATTATGCAGATGGTTTTGAATTTTATGAATCTGAAGCAAAAGCAAATGACTCAGAGAGAATTGATGCCTTGGAGGTATTCAAATTCTATTTCTCGTGAATTTATAAGTTATATATACTCTTGCTAAATACTATATGAAAAGTTCTGGGCTTCTTTTGTATAATTAATTGGTGCTAGGAAGAAGAATAATGCAGCTTCCATTCAAACTAGTATTTGGGTCAGTAAAAATGTTAGAGTACTCATATATAATATATGTCAAGGTGACTGTTTTCTCAAGATCAAGAATTTGATGGTAGAAAATCAATGTTATTTCCACCCATGGAAACGAGATCGAATGGCAGGACAAGCTGTTGCTTGGGGTTCAAACTGGAAACTTGATGACCATATGATCTGTTTGATTTTAAGGTCTATTAAGTCAACTATGAATCTTGCTTGGAAATGCTATGAGCTAGATAGCTTACTGCTTCAGGAAACATGCACACATAACCTAATAGAGCAATCTAGTGAAATGTTGGCGAACGTAGTTTCAGTTTGTCTCAATCAATTGAATGAAGTCTTTGACTTAGTAAACAATGACTGGAGATAACATGCGTAAGAAAGGACTGATCAATTGAGCCATTCATCCGTTGATTAGTTGGAATGTAGCGTTATGCGTAGTTTTCTTGTAACTATCAGGGAAACCTCTCTAACGAAGGTAACATATACCGTCAAGAGGAAGAAACTTACTTGCACTCTTTGCAGCCTAATGATGTCGTTGCTTATATCTATAATATTTATGTTAACATATCATCCATAGCAGGATTGAATGCAACCTCATCATTCTAGCTTACATTCTAATTGTAATAATTTGATCTTAAATTGACTCAAGAGGAAATAATATTTCTTATTTACGAAGGAGGCAAGAATAGCAATTGAGCAAAGAGTAATTCCAAAGGGGGAGAGTGTCGATCTGCTTCCTCGCACATCAAATATATTGTTGCTTCAAAAGGATCTCATTCGTAAATACAATCTTAAATCAGAAAGAGTTGCTTCTGAGCTTGGTGTTCGGCTCCGAATTCTCCCTCTACAGAGTAAAATAGATGAAAACAGTCCCGATGGTGAAGAAGATGATGATGCGAGCGAATTTGGAAACTTTTGGGGACTAACTGATGATACGAACGGGTCTGCCCTTGGTGTTGACAGATTACCTCTACTTCCCAATTAGCACGGGACTACAAAAGCACAGGTATGTACCATTTTCGGACCATTTCTCGTTCTACGTGTAGAAAATTCCAATTATTTTGTTTTCAGCCTAGAACACCTTAATTCTGTTGAAAGAAAATGTTTCATACTACCTTAAAATTTTCGGTTCTCTAGAGCCATTCTACATTTGTCTCCCATGAGTTGTTCTTAGGAAATTATAATGTAGGGGTGAGAAAAGAAAAACAAATACACCAAAAATTACAAATCTTGAAGTAACACATGTAGATTTGACTAGTTAGAACATTTAGTGCTGATTTCTCTTGTGATGTTAATTTACTTTCGGTTTGTGGATTCTTGCCTTTTGAATGACACCAGCTACTCCAGAAAACACTTAAAACAAACAAGATAAGCATAAATATGGTTTGAGCTTGCACATTATGGAAAGGGATAGCTCTCAGTGTTTGACAATATGATAGTGCCCCAAAACGAATTTAATCTATGATCTAAATATTTAATTATTATTCTGTGCTCTTTTTTCCACTTGAAGCAATATAAAGGGAGTATTAAGTGGTTATCCAGAATCCCAAAGTCAAACCTTTTTGACGAGTCCAATTCCATATTCATATTAAAATTTAATAAAGGATAACGTTAATTTGTGTTCTATGACAGCCACATAATTCCCTGTATTAGTTTCTTTATGCATTTAATCTTAATGTGGACATACTTAAAAAAGTGTCATTTTCACTGAAGTTGACCTAAAATGAGAATAAATCATTGTGTTTATTGCATAAAAAATATCCATTTTCTTCTGTGGGCCCTTACCTGGGTTCCCAATTTGTTTTCCATTTAGAGTATTGCAACACTATTAACACATACTTTGTTTAACAATAATGTTATGAAATGTGTTTTACTATTGTATCTATTACGTTTTAATTTATTTAATTTGCTGGTAAACTAGTCCTTTCTGAATTTCCATAATGACATTAATGTTATGAAAATATTAATCGGATCATGCAATTCTGATGTGTCCTCTATGAAATGAATGGACAAATAAAAGGATGTAAAGTTAATGGATTTTTTTTAAATTATATATTAATATTTATATTTGTTTTTTGAGTTTTTGGATCATCCTTTTTCTCTCAGCACCTTTTTAGGTGGAGGAGGAAATGTCCACATCTAAACTATTTAGCCGTACGAGAATGAGGTTGTTTGGAGATAACATTTTAAGGTAATGCCAATGCACTTTCAACTTATTCTCAAGATACTTTTTGGAAACATACTGTTAATCTTTTGATTATTAAGTGTTTAATGTATATCTTCAGACTTCATGTACTGTTTATGTGAATAGTTTAATATAATTGTAAGTGATGGTTGTGATGACGTAGATGAAAAGCGTTACTTATGAATTTTTTTGTTTGGCTATGCGCTTTTATAATGGTATATAGCTTTGGTGTTTTGTGTAGACCAAAGCAACATGATCATCAAAAAAGCTGCATTCTTGTAAGTGCACATTACAAGATTTTAATGTTCAATATAAGCCACTCATTCTTTCTGGTTGTCTTGAGAGATTAAATTTAATAATATGCATTTGTTAATTTAGAACAGGTGATTAATTATAATAACATTGTTATTTAAACTGGTGATTAACTTTTGTTGAAACTACAAAAATGCATGGTCTCTAGCTGGCTTCCAATACCAATCATGCAGAATATTTCTGTATTAGATTGCAAACCTTTTTATTTTAAGCCATAACAATGCTTTGCTTATTCAAATGATCATTGTAGTGTAGTCTTCTAAATCTCTTCTTCCTATTTGTTT
Source organism: Rehmannia glutinosa (assembly GCA_016081115.2). Taxonomy (NCBI): domain Eukaryota; kingdom Viridiplantae; phylum Streptophyta; class Magnoliopsida; order Lamiales; family Orobanchaceae; genus Rehmannia; species Rehmannia glutinosa. The sequence continues at coordinate 55,052,754 of CM071929.1, read as the reverse complement.
TTTTTATATGCTTTATATATATGGATAATGTGTTGTTCATATGAGTGAAAAATAAAAAGAACCTTCATTCAAATTTGCTTGAGAGTATGTTTGCCATTGCAGAAGTTTTTTTGAAAAAAAAGCATGCTGAGCCTTGTAAGAATTATTGGAAATTATGCATAGGAAGAAATGAACACGAATGACTCCAAGGCACGTAAAATCGTCTAAGATATGTGCTCCCCTTCCAGATCAATTGCGATGTCACATCGGGGTTCTATATAAAATCTATGTCATGATACAGTAGAGTTGTTTGATTCAAAAATGTGTTTGGTACACTTTTTTCATTAAATTGATGATTTTTATCATAAAAAACTAATTATGTTGTGTATTGCAAAACGTTTAATCATAACTCTATATGTAACCAATTCATGACTTCTCCAAAAATACAAAAAATTTCATAGAAAGTCACATTCCTTCAGCAAAAACACCTCTTCGAAACGCTGGCGGAAATGAAATACCTTGTGACCTAACTGGATAGGTTGATCTCCATTTTGAAGTTGGGAAAACATTTGTGTGACAACTTATAGTAAATAAATTATAAAAATATCTAACAATAATGAGATGGTTCTGCATATCAATCGATAAGCCTACAATTTGATTGTCAAATCAAGATATGAAAAAGAGGAGAATCTAGGTCGTACATTATATGTGTGTTTCTGAAGTGTATTTTTCCAATTACAAAACCACAAATTGTCACATCAAGATATGAAAAAGAGGAGAATCTAGGTCGTACATTAGATGTGTGTTTCTGAAGTGTATTTTTCCAATTACAAAACCTGAAATTGGAGGGCTTTCTCCAATGGCACAAAAGCATTATTAGGCCCTTTGTTTTTTTGTGTATTTACACTCAGAAAAGCTAAATTTAACAGGAAACCAAACTTAGATGCTTCCCTTTTCAGGCAACCCTTCATGTATATAATAACACAAATAAAAAGTGAAGATCTTGACCCTTCAGAACCTCATGGGGGAAGATCTGGACTCTAGATGTCAAGCCAATGATATAGCTTCATAACATCATCAGATGCAAGAGGTCAAATAACTGACTTGGCACACTAATGTAGCGGAAGCGTTTGATTAGAGTTGATAATAGATTGGCTCTGGCCAACCCAAGCCCAACAAATTAATTTATAAAATAGGGCCGGGTCGGAATTTCATGAGTCCGCATTTCTTGTTGCCTAAACCAACCTAACACGTATATTTTTTGCCGTTTGGGCTCCAGGCCAAATTAGGCTTAGTCTTTTTTTACACTTCTAAAATTGAATCTCAAACCAACCTTATATCGAGCAGGGCTTGCCCAATTTTGCTAGTTCTACGTATGATAAGAAAGACCAACATAGAAGAAAGAGACAAATTTCCATATTTTTGATTCACTCATACTGTCATAGTCTGTTGAATTACTTATAGATACGCATCCAAAATCTCATTGATTCCTAAGAATATGAGATTGTAGAAACAAGAGAAATCCCTCTCTTATAGTTGTTTTTTTCTTTACCTCCTCTAGAAAAGTCCTAAGAGCATACGATATATCGGAGATGATAATCTCTAATTAAAATTGTAAAAGATTCAAAATAAAAGGTAACAAAAATATAATTGATATGATCCTTTTTTTTGGAAGATAATATTCCTTAATATGTCTTAATACGCTGCATCATTCTCCCCTGCGTTCTTAGGTAAAAAGTGTTGTCAAAAATATTTCCTCACAGAGCTTGAATCAGCAAAATAATCTCCGAAAGATGTTAGATTTATTTTTATATCCTTCGATTCAATTAACAAGGATAACAAAATTTCACAAATATAACCCAGCAAAACGAAGTTGGAGAAGGAAGATTAATGTTTTTCTTATTTTCCATAAGATGAAGCTCGGCTTTAATTCAACAAACAATAATTACAAACTTTCTTAGCCATATAGGGAGAATCCGAGCGGCCATAGTATGGTAGGGAACAAAGTGGATGGCTGTTGCCAACCTATGGACTTTATAGGTAGGCTAAATCTGAAGAGAGGAAAATACTATTTCCATTTATGATAAAAACAGGAAATTAAGGTAAGTTAGAAAATAAGAATTTTCGGCTAAGGTTTTTGAACTAGCAAAATAAAAATAAATTCTAAGTTGCAAAACTAATCCAAGCCTAGATTAAAGGGGCTCCGCACACTTGGCCCATTTTTAGTAAGCAATTTAGTTCCATTAATAAAGTGAACAATACTTCATTATCTATCCTATGTGGGATATGGAAGTTCTTTACAAACACTCCCAATGCTATTTTCCAACAAAAAGAAGGGCTCCGTTCTTGTTATTTATTATTATTATTATTATTTTTTGTATATGGTCAATTGTATGGATAAGAGATTCCTGAGATTGATGTGGGCGGCGAAGAAATGTAGTATCTTTAACTAGGTGAAGTTCAACTTAATGCAACAACTTAATTATATTTATCTTAAAACTAATTATGAAATAGGAAGTTGGAAGTGATTTTTTTGCCTTTCTCAACCGGTAAGGCGGCAAAAAATTGCAGCAATGGCACATTATGATAAAGGGAAAACCGCCTTTGAGCCCACGTTCGCCATTGAAATAATAAGCATTTCACTTTTGAGGTCAAATAGCAATAGTGACATTACCAATACTTGATCTTAATTATATAGAGAAAATAATAGTAGGTAGAAATATAGAATTCTCTCTCTCTCTCTCTCTCTCATTTTATTTTTTGTTTATTTTGTTTCCTATTAAACAAGTGTCATTTTCATTATAGTATTTGATTACATGGCATCACAAATGTGTGCCCACTTTCAACATCTTGAGTGGATTCTACTAGGATTAGTGTCTTATTTGGTCCCTTTTCCCATTAAACTAACACATAATTATGACCATAGGATCTCTATAAATATTCACCCTTCCTACCTCAAATATTCCTACCTTCACCCACATTTTCAAACATAGCTTCCTATTTCAAAGCTCTTAGCTAATTAATGCAACATAGATGGCTGGTTTAAAATTCTTGTGTTGTTTAATGTTAATCACGTTTTTGTTTGTCGTTTGTGAACCACGATATCTCCCTACACTGACACGTCCCGAAAAACGTGCATTGATTGAGACCGCGCAAGCAATGATCAAAGAAAGTCTGAGGAGAAAAGAGATGTCAGAAAATTGGTACGAGTCCACCAGGGTTAGTCCCGGGGGACCCGACCCGAGACATCATTAGTGTCATTTAATGGAGCAAGAGTGATTTATGAAGGAATAATATTAGGGAATGTGTTGTAATTTTGGAGAGACTATTCCTATTTTATTCCTTTGTTCTTTTTCTTTTTTCCAAAAAAAGAAAAAAAAAGATTTCTTCTATTTATCTATGCATATTAGTTGGATTGATGTAATGCATGCAGTGGTGATCATTTGGCTGCGATCGAGATGTAACTTGTCATTAGTGAATAATTAAGGTTTTTCAATGAAGTTTTTGCCTTTTTTTTTTTTTTTTTTGATCGGTAAGTTTTTGCCTTTATGTATGATGATGTATTGGTATTATCGATCTCTACATGTTTATCTTATCACAACTTATGAGTGGTGACCCTCCATGAAAAATTATAATATGTAAAAGGGAGAAAAATTTAGAGATTAAGACTTGTTTTCTATAATTCTTCTTGGTGATGTTGACTTTTTGAATGCGCCAATACTTAAACTAGGACGGCCTTTGGAAACAATTGCAAATGAACTTTTAAATATAGAAAAAGTCCACTTATACATGAAAATATTATGCGTTTTTTAGTTTTGAATGAAATTTAGATTAGTTTAACTAGTATATCACCCGTGCGATGCACGGAATGTAATATAATGAAATATTGTATAATTTTGATATTAAGAAATTGATATTGTAGGAATTGTAATGAGGTGGGACATGATGGGTATCTCAAGACTCAGACTCGCCCCGTCTTTTAAACAGGGAAAGGGGTGCAGGTTGACACGTCTTGATTCGAACAAAATAATGTAGGATTTACTAAGTAATAATCATTACAATAATTTAATAAATTCTTTCAAAATATTATGTTAAATATCCAACTATAAATTAAAATTTTAGAAAAATGAAAAGAAAACAAATATTATATAATTTAGAACAATGAGAAAAAAATAAATTGATTATACATTTGAAGCAAGTTTATACATCTTCAAAAAATATTTGTTGAGTTATCTAAAGCTTTAAAAATTATTACTTCACTTAATAAATTTTCACAACTAAATTAAATTAGATCAATGGAGACAGTTAATACTTATACCAATAAATTACTATACATGTTACTTTATAAAATAAAATAAGATTGTCATTCGATTTATCAGTAACAATACCATTCTACTTAAATCATGATTTTTTAGGAAAAATATCTAAGAAAAACAAATGGACAATATTTTTATTGTTTCAGAATAACTAATAAATATAGTCTAAATAATAGAATAAATAAATGGATTTTTTATGTAATCAATATTTACTTATATCATATCCAAAAAGTATATACAACATTTATTTCTACAAAATTTCATATATATGTATTATATTTCTAAAATAACTATATAATCAAATCTGAATGTATATAAATTTTCTTTTATCAATATTTAAATTTGAATATATTTTTGTTGATTTTGCGTTGTATATTATATTTATTTATATTTTTAAGTCAGTTTTGAATTGTAAATTTATTCTACAAATTTGTATTGTATTATTCGAACCGTGTCGTATATTGTTTAAAATTTTCATGTTTGATAATTATCAAATATTTTGGTTATACTTATCCATCAAGAATTATTATTTTCGTAATAAATTAAATAAAATAAATACTGGTTTTGTGAAAAAATAAATAAAGTTACTAACTATTAAATTCATATTCACATTTTGTCTAAAGTCTTACCAATTGTAAACCTTTGAAAATCTATGAAAATTCAATTTAATCAAAATAATAAATTTTAATTCTTTAAATTAGGAAAGTATAAAAAATGCATATTTTTTATCCTAATCATTAGAATTTAGTCAATTTACCCAAATCATGCTAAGGTGAAAAATAGATTTACTGAAAATAGGGAATTACAATTTCTAAAATATGGAAAGTATGACGTATTAAATACTTTAATATTTTATGTCATAATTTTTTATTTATTTAAATGGTCTCATATTTTATTTGGTAAATTTTAAATTTTTAGAATAATTTTATATGTAACTTGATTATATTTGAATTTATCTAATAATTTATATTTTTATTATAGAAAATTTTAATTTACTTTAATATTTTTAGATTTTATTAGGTGAATTTAAGACTTATCAAATAAATTTAGCTTTTTTTTATAATTATAAGGATTTATTTCAATATTTTTCATTTATTATAGAATTTTGTGAGTTCTTGGATAATTTTAGATTTATTGAATATTTTATAGATCTTATATGCTTGTTTTTTGAGTTTATCTAATTTATTTTATATTTTTAGTTTTTAATTTTTATTTGGTCAGTCTTATCAAATAATATTTAAATTAATTTTATTATATTTTTATCATTAAATAATTTTAAATTATAAATTTTGTGAAAATAGGAAAATGTAAGTTTTTAAATCCGTAAAGCATAAAAATAGTTGTCAAAATAATTTTATCTTAATAATTAGACTTACCAAATTATGCTGACAATAAAAATCCAATTTACATAAAATAAGAAATGATAATCTTTTTAAATTCGGAAAGTATAATTCAATTGTCAAAGTAATATTACCTTAATCATTAAAACTTACCTAAAATCTTAGCATTTTTAGTTCATGTGTTTAACAAAATTACATTATTATTTTTTATTATTCAATACTTTTTTAATAATAATTCAATATTTTCTAGATTTAGAAAGGTGAAATGGGCGGAAAAATTTATCTACTACTATTTATAAGTGACTCTCTCTTTATATATATATATATAGATAGTCAATTTTAGAGAAGTGCAAATTTATAACTTCCAATTTTTTTTTTTTTTTTTGTCTTACACATATATGAATGTTGATCCATACATTCTGAAAAGATTGTACATCCAATTAATTTACCCCAACAGCACAACTTGTCTCTAAGGCTCCGTTTGGTTCCACAAAAAATATGGGGGAAATAGAGAGAGGAAAAAAAAAGTAATTTTAATTTACCCCAAACTATGCGTGTTTTTCGACTTTGCCTACTTAATTTTGAATTGTTATACTTTACCCCTGAATTTCACAAATTATTGTGTTTAGCCTAAAATTTCCAAAATTACCCCTTAACCTTTATGGTTATTTTATTTTGTGATCTCTGGAAATGGTTTATTGATGAGATTTACTAATATGCTAAATATTTACTTGATTTGCCCTTATTTAATGAGTAGTGTAAATTATAAAATGCAGGGTTATAATAGTAAAAGAATGAAAGTACTATTAAATATAGAAAGTGGACTATATATTTGGGAAATCTAAAAAGGAATAGTGGATTATATATTTGGGATGGTTGGAGTATTATTTAATGGTATTTGTATTTTGACTAAAGATGGGATTTTTTCAGAGAAAATTGATCCAAATAATTATTCGAAATGTAATAGTTACGGACAATCTACTAACAGTGAGGGGTAAATTTGAAAATTATAGGCTACTTGCAACAATTTACAAAGTTCAGATATAAAGTAGAACAATTTAAAATTAAGTAGAGAAAGTAGAAAAACACGAATAGTTTTGGGGAGCAAAAACTTTCTTGAGGTTTGATTCTCTTTCTTTTCTGGAAATTACATAAACCTTCTTGAGGTTTGATTCTCTATTACATTTCCTCCTTTAAGCAAAAAATATTTAAAAAAACTCCAAACAGTACCGTCTTAAATTAAAGACAAAATCAATTCTCAATTGTTTTTTTTTTTTTTTTTTATAATTTATAAAAACCTCTAGATTCTTTTGTAAGCAACCCAAACCTCAGTTTTTTTTTTTTTTTAAAATTATCGCTTTATATGATATGCTGTTTATTCATCTCATTTTCTCATCAAATGTCAATCACACTCTTAAATAAATTTTCAAAATAAATTTAACCATTCTCTAATGAAAAGTTCGAAATGAAAAAAATAAACAATCACCCCTAAATAATAATTCTTAATTTGCTAACAACTATGATGAAGGAGATCTATTCCCATCAGATTTTGTCTGAAAATATTTCTATTAATTATCAGTCATGAGATTAAAGATTTTGCTTCAACTTTCAAGTTTCAACTATGTGAAACAGACAAAAAGGGTGTTGCATGATCCACAAATCTGCCCCCTTTTTTGGCCTTGGGATCTTCTTCACATTCCAAGCCATCATTTTTGGCCGCCATTAAAACGTGGAGAAAAAGAGTTTCAAAGCTTTTAGGATGATGTTTTTTTTTCCTTTCCTTTTTTTCCGTTTTTGGACAGCTATCTTATTAAAAGAAAAGAAATGGAAAAAGGCAACTACGGGGCCTTTCAAAATCCCACTTCACCAAATTGCTCCCCGAGGCATATGTGAGCTAGTGAAAATTTGGTGGGAAATCCGTGGGTTCGATTGAGGGAGAGATCAATTATTATTAGATTTGGAGTGTCCAACATAATTGTTCTCTTTCTACTTGGGAGGATCAAGTTGTACGTCAGCGGAGCTGAATCCTCATGCATAGTAAGGTGTAGGCCTATAAGCTGAGTTATCGGGAAAAAAAATGCATAATGTGGATATCAAAAGGCTAAATTACTCTCCCCACTCCCCAAAAAAAAGGCACAATATTACAATTTTGATTCCACAGGGTGAGTTTGATTCCGTAAATATATATTATGTGATTAGAAAAATATCGGGAATTGAGTCTTATTTTCAATGAAAATCTTTTGTCCAAAAAGGTCACATGACAGGCACATGAACCCTAATTTTCTTACGCAAAAGATTATGTGAGACGGTGTGAGATCGTGAGACGCGCGGTGATACTTTTAGTGTAAAAAGTGATACTTATCTGAATACTTTTATTACTTTTTTTGAGGAAAATAAATACTTTTATTACTTAGATACAACTTTTTACACTAAAAGTATCACTTTTTACATTAAAACTATCACTGTCTCACACCGTCTCACAAGAGACTTGCTGATTTTCTTATTGATTTTCCCATTTTCACCACCAAATAAAGATTCAAATCACGACTTTTCTTTTACAAATATACATTTTTTATTGGAAATAAACTTTTAACATTTTTGCGTGCCTCAAAATTTTTGATACTTTAGTTAAGCATAATGTGTGTGCTCCTCTTCAACTAGGCTTTTTTTAAGGTTCTTATGGATGAATATCGATTAATTTTATTATTATATATTTGTGATTTCCTAAGTATATATTTGACGGTTTGAATTTTATATATTTACACGATTTAGGTTTTATTATATTATTGTTAAAAGAATTAGTAGGCCATTGATTTCTACTAGTGTTCAAATCTTAGATCATCCATTTAAAGGGTCATGATCTTCTATTCAAATGTAATCAGCCGTGTCGCAAACATGACTTTTCATCTAAAATTCACTTTTTTATTTTTTGAGAATATATAATATTCACCTACAATTACCAACAATATCCACCATGCACACATTAATTTTTAAAAGCTAATTAACAATTGCTTTAAATGATAAAATATAATTCTGTTTAAAAAAAAAGAAACTAGTAAAAGCAAAGTTTAATTATGGAAGACTGGATTTCTTTTCTCTAGGTAAATTGGTGCATGCATTTTCATGGATTTTATTGAATTGTGGACTTGTGGTCCTAATGACTTGATGTAAGTATTGCAACCGAAATCTTTCAAAGACGATTTTAAAAAGTCAAACATATCAGAAAAATCGTTTGATAAGACACAATTACAATTTTACCCTTAAATTGAGCGGAAAAAAATGGAAAAACAAAAAAAACTGATTAAATCACAACCATGAAAATTGATAATTAATGGATGTTGAGTTACACTTCAACCAAAGAGGGTGGTGCATTTTAAGACTGCTTTTTATTTTCGCACGAAGTCAACGCTTCATATTTAGTCTCACATACTTATTTAAATTACTTAGGCTCACCTCATCCAAATTCTATATATATAAGGAAATAGGGAATAGTTAAAAGTTTAGATTTATTTGAACGTGTGATATAATAAGTAAAAAAGGTGCAAAATGAGAAGTATAAGGTCGGGTGTGTTGGGAAAAATGAGATAAATGTACCGCCGCCAAATTGATGACATAATATCTCATAGATAAGTCTGGATTTGGTCTAAATTTATCTCGTCTTTGTTTTTATAATTTGGTTAATGGTGGGTCATAATTTCAAAGGCTTTTTTACGTGGCATTGACAATGAATTAGTGGATGAATTCACTGAATTTAGATTTGGTGCATGTTTTGGATAAAATAGGAAAATATTAATTATTTAGTAATTTTAAATAAAAGTGACGGAAATGAACTTCGGAAAAACACATTTTATCGATTCCTTGGAATAGTATGTTCAGAATTTGACTTATTTCAAATGTCCATCTAATATAAACTATTAAACACTTTAAAAAAAATCAAATTAACTTTTAAATTTAAAAGCTCTTTTTATAAATGCGCTTTATTTGGATGGTGGGATTTAAGTTTAGATGAAAATTTAAATCGACCGACTTCGAAATTCATTAGAATAATTTAAAAATCAGTTTAAAATAGGAATTTGAAAATTTATCGTTGTATCATAAACTTATTCAAATAAATTTGAAATCGGTGAAAATGTGAAAACCATGTTTTGATAATTGACATGACATTTCATGGAGGTGAAAATGTGAAAATCATGTTTTGAACGTGATTTTGTGAAAGTGGAAAGTTTGTCCATGACCCACAATATAAAGGGAGTTAAATGTCATTGATCATATATGTTTGGTTTTACGTGGTCGATTTTATGAGATAATTGTTTACTTTTTAATTTATTGTTATTTAAAAAAAAAATCAAATTTGACATTCTCTCGGAACTTAAGTGACAAATTAATCATATCCCTGGAGCGTTACAAATATCCCCTTAAAATTTGCATTTTGTAAGATAGAAACACATGTGAAGGGGACAATTCCAATTTTAAAGGATAACCAAGTTTTTTTCTGTAAATTCGGATAAATTTCATGGGTAGTATTTGTAATTGTTTGTAAGTATATTCTCGTGGTTTATGAATGAAATTAAATTAGTATAATTGTTATTGAGATATAAATTTTTTGCCCCTATATATGTTTGATTCACGAGGTTCTGGTTTTGGTACTCGACTCTGGTTAATTGTTATCATCAGTCATGCAATTAATTTACAGCAGGTACTTTGTGAGAAGATGATACTTTTAATATAACAAGTGATACTTTTAATGTAAAAAGTGATACTTGTCTAAATACACGTAATTTACATATATTTAGACAAATATCATTGTTTACACTAAAAATATCACCGTCTCAATGTCTCACGGACTTTCACTGACTCGCATAAATTTTTGCGATTAATTTATTGGTGGAGTAAAGGATTGTTTGTCTCTTATCCTTTTTGTGGATACCTTTCTTGTTTTTTAGCTCCAGCTGATTATGATGAACTAATTAAAAAAAACAGAGTGACTAGATATGCTTATAAGACAAAGATTGATGAAGGACCAACAAAATTGCTCTTACATGGTATAATGTGCTGTTTTGGAGTAATTAAGATCACAGCTTGTATGAACAAGCATTATCTTGAAAATAAGACAAAACAAACTTTTAATTAATTTTTTGGCCTGGCCTAGACGATTTTCAATTACGACAAAAAATTGTATTTAGGCTTTGTCAGCATAAAAAAAAAGTGTTTTTATGACTTTATTTTCCACTTATATTTTTGTCCCTTTTGATCTGTATTTGCTTATATAAAGCCATATATTCTTCTAATCTTGAAAATATTTCAAATAACAATTTTCAACTCTTTATTTCATTTTTTTAATGGCAAAATATTCTGTTATCAGATTAGTGTTGCTTTGTATTATTTTTTTTTTTTGAGAAAGTTGCTTTGTATTATTATTTTCTCCATGTTTGTGGTGAGTTCAGGTGCACGTGGACCAGCTGATCATAGCCCGAGTTTGATGTTACGCAAATTGGGCTTTGATGAGTCGAAATTGGGATATTATCGAAGACGGGCCATAATGTTGGATATTGGGCCGATGAGGGTGGCGCCTGGTGGGCCGGATCCGCACCACCATTAAATATCTAAACCACCAACATATTCACTGGCGGAGCTAGCATAGGCCTAGTGCGGTCAATAGACCGCACTCAATTAGGCTAGCCATAATTATTTATTATATTAAATAAATAAAAAAAATATTTTCACTCTATTCAAGACTAAAAGTGCCCACACTCAAAAAAAATGCCCATACTCACGAAATCACGATCCACAAGAAAACATTTTTTAACAACTTTTATGATTTTGCACTTTTGCTAAGGGGACAAAAGGCAATTGCAATTAGTAAAATATATCAAGACTTTTGCTTGGACTCTCTTGAAAATCTCACACACCACAATCAATGGATAATATTTTTATCTCTTTCTTCTTGCCTCTCTCTCTTCCTCTTTTTAGCATCAAAGTATGTTTTCAGCATCAAAAGCATTTAATTTCAAAAAAACAAAAGCATCAGAAGCATTTTAAAGTATCTAAAAAAAGTCATTTTCAAGTCTAAAATTTTTATTTTTGATAACAAGAAATAAGTAAGTAATTATTTAATGGCTTGGGAGATCAAATTTGAAGAGTATATATATTTGTTGTAAAGTAAGACTTACTAATTTTTATATAATATTTTTTATTTTCTATTTAATAAAATTTCGATCGAGAAGCGTATGCTGACAGGACAAAATTTCCGACCACACTGGCCGGAAATCCTGGCTACGCCCTTGAACATATTGATCATGTTTTTTTATCAGAACAATTTAGTTAATGTTGAGGATGTTAAAATCTTTGTATTAACGACGGACCGGACACATGCTTTGTTTATTCTGCCCTATTGTGCTGCAAAAAAAGAGAGATGAGATTTATGAGAAAGTGCTAAAACCAGTGTCATGAATGATTATATTTTATTATATGCTATGTCACTATGTGTAATTGGAGAAATGCATTTATTATATATGTAAAAAGAGTAGAATTTCCTTTAAAAAGATACTACCGCTTAACGTTCGCATCTTTATCATACGGGTTATATCCATTTGGATTTGATCCGAGCATAACTTGGAGTCTTAGCCAGGTGCCAACTAAACTTGGAGATTGTCCAACGACGTGTAAGGACCTCGATACAATAAATATACTTTTCAAATAGCATTTATGGAATATATAAATTAGTTTGTTAATTTTAGTTCAAGTCCTAATAAGTCGTATGTGGATATATTAATAGTTGTTGAGAGCTATTTGAGAAATCAATATCTGGATTGTGGATCATGAACGATCCATCACGATCAAAAAATTTTATTACCAATTTATTACTCGAGAGTCGAGATCAAGATTGATACACATTATAAAATATTATGTGTCGCGTATATAAATATTATTACCGAAAATATTAATAGAAACTATTATTAACTTTTGTACTTTTATTTAGGGGTATTCAATTAACCGATTTTTTTTCGGTTAACCGTTAACCGAATCAATTCGGTTAATTCGGTCGGCAACCGAATTATTTCGGTTCGGTGAATGGTTAAAGGTTTTGAAGAATTTCGGTTAACGGTTAATTCGGTTCGAAAATTCGAAATTAACCGAAATATTATATTAAACATATATTTTAGACATAATTATATTTATATATCATATATATTTATTTATTTATACTATGTATTATATATACAACATATATTTTTTATTTTAAAGAACTTTTGGTTAATTATATTTACTTATTTATATCATATAATTATATATACAACATATATTTTTTATTTCAAAAAAATTTCGGTTAATTCGGTTAACCGACCGAATTAACCGAAATATAATTCGGTTCGGGTAATTCGGTAACTATAATTTCGATTCGGTTAATGGTTTTACCAATTAGCAAATTCGGTTAATTCGGTTTTCGACATTTCGGTTAACGGTTAACCGAATTAACCGAATGAACACCCTACTTTCATTATAGAAATAAATAAAAAAATATTTTAAAATTATTAACTAGATCCACAAGACCATCATGGATTTAACTAAATAGGTCTTGGTTTTGATAAAACCAAGACCTAATATTAGCAAGACTATAAATATTAAAAAAGCCAGGAACAAAATATAAAAACAAGCGAATAATGACAGAGGAGGAATAATAATAATAAAATATAAAACAAATGCCAATTATCAAAGAAAACGCACGTGGTATAATACCACTTCGCAGGAGTAGCGCGTGAATAATGCGCGAATCGAACGGATACCCTGTGCTCTTGCCAAGCACATCGACCGCGCTCCTCCACTACCCGAGTGACGTGGCAAAATCACACCGCCTTTGGGTTCACTACACATTAGTCAACAGCGCGTGTGGTTAAACCAGAAAAATATCAATAGAGGGGTGCTTTAGAGAGAGTATTTTTTTCCTAGAGAGAGAAACTGAGTAGAGTTCGGATCCAGGAGGAACGCGTTCTTCTTCAAACCAATTTTTTTTTTCCTTTTCTCTTTTTTAATTTTCGTTTATAATTATTTTTTATTTATTTTAATTGTCCTTTAGTTCGTTAGTTTTTTTTTTTTCCTTCTATTTGGAAGATTTTCTTGTGGATTTGCACATATATGTTGAAATAGTTAGTCTTCCTGAGTTAATTGAGCTAGGGTTTACTTTTTGGATTTTTTTGGATGATGCGATGGGTTTGGATGTTTGTTTTTAAGTTCTTGGATTTTTCAAACCCTAGGTTTTTTGAATTCGGGTTGTCTCAGGGTTCTGGAGGGTTGATTCGGAAGAAATTAGGGTTCGTTAATTTAAATTGGTGATTACATGTATGGAGTCGGGGACTATAGGGGAAATTAGTGATGATTTGAATTGGAGACGGAGATGTCGATGGACCGAAAATAGCCAAGTTTATACGCGAAGAATCCACAAGAAAGCCCGAAAAAACAGCAGTGATAACGATACTGTCACTACCGCAACCTCAACCGCCGAGGGCCCCGCCACCGCCACCGCCGCCCAAAATCCCACCACCACCCCGCCGCCCACCGATGTTTCCTCCCCCACCGTTGCCTCCACCGCCACCGCCGAGGTATCCACCGCCTCCACCTCGAAGGACCCCAAGGACACTGCGGCTGCGTCCACTCCGCCCACCACCTCTGGCAGTCATACCGCCACCACATCTCCCCATCAGAATGCCGGGGATGATGATGTGCCAGAGTATCCGGAAACCCTAGTGGCCAAGGATGATGATTCGGTGCATCAAGAGCAGAGCTCGTCACATAAGTCAGTGGACAAAAATGTGGACTCCCCCCAGCAGCCACAGTCACAAGAACAACAGCAACATCAACAACATGTGTCCTCACTCGAGGAGGATAGTGGTTCGACTCGGCCTCAAGCTCAAGAAGGCAGTGGCAGTCAAAATGTTAAAGATTCTCTATTGATTAACTGTAATGAGGCCCAAAATTTGAAAAAACCATCATCCCTGCACGGCCTAAATGAGATACCGCAGACAAGTGATGATGGGCCACAGAGTTTGAGAGTGTCATCACCTTTGTCCAGCGAGAATGGTTTGCCAAATGGAAGAGAAGTTGCAGCATTGCAGTTTCCCATTGGGAATGATTCGCGAAATGACGGACAATTGATTCCTGTCCCATCTGAAGTTCCCAGTGGCAATGGACCAGCGAATGTCAATGGAATTGTCAAGCCCTTGGTGATATCTAAAGTTGTCGATAGAGTTAGATTTAAGTTAGCTAAAGCAACACATAAAGATGAAATTAAGGAGCTTAGGATGAAACTGGAGTCCGAGCTTGATCAAGTTAGGGGGCTAGTTAAACAGTTTGAAGCTAAAAAGCTTCAGCTTGCTTCATATAATACTCAGATTAGGAATAGTAGTCTTCGTAATAGTAATAATTATGATGGTACTGAGGGTGGTGATATTGGTGGACATAGCTATCCTCAGCCTCAGCATACCCGAACTGATCTGGTAGACAGGAGGGTTTTTATGAGGGTAAGCTCGGAGATGGATGTGGTGGGCCACCAGGAAATTAAACCTACAGTGTTAGCGAGAGTGAATTCTGATCTGGGTGCAGCACGAATAGAACCCCGGCCATATTGTAGGCAGCTCAGTGTTGCATTAATGGAAAACAACCACAGGGCTGGTGAATATGCTGAGAAGGAGAAACGGACTCCTAAGGCGAATCAGTATTACAGAAATGCAGAGTTCCTTCTGGGAAAGGACAGACTACCTTCTGAAAGCATAAAACGGTTGAAAACAAATAATGGGAGGAAACATAGTGGAGAAACAGAACATGCCTTTCGTTTTGGTTTTGGATTTGATAAGAGCAGGAATCAGGTGTTTAAGAGCTGTAGCAGCTTACTTGAGAAGTTGAGGAAGCACAACCATGGTTGGGTGTTTAATGAGCCAGTGAATGCCAAGTCCCTGGGTTTGGTTGATTACCATGATATCATTAAGCACCCTATGGATTTGGGTACAATTAAGACCAGACTATCAAAAAATTGGTACAAGTCTCCGAGGGAGTTTGCGGAGGATGTGAGACTTGTTTTTCGAAATGCTATGACTTATAATCCAAAAGGACATGATGTCCACATTATGGCCGAACAATTATCGGAGATTTTTGAAGAGAGGTGGACAACTATAGAGGCTGAATATAATTCTTATTGGAAATACCAAATTTATCAGGATGCAGGGTTACCCACTCCCACATCCAGAATGGCTCCTCCTCAGTCTCATTTTGCCCCAGCTTCTGTCCCAGTCTCTGGTCCTGTTCGTGGCTTATTCCCTGCTGCTACCCAAATGAGGACTTTGGATAGGCCAGAGATAATAGCATCTATGGATGTTGATCCCAAAGTTCGACGACCTCATTTTGGTAGGACACCTGTTCCAAGGAAACCTAAAGCGAGGGATCTAAATAAAAGGGCCATGACTTACGAGGAGAAGCAAAGACTTAGCACAAACCTTCAGAGCTTGCCTTATGAAAAGCTTGATGGTATTGTTCAGATGATTAACAGAAGGGATACTGCACTTTCTCAACACGATGATGAGATCGAGGTGGACATTGACAATGTTGATACAGAAACACTGTGGGAGCTTGATTGGTATGTGTCAAATTACAAAAAGATTTTGAGCAAGAACAAAAGAAAAGCTGAACTCGCGCCTCAAGCTAGATTGGCAGCTAATCAGAAAGTTGCTCTGATGGTAAGTGCTGGCCTTCAGTTTCTTTGGTTGCTAATTAGGAATTTGTAGGAATTTTTTGTCAGATCTTAAAAAAATGCATTGAACTATCTCTTCACATTACCGCAGAACACAACCACTGCAATAGCTGATGTCCGGATTGATAGTGGAACAGGTGTTAATTTACTTTATGTTGAGTCTGGAGTTCTATATTTGAGCCATTGAATGGACCTCCTGACATTTAATCTCTTCCTCCTTCTGAAGCTTTTGAGAAGAAAACTGCACATCCTGCTGTTAAAAGCGAAAAGCAAGATTTTAATGGTAGATCCAGCAGTTCAAGCAGTTCCAGCAGTGATTCCGGATCGTCATCAAGCGGTAAATGATGATTCTTTAACTTCTTGTTCATGCTTTTGGTTTGGTTAGTGTTCGAATGACAAATACTCATCTGGCATTGGCATATTTTAGATCTAGATCTAATTATAATCTTTGCTGTATTTTCTATCTGAATGACTCTATTTATATTTGACTTTCTTTTGTATTTAAATCACAGATTCCGATAGTGACAGTTCCTCTGCAAATGGATCGGACGCAGGGCATTCACCTGGGACATGAATGGATTTGATTAAGGTATAGGAGATATAGGTCTACTGTTTTCTGTACCAAGACTGCCTTCAGGAGTTGTTGGTCTGCCAATTCCACGTTTCATAAGCTTTAATCAATCCATTTTTTGGTTGTGCTGCATAGCTCCTTTCCATGGAATAGATCTCATGACCAATTTTTTCTTGCATTATGATATGTAAAACTGAACATAAAAGCAGTTCTAAACATCCCACTATGATCCTGTTGATTCCGTCCCAACTGATATTTGCACTATATGTGTAATTAAGTTTGCTTTTTCTCGAGGAATGGCTGATCCATGCGTGCCCGTTTAAGGCGCAAGTGTTGTGCGCATCTCGTGTCAAAGTGCTTATAAAAAAAATCTTTGAATTGGAGGATTTGCTTATAAAAACATTCACTTGGTAAAACCCCAACCAGATAGGAGAAAATCTGAAAACAAAGAGACCAGATGTACCAATTTGATATTGGAGAATGTCATTTCCTTTAAAACTAGCCGGTCATGTTAGTGCACATTCACTTGGTAAAACCCCAACTGGATGGGAAAGAATTCTGAAAACCTAGAGATACCAGATGTACCAAGTTCTGCCTTTATTTTGATGGCTTAATTGAAATTACATTTTTATCTGTGTGATATTATGCCCTACGGAGTGCTTGCTTTCCATTTATAGTTGTTCTTCGCTTCATGGGCTATTAGAACCTTTTTCTTCAGTTTGGTTGTTAAGGTCCTCCAGGGTTCTCTTGACAGGAATTGTTGTTAGTACTTCCTCCATCCCAAATCGGTTTGACGGCTATATAGAATATAAATGCTACAAAGATAAATGTAAGAGTGGATCATTAGAACTTATAGCAAAACCAAATTGCCAAATTTACAAAACTGAAAGCCCTTCCTGCCCCTACTGATCTCCTGGCGGACAACCGTTAATCCGAAACAGGCGCATGTAAACTATTTCGGCGTCAACAGAAATAGAGTTAAGTTTTAACTAAGAAACAGAGTTGTATGAACTTTTTCTTTCTTTCCTTTTTCTTACCAATGGTAAAATGTAAAACCCATGCTTGATGCTTGACCATTCAAACTAGGGAGGCTTTTTCGTCGCTTGGTTTACAAGGATCCCTTGGCTCTCTGTGTCAGAATGATGCAAAATATCAGAGCAACGGATTTTACCATGCAACATCCAGATCGACGATCTTAGTTTCCCTCTCACAAAGTCGTGGTGAGTAAACCCAAACAGATTGAGTGAGAGATGGACACGAAAAAAGGAAACTGAGACTATTTGGGCGCCTTTTAAGAAACGGAGACGGTGGGTTCCCCTTGAGTTCTCTTCACCCAGTCGAGAATACCGTTACAATCGTCTCGCGAGATGAAATGCCTTTACATGCAAACAAACCACTTTTAGTGCTTGAAAAGCAATCAAAGACCTAAGCTCTCAACTCAACTAAGCCTTAACTCATGCTTATTTAGGTTTTCATTCAATATAGAGATAATTACAAAAACACCCTGAGGTTTGGGTTAATTACAAAAAAAAAACAGACATGTTCCAAAATTACAAAAAATCCTTAAGTTTCGTTTTGTGTTAAATTTAAGTAATTTTGTAATATTTTTGTAAATGTCAAGGGGTTTTGAAATATTTTTCAAAATCACCGGGAAAAATGTAAGACGAATCAAACCTCAAGGTTTTTTTTGTAATTTAAAAAAACTTGGGTTTTTTTAATAAGTCCAAACCTTAGGGGTGTTTTTGCAATTATCCCTTCAATTTAAGATGTAAGAAGATTCTAAGGAATACCTATTTTTAGTGCGGTAAGCTTTCAGTAGTCTGACTTCCTTCATGTTCGATATATCCTTCTCCATGCAAAGAGATCGAGGTACTTTAAGTTTCCCTGTTTGGTCTTCATAGGCATCACATATGAAGCTGAGCACATTTTCCTGCGATTCATGATAATGGAGTTCTTGTTGGAAGGTATTGTACTTAAAGAAATAGAAGTTGGATATTGCTTATTACAGTTTTCGGAAGCAGCCAGTCGAAATTCAGATGAACAGCACTGATACTTCAGGACAAGGGATTAACTGTACAAATGGCTTCAAAATAACCCGGAAATATTATGAAATGAGTTCTGCAATGGAAATAAGTGCTTTTTTCCATCAGCTCTACCAATTTAGTTATGACATTTTGCCCGAGATAAATTTGTTCCTAATGCTCAAAATTGAAGATAACAAGAATGACATACCAAGGGTTTTGAGGCATCCATCCATTGGTAGATGGGCTCGTTCCGAAACCATGTCAATTGTCTTTTTGCAAAGTTTCTGCAAATTTATATTTTACAAGGTTATCATCAGGTTTTTACAGAAATTTAATAAATTTCCAGCATAAGAAATAGAAACAAATACAGCAAATTCAGAAGAAAATATAGGTCTAAAACTGAAGAAAATAATAGTGCCTCTCAAAATTAAATCAGTCCTCCAATAAACCCTGGAAAAAAATACCGAAAAAGTTTCACTCTTAGGTGACCACACTGTGGGGGTACAGATGACATTTTGTGTTCGTTTTGCAACTTGAGTATCACCAAAAGATTATGATTACTAAGATGTAAAATAGCTTACGCAGATATCTATTAGGCTTAAGCATGGATATCTCAAACATGAAACGAAGCTTTCAATTGTAGTCTGATCACCAAGAAATGTCTACAATTGATTGACATAATAAGTTGATGGGTGATAGATTCAGGTCGAGAGACTGAAGCTGTGTGTCAAGCATTTTAATGGGCTTAATTAATACATGCGACCTAATCAAGAGAAAAATATGTGAATTAAGAACCATCACAAGTGGAAGACATATTACCTAGATGCTTTTTGAAACTCGGAAAGAAACCTGTAGAAATCTTTAGAAGAACTCCAGCCCCCTTGTTCTCTGGACATTAGCAGATAGTCCATGGCCTAAAAATATTAAAGAAAAGGAAAATATACTCAATCTTTTGCATATCGCATCTTCCCATTATGCTAATGCACAAAGATCATCCTGAGATAACAAAACTCTGATATATAATACACTACAATAGAGAAAAGAAGTATACTTGTCTATAACCAATAGCTCGAGTTGCAGAATTCGAATTAGGCATAAGTCCCAAATCAAGAAGCCACTTTGCCTCGGACAAAATTCCATCATCTGCCACAGCAAGCAGACACTTTAAAGAAATATATTATGAGTAGTTTCCTACAAATTAATATTCTCAGGAAAACAGGAAGAAAATAGGCAAAAGGCATTATAACCCGACACGCGTCTTTACCTAAAAGCATATCTTCACACCGAAATCAATTGATCTATAAAGATCTAGCCTTTGGGTTGATAGGAAAAAACAAATAAAATCATAGTCCAAATCCTTTGATTTTCTCTCTTGAAGTTCAGCAGTTGAAGAGTGTGGGCCAGAAGCTTCGCTTGATTCAAGTTTCTCCTTGAAAGAATTATAGGGCACTTGAAAGGCTGATGGAGACGCACCACTTGACTGCATAATTAAAAAAGACATTCATCCAGAGTTGGTAATATTGGTGGATCACCTAGAGAATTACGAAACAAATTCTGATATTTTAATATATCTCTATTTCCTTCTACCAGGTTTTCAAGACTAAAAGAAACAAAACATAAAAATGAAAACAGAAGCTTGGTCATTCCCTAAATAAAAGCAACGATAGCCTTGTAATAGATTTTTTTAATAAAAAATATCAACTTTATAAAGCAGCTTGGACAGAAATGTACACATCTTTAATATGTTGGAAGCAGTAAGAATCAGAGATAATGAAATCAAGCAAAATAACCCAACCTTGAGAATTTCAAGTCTACGACGTAAACGGTACCAATCATTTACAGCCAAAGATTGGACACCAGGATCACCTGCTTTAATAACAAATTCTACTGCAGCGTCCCAATCACCATCTCTCTGTAAATCTGCAAGTTCTGAGTGCACTTCAGAGGTAATCTCAGGGGAGGCTTTTGGAACATCTGGTTTCCCATAAATGAACCTTGAATATCAGGAATGAAAAATGCCACTTCAATCATTGTATTTTTGCATGAATGCATACTTCATAATTAGACCAACAAGAAACAATAATGCTAAAAATAAGAGAAGCTGATAAACAAAATATATGAGACATACCACCGCAAGTACAACCCTGTACCGCCTGTGACTACTGGGACACGATCTCTACTAAGAATTTCTTCTGTTATTTGCCTTGCATCTTCATAAAATTTTCCAACAGAATATTCTGATTGTCCAGAAAATTTCATGTATAAGACACAAGAAAGGTTGAAAGTAACAAAATTAGCGATCAAGGGACATGTAAATTATCTCATGGGGGTTTTCTAGTCCTACTTACCTTAAGTGAACATCTGCAGATATTTTCATATATAAATTTTATGATGCAAAGGCAAAGAGAATTCATAAAAATGTAAATTTTCAGGTTAAAATCTCATGTTGCAGTTGCATAAACAGCGGCTTCTACATTACCTTAAATTGATTCAAATCCAAGGACTAATTTGCCTCTACATTACCTTAAATTGCATTCATAACTAACTAATGTATTCATTACCCCAGATATACAAGCATGGGAGTCGGATTCCTGGTTTATTTGACAGAAGCTTGTATGTGTTGGTCAGTTGTGTTTCAAACATAATATTTGAAGGGCTTAATTTAACCAAAAGAAGTAAAGCATCACAAAAGCAAAACTTCATATCCCCAGCAGAAACTTTTCAGGACAAGATAATTTAAAAGGACCAATATGATCTAGCAGCCATTACCTTCGGATGGGTGCAAGATGTCAACCAAATGATGTGGGACTTCCTGAAACAAAATTAATTCATTAATTAATTAAAATGAAACGAAGAGATGATATTGATGCAAGAGTATAAACACATAAAGCACGTTTATCCCAGTCGATTATAAACTTTTCGCAAAGAGAAGATAGTGAAGCAAAGAACATTAGGAGGGGGAGGAAACTTTCCAATATACCAATAGCACTTACTGAAATTGATAGGATAAAATTTACACAAGCAATTTAACTTATTTCACCTTTGAAACAATGAGCTTTAGGAAAAGTAAAAAATGCCTTCGTCTAGAACAAGTAGGCGACAAGTCAATCGAGCATAGTTTTTGCTACTCAAAACAAATGGCATGCATATTAACTAACAGCGTTACCATGTATAACTCAGTAACATGAAATAGAACAAATTGAAAAGCATTAACTCTGCTACCATGCTCCAACTCATAAGGTAATCCAGGAAAAGGAATTAAGGACAAAACCTGTCTTTCGGCCAATGAAGGTTTTGCTGACCCAATATCAAGACCTTTATACACCTGCGGCACATAATCCAATACACATAAAGTTTCTAAAGAATTAAAAATAGAAATTCATACATTTCGAATGAAACTACATTTGAAATCAAGAGAAAAGGTCGAATGACCTGGACCGAGTCAGCGCTGATGATTTCTCCGTTGAGTCGTTTGGCGAGTTCTAATGAGAGCCTGCTTTTGCCGGCGCCGGTAGGGCCAGATATTACTACTACTTTCTGTCGCTCGTCTTTATTCTTCGACGGCGCTGCCGAGCAGGAGGTCGCTAAGAGTCTACTCGTGCGGCGGAGGAGTGGTGCCTCCGCCGTGTAAGGCAGGCGGAGGCAACTCATCCGGAGGCCCCCAACTCTTAAGCCACTTATCATTTTTGGTAGTGATTTTTTGCGAGGGAGTGTATCAGTTGCAATTGCTTCACTCTCTGAAAATATCTCTCTTGTTCTAATGATTTAAATTGAATTTCAACCCTCACAAAATCACAAATTACAGTATACTTTTTTTCCTTTTTCTTTTTCCTACTGTTTGATATTTTTTAATTATGGGTAAAGTCTTCCAATTGGTTTTTTTTTTCACCAAGGAAATTATACAAATTCGTAATTGTATGGGTGAAATAGAATTAAAGGATGTTAAAGAGACAAAATACACTTATTTTAAAAAAAAAAAAAATTATATTGTGCTTTGTACTAAAATATGCAAGTTTTTTTCTATATTGTTTTTATATTATTTAATGGGTTAATTAAAAAAGCTATCACAAAAGTTTAGCCTCATTACAGAAAAAATCGAGTTATCTTTTAAAATCACAAATACCCCATGATATTTGATTTTAGCTTATAAAATTGCACCATCAAGATGCCTCAAGAGGGGTATTTGATAGCTAAATACAAATCTCAATGAATATTTGTAATTTTGATAGATAATTGGAGTTTTTTGTAATTAGGCTAAACCTCAAGGTAGTTTTTGTAGTTTACCCTTATTTAATTTTCTACAATATACCTCCAAATTATTGTACACCCCCTCCTTCGGGCAGCACCATGCGCGGAGACAGGGGGCCAACCTCCCCCATTAAAAAAAATTACACTAAGATTTTTAAAAAAAAAGTAGTTAAAATTTATATGATTTTTTTTTTTGTTAGTTTTTTATCTGGTTCACCCCAATATATTTTCTGGCTACGCCACCCAGTAGCACCAAGACATACTCCCATTACCATATAATCCAATATTATCCTTAAAATACCAAAACCAAAATTAGCATCCAACCTTTGTATATAATTAATCCATTAGTTAATCACAAATACTAAGTATTAATGTTAGTTTCTGTTGATGTCTGACGCCTAACCTTTTGATCAAACTCCACCAACCAGTAGTTGCATTACAAACATTCCTCAAAGAGTACTCTTAAATCCCAAGACACCAACAAAACCAACGAATACACAAACACATGTTCACATAACCACCACCACCACCACCGTTGCTCCGCCTCCAACCACCATGCCGACGCGGCAGTACCAGCGTCTCAACCTCCTTTTCCGCCTCGCCTTGGTGTCCGTCCTAACACTAGGGGCGGCGCGCGTAATTCTGGATAATTTGAAGAACAATCTTTCGTGGAGCGGTGATTGGATATTCGAAATCACAAGGCATAGTAAGTACACAGTTAGAGTGCCAATTGAAGTTTCTGAGGAAGAAACCATTGAAGATGGATGCAATGTGTTTGAAGGCAATTGGGTTTGGGACAATTCAAGTTATCCTCTTTACAGAGAAGAAAAATGTCCATTTCTAGTTAAACAAACTACTTGTCTGAAAAATGGCAGGCCTGATTCTTTCTATCAGAATTGGAGGTGGCAGCCTAATTCATGCAATTTGCCAAGGTAAATCAGTAAACAAGTTATCCTAGTTTTTAGTTGGAGCTAATGTTATCGAATCATCGATGAACTCAAACTGTTGAAATGATGTTAGGTTTGATGGTGTGAAGTTACTGGAGATGCTAAGGGACAAAAGGTTGATGTTTGTTGGAGATTCAGTACAAAGAAGCATGTTTGAGTCCATGGTGTGTTTGGTACAATCTGCAATTCCTAATGATGTAAAGAGATCTCTTCGACGAATACCTCCAAGAAAAATTTTCAAAGTAGAGGTAAGGCGCCCCAAAAATAAATAAATAAATAAGCAGGTCTCTTGTGAAACAGTGTGAGACAGTGATACTTTTAGTGTAAAAAGTGATGTTCAAAGTAAATACACTAATTTAAGTGTACTTAGACAAGTATCATTTTTTAACTAAAAGTATCACCGTCTCACATAAGTTTTTGCGATAAATAAATTGTATGCCCCTTGATTTACATACGTGATATTCATCTGGTGTTTCAATATACAATACAAATGTCGCGTAATTAGATGATTCATTTATTGCTAACACCAGGAATTCAATGCAACCATTGAGTACTACTGGGCACCTTTCATAATAGAATCCATATCAGACCATGCAACAAATCACACTGTTCTGAAACGTCTGGTGAGGCTTGATTCTGTGGCTAAGCATAGCAGAGAGTGGGAGGGAGCTGATATTTTGATCTTCGAGAGCTACATTTGGTGGATGTACAAACCTACGATCAACGCAACGTAAGAATCTCTTATCGTTCGTGATACATACTTAAAGATGGGTTCTTGATGTGGCCATTGGTTTTCAGATATGGATCAATCGACAACATTCTAGAATACAACGTGACAACTGCGTATAGATTGGCGTTGGAAACTTGGGCGAATTGGATCGATTCCAGCATTAATCCAACAACTCAAAAGATCTTCTTCGCCACAATGTCTCCAACGCACCTATGGTGAGTCGAGTCTTTACTACCATAAGAATATGGATTAATTACAAAAAAACTTCAACTATCTTTCAAATTACAAATATCCTCTTGAAGTTCGTTACTATTTTACAAATTCTACAAACTATACCCTCAATATGGGAGTATCTATTACCTAAATACAAATCTCGATGGTGTTTCTAATACCTTAAGGAGTTATTTGTAATTTTGAATGATAACTAGATGTTCCTGTAATTAGACTAAACCTCAGGGGTAGTTCTGGTATTTTACCCTAAGAATATTCACAAACTTGTGAATGAGTACAAAGATTTAGAACATGGTGGAAATGTTTCGTGTGCAGGAGTTGGGAATGGAAGCCTGGAACAGACGGTAACTGCTTTAACGAGACACGGCCGATTGAAGGATCGTACTGGGGAACTGGTTCGAGTCTGGACATCATGGGGATAGTAGAAGATGTTCTTGGACAGCTAAGGACTAAAGTAAGTGTGTTGAACATTACACAGTTGTCTGAATTCAGAAAAGATGGTCATACTTCAGTTTATGGGGAAAGAAAAGGCAAGCTCCTGACTAAAGAACAGAGATCTGATCCAAAGAATTATGCTGATTGCATTCACTGGTGCTTACCTGGAGTCCCTGATGCATGGAATGAAATTCTGTATGCACTTCTTTTACAAGATTACCGCGGGCAACGGTAATATGACGATTAGGATCCTAATTCAATGAGGCGAAACAGGAAAGAAAAGGTCGAAAAGCAGAGGAAGAAGAAATAAACAGAGTTTTTATAGTTCTACTCCTGTAGAATTTGCAGATAATACAATGCAATTTTGCAATTATATTATGCCTCATGATAAAATGTGCGCGCACACACACACACTAAGCCGAGCACAGTGCACGCTTCATCTTCACCTCTAGGTGTAAGTGTTCACAGAAGTATAAGAGTAAATTACAAAAACAACCCATAAGGTTTAGTCTAATTATGAAAAATCTGTTTACCTTTCAAAATTACTAATACCTGGTATTACAAACTTTGAGGTTTGAATTTATTTAACAAATATCCCACTATTGAGGGTGCAATTTGTAAAATAGAAACAAATATCAACAGAATACCTGTAGTTTTGAAAGGTTTTTTCGTAATTAGACTGACCTTCAAGGATATTTTTGTAAGCAACCCAAAGTATTAACAAGAAATTTCGATAAACAAGAAACATTAGGAGAAAATACCACAGTTGTGAAATATTGGAGCTAGAAGATCATCAATGCCTGATTTTCCAGGAAAAACACAGTTCGAAATTCAATTAATGATTATTGGAAATTTAAACTCATATACTCACTAACCATATTTGGGATCTAGACGTGATTCATAAGCAAATATACATACAATCATATCTGCATGATGAAAATGGTCAGCAAAATGACCGATGGAACGAACTCTAATATTCAGACAAGCTCCCACTCACTTTCAGACATCTCCTGAAATGACGGTGTTCTCACTGCATGTACAGAGGTGTTGGGGGAAGATGGTACAGAACTTGACTCAAAGTGTTGTCTTGATTCAAAATCAATGTCCCCATACAATATAGCCAAGTGCTCATATTCCTTCGATAATCTCTTTCGAGAAGTAAGGGCATCCTGTATTAATTTCTAGTGAAGAAATTAAAAGGGAAAAAAAATCTGTCAATTGGGCATGATAACAATGACTATTTAAGCAAACTTTGGAAAGAAGAGTAATATAACCATATTATCACTAGTTGTCCCGTGCAAAGGCAAGCATTATTTATTTTGCTAAGCTTTTCACTTTATAGTTATAAAAGCAAGTGCAAAGAGATTCTACCTTATAATATCTGAAATTTCTTCTTCTATGGACAAAGTTGCCATTCAAAACAACACTTTTTTCATCATGCTTCGCATCAGGGGAAAGATCAACTGTTTCCATATTAAGGTCACCATCACCAAAACCAAATTCATATGTGTTCCCTGCATATTCATCAAACAGAAGAAAAATGTATGAGTAGTTTAAAATGAAATATATAGAAAAAGCTGAAGGGATTCATAACAGACCAAGAATTGACAATCGAGAATTAACTTATGTTAAAAGAAGTTTACTATGTTCACCCTTTAATGTTTCTAAGGGAAATCATCATCCAGCAGAAACAACGGTTGCTAGAAATTTAAATTAAAAAAAGTGTTTAAACTATAAAGATATGGTAAATTAATCATTTTTACGAATAAAATGTAACCATTGCATGCTAATGACAGCACAACTAGAACAAATCAATGTAAAAAGAACAATAATGCTAGGTACCAGCTGAATTTACCAGTTTCAGATGGAGATATTACAATTCCTGATCGACCATCCTTGTAGTGTTGTTCATATGAAGCACCAACGAAACCTGACCCATCTGTATGAAAAGCATTATCTGCCAAAGTAGAAGTTGAAATTGATCAACATATCTTCAAGGAAGAAAAATAATGAAAAGGCACAGAAAGAGAACACGGTTCTACTAAAAGGAACGAAAGAACAATCAGGAAGCACTATTCAAACATTTAGGAAGAAGGTAGAGATTAAAATATACCAACCCTTTGATTCAAAGAATAAAAAAGCAGGAAGCAAATCCACGGCCTTGGTTTCATCCGCTTCAGTAGTGGAAGACGGAGTGGAAATGTTATAACCACAGCCATTAGACTCAGCATGAGAATGGCAGATGTTTTTAGCTTTCTTAATAAAGTTCTCAGATGTAGCGTCTGAAATATTAGAAGACTTTGGTGATGAAGAACAAGTGGAAGACCTTTCACCCATCTCCTTCTCTTCTTCTCCATCGCAAGAAAAATCCTCAAACACACGAAAAATCCCATCTTTAGTCGAAATCCTCTCACAAAGAGACATATATTTTTCCAAGGCTCTTTGAGCCACATCAGAATCAGAAGGATCTGATGAATCCATCATCAGACTATTATCTTCGTTAACTTTATGCGGTGAAGCTACTGTTGGATCAGATAAACTTCCATTTTCATCAGAATTTGGATCCTCAACCACTGGTAACTTACTTCCGAATAACAAATCACTGCTTGAAATAAGAGAACACCACTCCGTTTCATCTGAAAAGCCCTTCTTTTCTTTTTGATGGTTAAAACCCCTTCTTTCCATTTTTACGGTTATCAACCCTTCTTCATGAGGTGAAAATGCCACGGTAGGTGTGGAATTTTTACAGTCTTCATCCGATGCTTCAGAAAATATTTCATTGTCTGGATTTGAATCTGCGGCAACTTGTATCAAAACCCTTGTAATATTCTCTTCTACACCATTGTCTATGTCATTACAGATTAAGGCATCACAATCTTTTCTCACATCCAGATTAGTTTTTGCTTCTAGGGAAGGATCTGCACAAGGTGGCCGAGTAAATTCGGTTACATGATCAACTTCAATTGGCAATGATGCATCGGAGTTTCTGAAAGTATCAATAGAACCCTGATTTTCAGACAATTGCTTCCCATTAACAGAAGTAGGGTTTGTTGTGATGTCTGCGACTATATTCACATGATCCCGCGTGTCAACTTGTTCACCGTCCACTGATTGTGATTTGGGTTTCGCAATGTCCCCAGAAAGTGGAAGTATATCTTGCACCACGTTAGAGTACAATCTTTTGACACTTATACCAACACTTTGCACCTGGTTCTCAACAAATTTAACCGTATCCTGTAGAATTGAGCAATTTATTGCGTTTAATTTCTGGAATGTTCATGCAATACATGTAATACAAATTGTATACAATCATCTGTCCCATGGAACATATGCACAATAGAATTACAATACTAAGTATTAACTATAGGCGGCATTTCTAAAAATGACTCATTTTTCTCATTTACTTCTCTGTCACCATCTTTTGGATCACAAAATTGTTGTAATAACATTAGTCATGCAAATACACTATGCCTTGAAAACAAAAGAAGAGAGCAATACCTTGCTCATAAAATCGTCAACATCCTGACAAATGGACTCAAACTGGTGGTATATGTTCCCAGCCCATAATTTGCTTTTGAAATTTAAATCCATTGGAACGTATAAGATGTTTCCAAAAAAAGCAACCAGGATAATTTCTCCTTAAATGTAGAACACGAATGTCCTCAAACCGCAATTAGGATTAAAACCTGCAAGCATTCAGATAAGGTTCTATAGGTAATTCCCACAGAAATAATTACCAATTTCCAAAACAAGAAACACAACGAATCTGAGGCAAACTTAAGAAAGTTTCGATAACTCAAAAGATAGCAAGCTATACTATCATCCAAGTAACAAAAGGAAAAATGTCAAATTGGACAACATCAACCATAGCACAACAAGCATCAAAGAAAATTTGAATTTTCTCCTTATAAATAAAGTCTCCGTCATGATACATGAAAAAACAGATAAACAACAATCATCAAATCCCATACCATAAAATTTAAAACGGTGAAAACAGGCTAAACAGAGCCCACTCAAATACCTAAACACAACTAGACTAAAAGTTCACAAGCAAAATTCAAGAAGCAGCATCGATCAATAAAAATTCGACAAAATTCAGAAAAAAAAAATACATGCACAAAAGTACTTTTACAAGTTTACAGAACAATTCTGTCAATCAGAAAGCTAAACCACGCCTTTAATCACCTGTTTAGTTTATATCAGCTTCTTTTTCCCTTATTTTTAAATCAGAACCTAAACCTATACCAGAAAAGTACAAAATTGAGGCCACACACACACACACACACGTTGATCATCATAAATACACAATTTTACAAAACAACAAAAAAGGAATCAAATTTTTTCCACATAAACAGAGAGAAGGTAAAGATTTTGTACCAGTAAGCAAAAAATATAAGGCCTAATAGTGAAAGAGAAAGAATAAAGAGGGCTCACCGGCCGGCGACGGGGGGCAGCTGTGGATGGCTGAATATCTTCATACGTTCCGTAAATAGAGTTTTATAGTTGCACGTGTGATGTTTAACAAGGGTTTAATAGGTTTTGTAGTGGAAGTAGAACTGTAGTTAGGGTATTTATGGGTTTAGATAGATTATTTGCTAATAATTTGAGAATTATATATAGAATTATATATAAGATAATAATAAGATAGTCAAATTTGAAAATCTTATTATTTATTAATTACAACTCGTTCTATGATTGAGGATAAGTGAAAACTAATTCTACTTATTCTTAATCATCAAATAATATTTTGGCAAAAACTTGTGTGAGACGGTTTAAAGGTTTTTTTTTCATATTTTATTTTTCTTAGTGTTTATATTTACTTTTTTAGGGTTTATTTTGTTTCTTGGGTTTATTTTTAATTGATTTGGGTTTAAAATTTTTAGTTTTTTTTAGGGTTTATTTTTTATTTTTTGGATTTATTTTTGTTTTTCGGGTTTATTATTCATGGTTCATGTTTTTAGGGTTTATTTTTGTTTCTTCATGGTTCGTTATTATTTTTAAATTTATTTTCATGGTTCATGTTCTCAAGACGGAGCACTTAGGAGGTCCGTCTCACGGATTTAGATCCGTGAGACCGTCTCACAAGAGACTTGCTCTAATATTTCATATTTTTGATGGAAAATTGTTGTGGACATGTATATTACTTACTTACTCCATGTAATACTTCATAATTAGTATTTTATTTTAGTAGATTATCTAAAAAATGTTTTATAAGTTTTTTAAGAGTATTATATTAATTGTTCACTAAATAATTATATTTAATTTATGTCATAATTATAAATTAAAATTTTAATTTATGTTGTATTTATATATTGCCACACATGTAGGAATGCACATTTAATTTATTTCTTAATATATAGATGCAAATTCTATGTCTTAGCCAAGTTTCCATAAACAGCGCTAAAATTGTGCTACTAAAATCCTTAAATCACTCCAGTCACAGTCTTAGTCCAATCTTTAGGGTAAATCCAAATATCAAGGTATATCATGTGAAGGGAACCGGCATGCAACACGAACAAACAAGGTTATAAGAGCCCCGAGTTATCACAGGGAAATTCTTCGATGCGTGGGTCAGTATATGACCTGATATTGATCAAAGTGTAAAGGAATTTAAGCATTAAAAGCATGATTAACTTACAAATGAATGTAAATGAACTATTCATACTTGAAACTCGGGGCTTCATAGGCATTGAGTGATAGTTTGGGATAATTGATAATAATTTGACCCAATAAATAATAATTATGGATAAATAATTAATTATTTTTGAAATGAAATAATTCAATTATAAGAAAATAATTATTCCACATCAGCATGTCGAGAGCTTGTCCATCGAAGACCCTCCGATGCTAAATCAATTTTTTAACAAAGAGAAAATTCATAATGCATGAAAGCTAACAGTTGTTGAATGAATTGTATATCTTTCAATAATGAGAAAAGATATATACTTATAGACAAATAGGTGGATTTTCATTTTTCGTGATTCTTCAGCCGAAGGGCTTTAATGGGCTTAATTTAGATATTATCATTCAAATTAATTAATCAGTAACAAATTTCAATAGAATTAGTCGTGTTGGGCTCAATTTAATTATATCCCTCAATGTGATTATCAAATATTACTAATAAGATATCTGGTGAACAGGTGAAGTTCATTCCGTGTTTTAAAATTTAAGTACTTTATAGTGTATTTTTTTTTTTGAGAAATAAAAAAGAATACTTTATAGTGTATTCAGTTATTATAATGTTAGATTTTATAACTGGTAGTGCTGAGGTTTATAGTCAATTGGTGTTTTCCAGCTATGTAATTGGCTTGTGGTTATTTTTGTTTGTTCTTTTTCGACATTTTAATGTACTCTTTTTCCTCCTAGGAATTTTCCTACAAAGATGGGTTTTACCTAGAAAGTTTTAATGCAGTCCCACTATCCGACTAACTGATCGGCCGTGTGATCAATATTTTTTATTTTCTTTTATATTATTTTGGCTTTGTGCCTTTACCTAAAAAAAATTGTGTTTAGATTTTAGAAACAAGAGTAATGACACACACGTGGATGTGATTGGCCCATGCATCCCGATAAAATTTAGACTAGTCCACGAGTATTTAAAAAAATAAAAATAAAAGCCCAATTCACAATACAATTACCACATAGATACTCTCTCTTATTCTCTCATTTATATATTTCTTCGCTCTCTACTCAAATATATCACATAAAACCCAAATAATTTCACATAAAACCATAAAAGTATATATAAATTAGAAATGATATTCATTAGAGTTATATCTATAGTTATATTAGCAAATCTTCATTTTTTTGTCCAAAAAATCTTATCGATTCCCCAGAATCCTTCACCCACTAGTTATTTTGTAGAGTTCAAATCTTCATCAATATAAATTTAGTTGGTCGCCAACATCATAAGGTTTCCATTGTTACTTGAATCAAAGTAATCCGATGTTTCTACAATTTATTATGGATTTTCAGCTTTGACATCGTTTAGCATCTACAAATAGCGAGTTATTCAGCTTTTGTTTGAAAAAAATGCTATCTTTTTGTATACTATTGTTACTAATATGATTTTAATTTGCATCATATTTGTACATTGCGTAAAATTTTCTTTATTGGCTTATATAATTGTGGCATTGTTGACTTATATAAAAAGGGCCTTGTTGGTTTGTATAAATGTGGTCTTGTTGACACATATTTGTGGTCTTTTACAAGTTAATTAATAATTACTAGTGTGTTTAAAAAAGAATTTGTTGCGCCGTGCCACTTGGGCTGAGGGTGTAAAATTTATGTATTGCCACGATAAAATAAAATACAAAAGTTATATATTACCTCTTCTCAAAATTAAAAAAAAAAAATTGAGAAGTTACTTGTTTCAAAGTCCATCTAGAAATAACCACCAAACAAGTCATTTTTTTTTAAAAAAAAAAATTGGGTTTGGGTCTGGTTCCCCAACTCCCCTTCAGGTGACTCGAACATTGATGAATATCTGACTATATGTGGATTCAATTAATGAAGAAAAAAACGAAAAAAAAAAAACAAGATACAACAATTTAGAATGCTTAGCAATAAAAAAGTTCTGGTAAAGCCCATTATCATGAACATGTTCTTTGATTCTTTCTAACTAAAGAAACAAATCTACCCTAAAGTCTCTACTAACCCCTTTATATTTTGAAAATATTTCCAAGTTTATCTTCAAGACTTCTCCATTTATACAAAAAGTACAATTTGTGAAGTTACAATAAGCTGTCTTTATGAGGTGATCACTAGCACAAAATTGGGTTAGATAAATAGTCACCAAGTCCTAAAGCCTAACAATGTAGGAACTCTATACACCAAACAAAAAATCTAAGTCAACAAAAGAAACATAAAACTATTAGATTTAAAATGTTAGATTTAAAAGAGCAAGAAAATAATCCATGACACAACCAACATCAACCCAACATGGTCAACATATGGTTTACCTGCAAAAACTGCAACATAACTATTCTTACCTCT
Organism: Rehmannia glutinosa; assembly: GCA_016081115.2. Taxonomy (NCBI): domain Eukaryota; kingdom Viridiplantae; phylum Streptophyta; class Magnoliopsida; order Lamiales; family Orobanchaceae; genus Rehmannia; species Rehmannia glutinosa. Next base: position 55,019,200 of record CM071929.1, on the reverse strand, counting down.
CTTTCTTTAGCTTTCTTGAAACATCCTCAAAACTTTTGTTCATCCCACAAGAAACACTGTCTTAAGTCAAGCCAATGTTAAACCTCCACACCCCTTCAATTCAAATATCTATTCATTGCCCCAAAAAAATTATAACATAACCTTAAAAGCCCAACATAAAAATATAACTAGAGGTTGGTGTGTTAGCTCATCATCCCCTCAAATTATCCTAATCTTTCATTCACAAACCACACCAAAACCTTCCTTCTCACTTTCGTCGCCCGATTTTCGCGATGGAGTTGCCGGTGAAGGCACCGGTTCCCGACCGGAGAGCAGCGTATACGATCGAAACCAAGAATTTGTCATACACTCACAAGAGCCCATATGATGAGTTTAGTTGGCTTTTTTCTCATTGTATGAGCCCAAGGAGACCAATCAAACACATCATCAAGAATGTGAATCTTGAGGCCAAACCAGGAGAAATCACAGCCATTGCTGGCCCTAGTGGGGCTGGAAAAACAACACTTTTAGAAATTCTAGCTGGAAAAATCCCACCAAGAAAGGTCCATTCAGGCCAGGTACTAATCAACGGCAGCCCCATAAATCCCGAGATTTTTCGTCGATTATCAGGATACGTCACGCAAGACGACGCCTTATTCCCACTACTAACCGTCGAAGAAACGCTTACGTATAGCGCGCTTCTAAGACTACCAAACGGCAAAAAAACGGCTCACCAACGAGTGAAACTGCTCATGAACGAACTCGGACTCGATCATATTTCCGGTTCAAGAATCGGGGAAGGATCAAAGTACGGTATTTCGGGTGGCGAAAGGAGACGGTTATCGATTGGGGTCGAATTAGTCCATGATCCTAACATCTTACTCATCGACGAACCGACTTCTGGGCTGGATTCATCGTCAGCCGTCCATATAGTCTCACTTTTGAGATCAATGGCGGTTAATCAAGGTAAGACGATCATACTAACCATCCATCAACCCGGATTTCGAATCCTTGAGCTAATCGACACGCTCGTTTTGCTATCCGACGGCCTTGTCTTGCACCATGGTTCGTTACAGTTACTCGAAGACAAGCTCAAATTCGCTGGTCATAAAATCCCTTGCCACATCAATATTCTTGAATTCGCCATCGATATCACACACGGCCATAACCAATCCATTTCCGACAGTGTCACGGACAGACAACAAAATGTTGTGAAAGTACAAGGCGACACGACAATTACTAGTCCGTCGTACGCAAACTCCCATATTCGGGAAATATGGATACTAAGTAGGAGATTTGGCAATAACATTTTCAGGACAAAAGAACTCTTCATGACAAGAGTCGCGCAGGCCGTGCTAGTGGGGTCCATACTCGGGACGGTCTACATGAACGTCAACGACGATCAAACCAAAATCTCGATCCAAACACGATTAGGATTCTTCGCTTTCAGTCTAAGCTTTTTGTTATCCTCCACCACGGAAGGCCTACCGATATTCTTACAAGAACGGCGAATCTTCATGCGAGAGACGCTACGAGGATCGTACAGGGTCTCGTCGTACGTGACCGCGAACACGATTGTTTTCTTCCCTTTCCTCTTCATGGTCGGCCTGCTGTACAGCACGCCGGCCTACTGGCTAGTCGGCCTGAGGCGCGACGTGGACGGGTACGCCTACTTTGCGCTCGTGGTGTGGTTGGTTGTACTTATGTCGAACTCGTTCACGTCGTGTTTCAGCGCGCTCGTGCCGAATTTCATCATGGGGACGTCGGTTATCGCGGGGCTGATGGGGTCATTTTTCCTGTTTTCGGGGTATTTTATCGATCAGGGGAATATACCGTCTTACTGGATTTTTATGCATTATTTGAGTTTGTTTAAGTACCCTTTTGAGAGCTTGATGATAAATGAGTATGGCGGGAAAGGTGGTAACAAGTGTTTGGAGAATGTTGGAGGTGAATGTGTGTTGTATGGACATGAGTATTTGAGACAGCAAGGTTTGGAGCAGTCACGGAAATGGAGCAACTTGGGTGTTATGTTGGGGTTTGTGTTTGGATACAGAGTGCTCTGTTTTTGCATTTTGTGGTACAGGAGTTTTAGGACAAGGAAATAAATGAGTTCTTAAATTTGGAAATTTTCTTTATTTTTTTTAGTGGAGTTGGAAAATTTGTATTATATATTCATGTTATATGTTAAGATACAAAGAAAGATTTGTTTTATGGGCTTTGATTATGGAGTAGGTCTCTGGTAAGACGGTGCGACGGATTGCACTTTTAGGATAAAAAGTGACAGTTTTAGTATAAAATGTGATAATTTTAGTGTAAAAAATTGATATTTTGTGTGGAATACGCTTAATTTTAGTGTATTCAGACAATATATCACTTTTTACACCAAAAGTATTGCTCGTTACACGCACGACCGTCTTACACGAGTTTTTCTCTGTATTATTTTGCCTCTATTTGCTCAACATCAATCACAGACTCACCCTGCATTACTATTTGAGTGTTTGAGTTTGGCTAAATCAATTTGAAAATATGGTTTTATCAGATTCTATAGTTTTATAATGAAATTAATGTAGTTTGTTATACTAATTAATAATTGCAACAATCAACTATCAATAAAGCAACTACTAAAGATATAAACAGCTCAACAAACAACTATAGACATAGATAAATGTACTATTTTTAAGAAAATTGAAACAAAAAAGCTTAATGATAGACAATGTTATTAAACTAAGACCGGATGTTGAAATGGATAATCAATTGGGTTGTTGGTTCGACCGGCTGAACCATGATGAAGAAACCGGTAAAATGTATATTAATTATAAATATTGTAGAATATATTGGGTCTTATCGCATTTTGCTTTCTAGTTTTACATAAGCGTGTTTCACTTTACTTCTATAGTCATATATAAAGGGTCAATTTGTAATTGCTCATTAGATTGGAACATAACAGAAATAAAAATATTTGAGTTTTCCCTCTCGGGCCTCTATCCTGTTCTTAGCTGCGTATGTATAAAATGTGTTGGTATATTTTGCTGCAAATTCTACATGGTATCTAGAGCGATAGATTCGATCCGCCATGGCTAGAAACAGACACACGACTTGGAATGTATTAGCTGCAGAAGAAACCAGAACAGAAGTTACCGAGAAGAACCTTCTTATCAACTCCATGGTTCCGACCACCCTGGAATGTCACTGGTTTCAACACCGTTGACTGGAGCGAACTATCTCTCATGGAAGAGATCGATGATTATCGCACTAGGTGCGAAAACAAAGTTAGATTTCATTAACGGAAAACCGAACCGCCTGAAGAAGGATCTGCCGAATTCGATCAATGGAAGCGAGTGGATTGGATGGTTACAAGTTGGATTCTAAACGCATTGTCGAAGGAAATTGTTGATGCATTTATATATGCGGACACAGCTAAAGCACTATGGGACGACATTGGAGAGCGATTTGGCGAATGCAATGGTCCGATGATGTACCAATTGCAAAAGGAAATTTCCAATACGATGCAAGGTATGGATTCTGTTGTCACCTATTTCACAAAATTGAAGCGCATGTGGGATGAAATATAGCACACTTGTACCAATACCAGTTTGTAATTGTGGAGCAAGTAAGGCTATAGGAGAGATTGATGTTCATATGAAGTTAATGCAATTTCTTATGGGTTTAAATGATGCCTATGATCATGTGCGTAGTCAAATATTGCTTTTGGATCCTTTGCCCACAGTAAATAAGGCTTACTCCATGATCCTAAGGGTAAAAAAGCACAGAACAGTAACTGCTGGGGATACAGAATTTTTGGAAGGTATGGGTATGGTGTCTGTTGCAAATACAATGATTGGACGAGGTAGAGGAGGACCTAGAACCCCAGCCAATTGGCAAGGAGGTAGAGGAAGAGGCAATTACAGGTTAACAAAGGAGGAGAAGGCAAAGTTATATTGTGACAATTGTCACATTCATGGTCATGAGAGGAGTGGTTGCTTCAAGATCATTGGGTTCCCTGATTGGTATAAACCATATAAGGAGCAACGGAGGAAGGCTATGGCCAATTATGCTGAAGATATGTACTCATCAGACAGTAAGGATGCAGTGCAGATTCATAGTAATGAAAATAAGGAGGCTACATCAACAAATATTGCAGCTCTTGTCCAGCAAGAGATTTCCAAGTATTTGGCTACTAAGATATCTCATGTACACATTGACAACTCAGAGTATGCACATTATGCTGACTTTGCAAGTATGCATTATGCCCTCTCTACTTATGAGAAGATAGGTTTGTAGGCTTGGATCATAGACACGGGTGCTAGCACTCACATGTGCATCAATTCTCATGTCATGACCAACCTGGTGCAGATTAATCCTGCACTGAATGTATATTTACCAGATGGAAGCACTAAACAAGTCACACACACTGGGATGGTATCCCTTTCTCCAAATATCACACTCACAAATGTGTTGTTGGTTCCCAGTTTCAAATATAATCTTTTGTCTGTGGCACAACTCTGTCACACTTCTCATCTAAAATATGTTTTCTTTCCCTCACATTGTCTGTTGCAGGACCAGAAGATTGAAAAGGTGCTAGCTGTGGGAAGAGCAATGGGCAGATTATATGTGCTTCAACCTAATTCATTTCCGGAACTTACCCCTGAACCATTCCCATCCTGTAATAGTGCCCTGGATTTATGGCACATGCGGTTAGGTCACCCCTCTCATACTGTATTAGAGCATCTTTCTTTTTTGAAACCTCTTTGTAATGCTGATACAACAAAAGCTATTAACTCCTGTGAGGTTTGTCACAAAACAAAGCAGGTTCGATTACCATTTTCTTTGAGTCACTCATATGCAGCAGAAAATTTTGATTTAATTCATGTCGATGTTTGGGGCCCTTACCTGGCACCTTCCATTTGTCACACACCTTATATGTTAACTGTGGTAGATGACCATAGTAGAGCGACATGGACTTATTTGATGGGGCACAAATCTCAAGTTCCTAAGTTGTTGAGAGTTTTTATTACAATGATTCAAACTCAGTTTCATAAGACTGTTAAGGTCATTAGAACAGATAATGGGGGTGAATTCGTGAACAAGGAGTGTCTGGAGTTATTTCGATCCTTTGGTATTGAGCATCATAAGAGTTGTGCATATACGCCTCAACAAAATGGGGTTGTTGAGCGGAAACATAGACATTTATTGGATGTCGCAAGGTCCCTTATGTTTCAATCCAAGTTACCTTCCTTTCTATGGCCATTTTCTCTTCTAACTGCTACTTTTCTCATAAATCGGTTGCCCAATTCAGTTTTGCAGTGGGTTACACCGTATGAAAAACTATATGGGGCTCCACCTGATTATTCTAGACTGAAACCTTTTGGATGATTGGTTTTTGCTACCAATATCACCCCTCACAAAAGGAAGTTTGATGCTAGGGCTTTTCGATGCGTTTTTTTGGGGTATGAGCAAGGACAAAAGGGCTATAAGCTTTACAATTTGGACACTAAAAAAATATTTGTTTCCAGGGAGGTCAGATTTCTCGAAACTCAGTTTCCTTTTTTACCTCACACCACACAATCTTTGCCTACACCTTTACCACAAATTCCCATTGTTGAATCTCCTGCTAGTTCAATTTCTCCTCCTCCTACCGTCTCTGTACCTTTCCACACTGATAATCCTAGTGCTCCAGAGTGTTTGACTGATTTAGACCAACCAATTGCCCTCAGAAAAGGGGTTCGACCCACCACCAAGCCCTCTTGGATTTCTGACTTCATTACCAACAACAACACTACTTTTTGGCTTCCCACAGCTGCCCCTCATTCAGTTCATGGTCCTGCAGGTAACAAATACCCTTTATCTACTTTTCCTTATACTTTATCCCCTTTCTTGAGTCACACATATTCTGGTTTCCTAGCTAATATATCACAAGTGCAAAAACCCCACTCTTATGAACAAGCTTGTCAGCATCCTGAAATGGGTGGATGCCATGAATGCTGAAATCACAGCTTTGGAGCAGAATGATACTTGGATTTTGACCACCTTACCACCGGGGAAGAAAGCTATTGGTTGTAAGTGGGTCTTTAAGGTGAAGAGAAGGTCGGATGGGACAGTGGAGAGGTGTAAAGCTCGGTTGGTTGCCAAGGGTTATAACCAAGTTTTTGGGGTGGATTATGTTGATGTTTTTTCTCCAGTGGCTAAACTCGTGACTGTGAGAATGGTTATTGCATTAGCCACAGTGAAGCAGTGGGTTTTGTATCAATTGGATATTAATAACGCATTTTTGCATGGGTATCTTAATGAGAAGATTTATATGAAGCCTCCCCAGGGATATCTTAAAGCCTCTGTTGGGCAAGTATGTGAGCTTAAGAAGAGTTTATATGGCCTTAAGCAAGCCTCGAGGCAATGGAATGCCGAATTATGTGATAAGCTTTTGGCTTATGGGTTCCAACAGTCTGTCAATGATCACTGCTTATTTGTCAAAAAGGGGGCTGATTTTTTCTTAGTGGTTTTGATCTACGTTGATGATGTGTTGCTCACAGGTACACATCCTCATTTACTGGATGAATTCAAAGCTTATCTGGATAATATCTTCACAATAAAGGACTTGGGCCATGCTAAGTATTTTCTTGGTTTGGAAATTGCTCGTAGCTCGGAAGGGACCTATTTAAACCAAAGAAAGTATATCCTTGATATTCTCTCTGACACTGGCTTACTTCACTGCAAACCAGTTTCCACTCCGTTTCCTCCTGGTCTCAAGTTAACTGCACATACTGGTACTCCTTTGGATGATCCCGTTTTGTCGATTGGTAGGGCGTCTGCTATATTGTAATCTTACCAGGCCTGATATCACCTATTGTGTCCAACAATTGAGTCAATTCGTCAACTCCCCTTGTTCATCTCATTGGGATGCAACCTTGCATCTGTTGAAATATCTTAAGATACTCCTTCTTTGGGTCTCTTCTATCCCACAACACCTGCTTCTTCCATTACCGCGTACAGTGATGTCGATTGGGCCTCCTGCCCCTATTCTCGACGTTCTCTAACTGGATTTTGTATTTTTTTTGGTGGTGATTTGCTTTCTTGGAAGACTAAAAAGCAAACCACCGTGTCCCGGTCCTCCGCGGAGGCTGAATACCGGGCCCTCGGGGCTACGGTTTCTGAGTTACTTTGGATTTCTTACGTTGCCGCTGATTTACAGATTCCTTTAGATTTGCCCATTCCGCTTTGGTGTGATAATCAAGCGGTTGTTCATATTGTGGCCAATCCCGTTTTCCACGAGCGCACCAAACATTTGGATATTGATTGTCATCTGGTTCGTGACCAGTTCAAGGCTGGTTTTATTTCTCCTCACAAGATTTCCTCCAAGCTTCAACTTGCAGACGTTTTTACAAAGGCTTTGGCATTTCCTCAGTTCTCTGCTCTTCTGTCCAAGTTGGGACTTCGGGATATTCATCAAAGTCCAACTTGAGGGGGGATGTAGAATATATTGGGTCTTATCGCATTTTGCTTTCTAGTTTTACATAAGCGTGTTTCACTTTACTTCTATAGTCATATATAAAGGGTCAATTTGTAATTGCTCATTAGATTGGAACATAACAGAAATAAAAATATCTGAGTTTTCCCTCTCGGGCCTCTCCCCTGTTCTTAGCTGCGTATGTATAAAATGTGTTGGTATATTTTGCTGCAAATTCTACATAAGTATAAAAGTTAAAAGTCTAGGTACAATACGGTTTGATAATATAAATAATCTCTTCTTATATGTAAATAATACAATACATATAAAGTACATAATAAATAAATAATATTTATTAGAAAAACAAAATGAAGAGGCTAAAGAAAAATGGAAGAACGGTATGGGTCACCAGGTCGACAGGTTATTTTTAGAGATGAGATTATAAGATGTAGATCTTTTTTTTTTAAATATATGCTTGAAGTGTTTGAATAAAATAAGATGAAAGAGCTAATCAGATGTTAGTAATGATATTTTTGTAATAAAATTGTTCAAAGTGAAATGAGATTGTTGAAATAAATTCTTATTTTGAAAATAAAGTGAGATTCCCACATTTTCTAAAAGTGTTGTTTGCGAGCACTTATGGAAAAGTCTATTTAGAAAATAGACTTATCTAGAATGGACTTTTCAAAAAGCATTTCATTCTCACTTCTCTATAATGGACTTTTTGGAGGAGTGACTTATCCAAAAGTCCATTCCAAAATAACCACCAAACATGAAAATTTATTGAAGTGGACTTTTAGATCCAAAAGTCTATTTCAAAGTGCTCCAAAATAAGACATCTTATTTTGTAAGCTTATAAGATTTTTAAAAAAAAAAAATACCAAATACTTTAGAGCCAAATATTCTTATAAATAATTTTAAAATATAAAATGGTACCTAGTAAAAATAATTAGAATTTACTTTCTTTTTGAAAAATAACTAACAGTATTTCATATATTAGCCCTCCAACAATTTGGAAATGACTTCTAGGCACCTCAAATTTCCAATATTGCCTCATCTCAACCGTCAACTCTCCGCCAAAAGCAAGCTCAGCAAAATTGCGTCACAGTAAATACTTTCTATCCCCACGCACGCAACCGTGATAACCGGGAACCCATACAACCGCTGGAAGAACCTATTAACGCCCCACTAGACGACGCCGTTCGCTTCCCCCAGCTTGTAAAAACCCCACTACTCCACCACCGGCTATCCCCGGTACCTTTATCTTCTTACCCCAAATCTCGGTATATAAATACTGATTCATCCTCTGTAAATTTTTTTACATCACAGTTCCCGAGACGTCTTCAATCATTTTTGTTGCTGGAGTTGTGTTCTTTCCTTTCGATCGTTATCTCTTCGACTCTTCTGTAAGTATTCGTTGATTTTAGATTGATTCATTTTATTTAGCGATCCAATTGGTTTAATCATTTGACTTTACTTCGCGCGTGCGGATTTTTGTTATGTTTGATCGGAATTTTTTGCTGTTGTGGGTACTTTTTTTTTTTTTTTTTGGATTTACGCCTGTTTGTTTTCGCTGATTATATGAGGGTTCTGTTGGAATCTAATCTCTTCCGAGGTTTATCTACGTGTTTGTATGTTTCTATCTGTATGATGAGGCGTGTGCGTGATTGCGAATTTTGTAGCAACAGCAGCACGTGTGTGCTTTCTAGTACAGTTGAATGATAGTAGCTTTTGTTGCTGAAGATTTAGATGTTTGGGAATATTAGACAAACTCTTTGTTGATTTTTTGATATTTTGGGCGTCTCTGTGTTATTGTTGGTTTGGCTCTGAATTCACTGAACAAGATCAAATTGATACCATGACCTTAGGAAGATAAAAACAGGCAAAAAAAAAGAAAGAGAGAGAGAGAGATAGAAAAGATGCACCAAATTGAAGTTGTCCTGAGGGGAGACCAAGCAAATTCCCCCTAGAAATGAACTTCACTTATCTATATTTTGTCTTTGCATCAACCATGTCTCATTCTGTATGCAAGTGGGTCTGTGTAAACATTTGCAAAAAGATATCTTGGGGCTTAACTAATGATTACAAAAGCAGTTAATGGATAGAAATTCTCTATTCATTTAGCCAATAAAAAAAAGATATCCAAATAACACGCGCAAATGCAGAGAGAGACACAAACAGCCTTATGCATTAATCACTCGGTTCAACTTTCCACCTAGCAAGATGTGGCTTAGCCAAGAAAGTTAAGTGCTGCGAATGAATGATAAAAACCATGCAATCCGAAGAATAAGGATTGTGCTTACTTGTATTATGAATTATGCTGCTTCTCTATACAGAGAAGTTTTGTAGCTGACATTCCTTTTAGCGTGGTTCATGTACTTCGAGATTCAGGCAACCAATATTTGTTTCCTATATTCTTTCTTACCATTTTTTTATAAATAGGAATTCTTGTATTTGAGACTCCTGTAGATGGCGGATGAAGAGGGGAAGGAAAATGCTCCCAGAGGAAATGACTGGGAAGTTGTGTCACTCACTGCGTCAGCCTATGCTGCTGCTCCTGGACCTGAACAGGTTGATTCAAGCCAAGATAGCCAGGGTAAGTTAGATGCAAAGCATGAGGCTGAAACTTCGAGTGCTATGTTTATGTCTAGCCACTTTGATTTCCCCCCGAGTCAGCATGAGAATTTGCCGCTGGAACCTGAATACAATGAGATACACAATGAAAAGGGAAGTGAAGATGTCTTTTCTCAGTTAGTTAAAGATGAAGGGGTTATATCAGATGTTGATAAGGATGAAGAAAATGTGACTTTTAGAGGACTGATGTCTGATGAATTTCCTGTAATTCCGATTTTTGATGATAAAGGTAACATATTATCTGGCAGTGGTGCTGACTTTGGAAAAGGTGTGGCCTTTGACAATGTGCAGAGTATTTACAACACTGCAGAGTTTAGTTCTTTCCATAATGAAACAGCCATGGGCAAGTCTAATAACAATGAGGAGGGTGAGGGGGCTGATGATTCAATTGAACCTCTTGACAGTGCCTTGGATTCAGACTTGCCAGATTTCCAAAAGCCTTTTGAGGGGACAAATATGATGGTGTTGACCTTCCCTGTGAAGCTTGGTGGAAAAGACGGGCTTTTTCTCTATATGCCCACGCAAAAGAGGCAAATACATTTTGGTCTATTTTTGTTGCTGCAGCTGTTATGGGGCTTGTAATTATTGGTCACCAGTGGCAGCAAGAGAGGTGGAAGGCTTTGCACCTCAAGTGGCAGTTTGGTATTACTGATGAGGTATCCACTCTTAATTATACGTTTCAACTCTTAAATGACTGTTTCGTGTTTACCGATGAGGTATCCACTCTTAATTATACATTTCAACAAGATGTTTCTAATTTGAGTAACATTCAGGCCTACTTCAAAATGGAGTTTGTTATTAAACATTGTGTATGATGATAGTGACAATCATGTCTCCCTTTCCCGTGCAGAGGATGGGTAGGATGCTTGGTCCCATATCTCGATTTAAAGATGTGATTGTTGGTGGCAACCGACGGGGATCACTTGTGAGAGGGAGCGCCTCCACTGAACGTTAAGATGATGACGAAAAGTTTACGAAGGGGAGAAGAGTTTCGTGCATGTGACATGCAAGTGTGTTCTAAATTTGAGACTATATTTCTCTGGACGAAGTTTGTTAATATTTTCTTAAAGCCATGCTTCCACCATGATGGGGGGTTTACTATAGATATGTTGTTAAATTAACTTGAAAACTGGGTTAAGCAATCACATTGTTCTTCTATGATTTAAATATGTAATTGTGTTGTCCTTGCATCTACTGGTCTTAATTTCCACCAAAATAAGCTTTGGTATTCTCAGTAATTTTTAACCTAGAGGTCACTCATATGTTAGTTGATGAGATTCATGAGAATAATTGGAGTGTAGACTGTGTCGTTCTGTTTATAGGTATATATTAAAGATACCTGTAAATATCATATTATACTATGCATACATGAAACGGGTTGAAAAGTTTCATTGTGCCATTCAAACGGATTTCAGGTCAAAGATTGGTGAGGTTGTAAGAGCTTTTACTCGATTTATGGTTAAAAGACCATCTGATACAGTGATACTGTATCTCGGAAAATATTTTGTTTTATTCTGTTTCAAGCAAGTAGGTGTTTTGTTACAAAGGTAAGTAGGTAACCCTGGAAGGCTGGAAGCAAAATTTGTATGGTCAAGAATATATAGCTAGCCCATGCAGAAGTTGAATGCAAAACACATTTCTTGTAAGCCAATACTAACTTTGATATAAGCCCCAGTTAATTTTCAATTCAGTGCATTTATCTTACTCCTGTCTGTCCCAATAAAATAGGTCTGGAGAATAATTTCCACATATTAATACAACACAATAAATATAATTGAGATTATAATATTTTTCAATATTTTTCCTACCTTGTATGTGCATTGAATGGGACAAAATTGAAAAATATGAAATGTGTTCAAAACAAGTAATTTTTTTTTTTTTAAGTAAAAGGCCGGAGGCCAAAATAAATAAATAAAGAAAAATAGAATGTTGATCACAAGGCCGATCAACTAGCCTAAGATGGGGCCTCGTTAAAACCTTCTAAGGTAAAACCCACCCTTGTGGGAAAAACCCTTAGAAGGAAAAAGAAAGAACCCACGATAAGAATAAATACGAATAATCCAAGGCAAACAACCACAAGCCTACTTTGCATTTAATCAAGGAAAAAATGAACTAATATCTAATATGGTAAAGTAAAGTACGATCGATGCAATAACATCACGAAGGAAGTTTGGAGCGACATCCCACCAAGTGTTACCCACCACATAAGCTTGCTTAGCAAGGGCATCGAACGACGATTAGCCTCACGGAAACGTGAGATGCCCTAAAATGAATTCGACGGAGGCTGACGATATAAGAGTAAAAGTCGCTTTTAAGGACCTAAGGAACATCCACCGAAAAGGAAGAGAAGATCGAAATGATATATATGAGGAATCGCTTGCCAAATAAATTGCCATCCCTTATCAAGAGCAATTTCACAAGCCGTGATGGCCCCCGTAACTCGCTGGCGAACCCGGTACCTAGGTGCAAAGTAAAACAACCAAGAACGGCTTACGACAATTACGAAAACACCTCCACACGTTAATCCCCCTGAGACCCCATGGCACTCCCATCTATGTTAATTTTAATCCAACCAAAGTGAGGAGATTCCAACGGACTAATACAGGGATTTAGCCCGTCGATGACAACCCTAATACCCAACATCCTCAAAATGAATAGATCAAGCGGTCGTTATGCATGAAGCCCATAGGAGCATGGCGGGTTTTATTGCTTCCCTAATAAAAGAAAAAGCACTGAGCACGAATAGCAACATTTGAGAACTTGGACTCCTCAAACACCGCCTTGTTGCGACAAGACCAAATCACCCAAAGAAAGGTAATCAACGTTAACTTCCACAAAAAAAGAATTTGAGAGCTTCTTTCACATCCAAACTCAAGAATAACCCCCAAATGCCGAAAATCCAACTGTACATTGAATAGACCAAAGAAATACTCCCAATTAGAACGAATAATGGGCGCAGTCTAGAAGCGATGATCGAGATCCTCGAGAATCTTTGAAAGCAAAGCCGACAAACCGCAGTCCGTAAATCCCGCTTCCGCAAATGACCCCACAAAGGAAAGCTTATTATGAATCAAGCGCCAAGCTAACATAGATCGTCGTGTTGGAATACTAGGATTCCGAGCCACTTACCCCAACGAACCACCGAAATCTCGGGTGAAGATGCCAATAAGCAATACGAGAAGAAAGAGCCATGAACCGATCTAGACCATACCCGAGAATCATTTTCACCCACAACAGTATAGTCAAGATGTCCATAACAATATCCTCACAATATCGTAATGAACAGGGAAGTGAAGTGCCAAACACCATCAACTAAATAATCGAAAATCGCCTGAGATAATCTCTTCTTAAAATCGAGAGAACGCCCATCTTATCGGCAATACTATATCCAAGCCAATTATCCCACCAAAAATATAGAGGTGCCGTCCCCGATAATCCAAATGAGTCTTCCTTAAGGGGAGATGTAAGGCGGAAACCCGACCAAAGTGAAGAAGAATCGGAGAGGCCTTAGGCTCAAGAGACCGATCCAAAAATCTCGAAGGAAACAAGCCGCTAATGAACCCGGCCAAAATATCCCAAGCCATGTGCATCGAAAGGATGCATTCATAGATGAGATCGAACGCAAGCCCAAACCACCTTCAAGAAGTAGGAGCACACATACGTGCCCAAGGAACGATGACCACCAACCCCTTCTTTGTGATGTCTCCAAATCAAATAAAATTGCGAAAAATCTCGGTCCAAACGACGAGTCAGGGTGGCTGGCCACCTATAGACCATCATTGAGTGGACAACAGAACTGAAGATCACAGAATTGACCAAGCAGACACGACCCGCCATAGAAAGAGAATGCCCCTTCCAGTTACTGAATTTGCAAATAATACGATCCACAATAGGTTCCAAATGCATCCGCCTAGGAGCTCCCCTGAAAAGCGGAACCCCCAGGTAAATAAAAGGCAGGTTTCCCTCCCGCATTCTAATAGCCCGAAGAATAGCCCGCTTATGACGCACAAATTTACCAAAATAAATGGTAGACTTGTCCCGATTAGCATATTGGCCTGAAAGCTGCTCATAATCTGAAATAATGCGCGAAATAATGCCAGCATTGGCTTTAGATGCCTGGCAGAAAATAATCACATCGTCCGCATATAACAAGTGAGATGGGAAGGAGATGTCGCGGCCAGCCCGAATACCCATGAGAGCCTGAGATTGAGCTTGCTGACTAATAAGATTACTCAGAACCTCTTCGGCAATGCAAAAGAGAAGCGGAGACAGAGGATCCCCTTGACGGACCCCTTGAGAACAACCAAAATACCCAACTGGCGAGCCATTCAAAAGAACCGAGAGTCTAGCAGACTGAAGAATGCTAGTAATCCAACCACAAAAAGTATTTGAAAAACCAAAAGCTTTCATGACGTGCAACAAGAAATCCCAAGAAAGTGTGTCAAAAGCCTTGCGAATGTCCACCTTGATGGCCATATTACCACCATACGCCCGACGATCTAAACAATTAATGCACTCCGAAGCAATAGAGACGCAATCATGAATACGGCGACCATAATAAAAACCAAACTGAACTGGAGAGATGATAGATGCTGTGATCGGGGCCAATCTAGAGGAGAGAATTTTAGTGATAATTTTAAACAAAAAATTGCTAAGTACGATAGGTCGAAATTGATCAATTTTGACCGCTTCTGAAATCTTGGGGATGAGAACCACAAAACTAGAATTAAGCCCCGGAAGAATCACCCTGGTATCAAAAAAGTGTTGAACGGCATGAACCACATCATCAGAAACCACTTCCCAAGCAAACTGATAGAATTTCCCCGGAAAGCCATCGGGGCCAGGAGCGCTCAAAGGGTCCATATCAAAGACCGCATCTTTAACTTCATCATATGTCGGACGACTCGTGAGGATCTGATTGTGAACAGTGTTGACCTTGGCGTCAATAAGAGAGGAGATCCGGGCTAACGAATGTGAAGTAGGAGCAAAAGACGCTTTGAAAAGGTTCTCGTAATACTGAGTGACATGTTCCGTGATAATAACAGGATCTCTACAAAGCTCTCCATCAATAATAAGGGAAGAAATGGAGTTCCGACATCTACGAATCTTAGCGGCACGTTGAAAAAAAGTAGTATTGCGGTCCCCATCTTTAAGCCAAGAAATACGGCTTCTTTGACGTAACATCTCGTATTCCTTGCTCAAAACCTCAGCTAACATCGCATTAGACTCTACTTCTTGACAAAAAAGCTCCTCAGAATAGCCCTCAAATGCAATGGTATCTTGAATCGAGGTAATGGAGGAGAGAATGGACTCTTTTTGCTGAAAGACATTGCCAAAAACATCAGTATTCCATTCCTTAAGGCGAGCTTTGAGACGTTTAAGCTTGCCCAGAATCCTACCCCAAGGAGAACTGGAGGATGTCGGCAAAACCCAAGAATCGTGAATCACTGTATAAAGCCTGTCATCAAGAGTCCACATGTTCTGAAACCGGAAAGGTCTGGGAGCAGACAAAGAAGTGTCCTTACAAGTGATGGAAATAGGATGATGGTCCGACATAGTGCGAGGCAACACGTGGCAATGAACCATTTCCCATAATCCCAAGAATCCCTATGTCATAAGACCCTGATCAATACGAGATTCCACGTGATTACCCGTGTGCATACGACCCTTCCAAGTAAATTTATGACCGGACGAAGGAATATCAATCAACTGGCCATCCTCAATAAAGCTCAAAAATTCCTGACAGGAATTCGCATTAGGAGCATGCAAACTACGACGTTCATGAGCACCCAACACCGCATTGAAATCCCCCACGACCAGATAATTAGAGCTCCGATGAGCCAACAAATCCCGCCAAAGATCACGACGCCGAACATAAGAAGCATGCCCATGCACAAAACCAATACGGATATTACCTACCGACAAACTCGCTTCAACCAAAATAAGTTGATCGGACATATGTAACACTGAGGCCGAAATAAAACGAGTAGAAACAAGAATCCATATATTAGAATGCATGCCAGTCGTTGATTAACTCGCCAAAATAGAAAATCCCATGCTCGACCAGAAAGAGGAATGAATAGACGAGATATCCGTTTTAGGTTCCACTGCATAAAGCCAACTGGCTTGATAAGAGAGCAATGCGACGAGCATAACCTTCGAGAGATCATTCGAAATCCCTCGAACGTTCCAAAGAAGAATATTCATTGATTGTCGTCGGCTCCCCATGCAGAGCCGATTGATTATCCAGGGATTCCTCCTCAATCTCATCCGCCCATGATCTAGAGGCTACCATATTCATAGAATTATGATATTCTCGACTCCCCAACAGAACTCTAACGGCCGGCCTAGAAGGACCCTCCTTTCGGACAACAGAGAGTTTTTGTCGAATTTCTGAGTTTTTTATCCGCTAAGGTATCCACAAAGAATTATCCGAATTGTGCAACGAGGAAAATGGTATCGAGAGATTGACATCCTTGTAACACCGTAAGATCAATATTCCCAATAGTGTTCCCAACGCCTGATTCGTGACTCATTTGTTTCATTACCATATGACCTATCATTCCTATTAGCCATAAAAGACTCAACATGGGGGGCATGGGAATCATCAACCATATCCTCGAGTCGACCCCACCTCAATCTCCAAAATAGGATTGTCAATATGTGCAACCGTTTAGCGGCATCCCATGCATGTCGTCCATTTCACTATTATCTCCAAATCAAGTCATCCCAAGAAAGAGCAAAAAAGCATTAAAAGTAGCAGGTGTTAGAAGGGTTACCTCGGAAGAAGAGATTTAGGTGCATTACTCTATCAAGAGGTTCCACCTCAAAAACCGCATGTTCAAATGTTTCCCATCAACCAAATCATTTGTCGTGTTCACCATATTTCCCGATGATTAAGCTTCCGAAAGGCTACGACCACGTCTAGGAGCATTAGAAGCCAAAGTCTTTCAAAAACAAAATAGAATGTCCAACTATTTCACAATGCCGACAAAACTCAACTGTTCATAATTGAAGAAAACAAAACCCGAGTGTCCAAGATCGTTCAATCATCATTTTTTCGGCAAACTATGCGATAAATCCACATCCACAAGAACCCTAGCATAGTGACCCATCATGCCATGCAAAGTGTTATTATCAATCTTGATTGGCGTTCCAATGGCCCGAGCAATACCCAAAAGAATTTCCGGATGCCAATATTCGTAGCTTAAACCAAATATACGTACCCAAATCTGTGCAATAACCCTTGACATTATCTGGGGTCAAAATCCGAGTCCATGATCAAGCCGGAATAAACCCTGAGATAATGACCAAATTTTTTTACGCCAAACCACATCACGATCAAACAAATTATTAAAATGCAAATTAAAATAGCCCTTGCCAAGAGAAATAATCCGAAAATTTGAAGACAAACCCCATAAATCCTTCAATTTAGCATGAAGTTGGGCAAAGAGAAAATGGTTTATCACCTTTGTTGTATAAAGTCTTACCAATAAGAGATTGTTCACAAATTTTACGACGGGATTCATAAATCTCATCGTAAATTTTAAGGGAAAGCGATTACCCTTTCTAATCGGAAGGAGAGAACCACCATGAACGTCTCAGCGAAGAGCAACTACCACATATTTCATAAGGATTTGTCGGAAGGAGTAGGTTCTGATTGGACAACGACGGTGTTTGAAGAAGTTGCTTGGGTATTTGGCTTGGAGGTGCAGACGACGCAAGGTGCAGTCGCGGAGACGGCGACGAAACGCGATTGGGCCATGTATATTGGGAGGCGATATCTCGGGGAAGAGGAGAAAATCCATAGGGAAGTCTGTTATTCAGTAGGAGGCGGAAAATGTTCATGTAATCATCTTGACCGAAATTTCGGGTTGAGTGGGTGCGACTGGACTCTTTGGAGAAGTGGCTAAGATAGTGACGGTGGTTGGAGGTTGGACGGCGAGGCTAACGAAAACCGGGAGGTGATGGCGGCGGAGATTAAAGCGTCATTGTGTGACGTGCGGTGTTGAAAAGAGGTGGTGCGGCGGGCAAAGCGGTGGTTTGCGGCGGTGTTGGGTGGGCGGTGGAGAGTAGCGGGTGGGGATGGTTAGCGGTAGATATGGCAGCGGGGGTAGTGGCTGGGGAGGTGGGCGGTGGAAGGTGGAGGTGTGCGGTGGAGAAAGAACGAGGGTTTTCAAGATCTAAAGAATTTTTCTCTCTCTAACTTTTTCGACTCAGTAGAAATAGGGGTATTCTAGTCTATTGTTGTGTAATTAATACTATCAAATAAAGAATCAATCCAGTCAAATAAACTTATAATGTGAGACAAACAAAAAAGAAAAATAAAATCTTAGTGGGACGAAGGAAATATCTCTAAACCGTTCTTAGTGTTTATGATGCTTTACATAGCAATTCAATACTTGACCCGAGATAAACTAAAGTCTCGCATGAGCTCGATTTATTAGTTTGTACATATTTTTTCATACTTAGAAAACAATAACATGTATAAAATATATCAAGCATTGACTCTGATTAAAACTCGTTCAATTTTGATTCGATTAATAATCACATCAAATCCCGATATAATTTCTCAAACTCAATAGAAATTCAGAAAATTTTAAACAAAACCATATTCAATTCTACTCCATTCATTCACCATAAGGAGTAGTAGTAGGATGCAATAACAAACTCAAACATCTGACACAGAACAGCAAAATGGATCTATATGAGAATTAGCTGTTGAATCGTCCTGCTATTATCGTCTGAAGCAATCAATACCTAATTCGATTTTTACGTTTCAGTTGAGATATCCATTTATTCGTAGCTCTCTCTCCTCTCTCCTCTCTCCTCTCTCTCTCTCTCTCTCTCTCTCTCTCTCTCTCTCTCTCTCACACACACACACTGTGTGGATGTACACATACATACATCGCCACTCACTTCTATGGGTCTATGAATCGGACTCTAAAATCCGGTTGCCATACTCGTACATGATTGGATTAGCTAAATAGTATAAGAAACCCTTCAAAACCACAATCAAGAAGAATCTTCATTTCGTAAACCCCATAAAAAAAAAAAAAAAATCACCGCAAGCATCAGAAACTCCAATTTTTCATTTTCTCCATTTGGTTCTTGAGTTAATTTTCCAATTGGGGACCATTGCTGGAAAATGCCATCGTCGCCCAAGTTATTTTACCAGCGTCGGAGTTCTTTTCTCCGCAGCTCGACGGCCCGAATCATTGGTTTGCTAATCGTACTTACAGGATCCATAATCGGGATTATTGCGTTTTCACGGCAGGGCCTGGAGTATAAATGTAAATACGAGAAGCCCCTGTCAGTTTCTGTGACCTGGGATAAGTCTTCTAGTAGTAGGAATGGTGGCATTTCCGATGGAGGGCAAAAGCGGCACAAAGTGATGGGCTTCGTGGGTATTCAAACCGGGTTCGGATCTGTCGGCCGGCGCCGGGCTTTGCGTCAGACTTGGTTTCCCTCTGATCATCAAGGGCTTCAACGGTATTCAAATATTTTCCCTATCTCATTATGCTTTTAATTCTTTTTCGCTCTATCGATTTGTCTTGAAAGATTTATGCTAGGATTTGTTTCTCTTTATCTGATGACAAATGGATGCATTTTTCTTGTCCCGTATGTTTTATAGCATATTTATGATTTGTTTCCATATTGCCTTGACAATTTTTGTTCCACTTGCTGTATTAATTGAATAGCCCTTTTCTGTTGTTATGGATAAAGATCAAAGTTTAAATCCAATCTCTTTTGCACATTGTTTTTGGTGCTATTCTTGGGTTGTTAGAAGGGCTGGATACATGAAAGCACCGTATGTTTGTGGTGAATGTGCACTGCCACCTGCTCAGAAGTTATGGAAAATTAAAAGCACGTTTTGTTTCTCTTAACTTCAATATTTTCCTTCAAGAACTACTTTTCATTTCAATTTGATAGTCTCATTGGTTAAATGTCTGTTATTTGTTTTATTAATCTCAAGTAATTGAATGCTAGATTGGAGGAAAGCACTGGTTTGGTTTTCAGATTTGTAATCGGTAGAACCAGTGATAAGATTAAGATGTCAGCACTTAAGGAGGAGGTTGCTGAATATGATGATTTTCTGCTTCTAGATATTGAAGAGGAGTACAGTAAGCTCCCGTATAAAACGTTAGTCTGACTTATTATTTATGAATCCCGAGTTTCTTTTATCTTTGATTTACTCTGACTTTTGTCTGTTTTGCAGTTTAGCTTTCTTCAAAGCTGCCTATGCTCTTTATGATTGTGATTTCTATGTCAAAGCTGACGATGACATATATTTACGACCAGGTGAGTTGTTTTGGAAAGTTAACTTGCCTTGATGTTTGATCTTTCATTATTCAACTTCGATTTGCTTTATGTAAGTTCTCTCTCAGCTGTTAGTTTTTCCATGAGCAGATCGTCTTTCCTTGCTCCTGGCTAAAGAGCGTCCACATTCGCAAACATATCTAGGATGCATGAAGAAAGGTCCAGTGTTCACTGACCCGAAGCTAAAATGGTTAGTCGTATAATATCTTCATTTATGTTGATATGTAATTAGCATTTATTAGTTGTTTGTCGTTCAATGTGCATTCAGAATATCTATGGTTGTTCCATTTGTTATTCTGTTGATACTTATATATTTATGTCTTTCGGTGTTGTATTTGAAAAGCAAATAGAATTACTTGCTATTCTGACCTAGTTCTTCAGAATATTTGTTCAGACCTGCAAAAGAAGAAATAGTAAGAAATGTAGAGACTTGTTATCTTGCGCCTGTGAAATTATTGATAAGCGACTATAATCAAGTTTTCTGGATAGGTAGGTGAAATGTTTCGTTGCCCAACATTTTGAGCCATATAGCAGAAGCTTTTTACGTTTAGTAAGGAACGATTCATTTTTAGCTCTAATCTTGGAGTTTACTAACAGAACTTTTGTAGAACGTATTGTGTGCTTATACTTTTCTCAGTTCTTGTGTTCATTCTTGCCTTTGTTTCATAACTTTCCTTGGGCCAAAAGACATTCAAATATTCCCCCTCCTCACTTGACATCCTGAATGAATATGGGAATGTTATTTTGATTTAACATCTAATGATGCGAAGATAACGAAACTTATTGTAATTCTAAAATGCATAATTACGTGATTGGATCGCGTGATTTGTACAGGTATGAACCTCTGTCACATTTGCTCGGGAAGGAGTATTTTCTTCATGCTTATGGTCCAATTTATGCTCTTTCTAAAGACGTCGTCACAAGCTTGGTTGCCTTAAGAAATAACAGGTTAGTTCTATTCCAAATCTGTTTTCTATGAATATCTTCTTTAGATCTTTATCTAAGTTGACTGTCATGCTTGTGTTTGTTTAAAAAATAAAAAATTATTGGGACTTCTTTTGATTGACTTCGTTAGCAAGTCCTTCACATTCCATGGCTGCAATCATCTGCTAAAACATATTTTATGTATTCAGTTTCCGGATGTTTAGCAATGAGGACGTAACTATTGGTTCTTGGATGCTTGCGATGAACGTCAACCATGAGGATAATCGGAAACTATGTGAAGCAGAGTGTACGTCCTCGTCTATTGCTGTGTGGGATATTCCCAAGTGTTCAGGTATGTATCTCCTGATATTTCAAACAGATGTACCTAGTTATTGTTCTTTGTAGATCCTACCTAGATACTTCACTGATTGATTCTCTTGGATGGATAATAATTTTGTTGAATCATGCATAAAGTTACAAGTCACTCACACAAATCAAAAGAGGCAGAGGAATACCTAAAAAGACTTGGAAATAAACTATTAAACAAGACAATTTATATCTAGAAATAAATGAAAAAATATGGCTTATGACCGTAAACAATGGCGTGATATGATCCGTATAGCCGACCCCACATAGTGGGATTAAGTCTAGTTTGTTGTTGTTGTTGTTGTATGCATAAAGTTACAAGTATCACCAATGAATATGGTCATATTATTGGTTCAATACGAGTACTGCAGAAATATGTTGTCAATTCTAGAGGGACATATTTTTCAGATTAACTGACATTGGAATGGTAAAAACTGATTTTTAGGCCAATGTTTATCTGTTTTTGCAATCTCCGTTTTTATGATTAGTGTCTTGCATAAGAATTAGGGTTAACTTGAAAAAAACACCCTTGAGGTTTAGCCTAATTACAAGAAAATCCAGTTAGCTTTAGGTATTACAAACACCACCTTCAGGTTTTGTATTTACTTAACGAATATAGTATTCAATACCCCTCTCTTGAGGGTATTTGTAATTTTGAAAAATAGCTGGGCTTTTTTGTTATTTAACTGAACCTCAAGGGTATTTGTGCATTTTTTGTAACTAAGCAAGTCAATCTTAGACCACTCAGCTCA
The DNA here is from genome assembly GCA_016081115.2 of Rehmannia glutinosa. Classification (NCBI taxonomy): domain Eukaryota; kingdom Viridiplantae; phylum Streptophyta; class Magnoliopsida; order Lamiales; family Orobanchaceae; genus Rehmannia; species Rehmannia glutinosa. The sequence continues at coordinate 54,996,784 of CM071929.1, read as the reverse complement.
TACGAAAGTTTGCTATTTTAGTAAACTTATTACTCCCTCCATCCCAAAAAAATAGGCTACCTTTCCTTTTTCGTCCGTCCCAAATTATAGGCTTGTTTCCTTATTAAGAGTATTAATTACACAACAATAGACTAAACTACCCTATTTAATTCACTTTGAATGATATATCACCATTTAATGCAAGGGCAAAAAAGGAAAACTATGGAAAAATTATAATCCCAATTTCATTTATTATGTTTTCTTAATATGTGTGAATTGTTCTACTTGCCTATCTTTACGGGACGGATGGAGTAGTAGACACCGACATCATTACTTTATTACCACGATGCTCTTGCTATAGAACAGTTGGTCATTACAAATACCTGTTTCTTATAGGACTCTGCAATCCTGAGAAGAAGATGTTGGAACTTCACGGTAAAGATATTTGTTCGAAAAGTTCGACTCTACCGTCTGGTAATGAGGATTAGCATTCTGAGCTGCCTCTGAACAAATTCAGAAAATAGAAACATGAGAAACAGAAGTTTTGTTGTTAACTGATTCTCCACATGAGAAACATGAGTTTTGACAGTGGTATGGCCTTCTGAGGTTTTTTGTAATGTACAAGGTATAGTGGAATTATTAGTTCTTGTTAGATTTGCCCAAAGTTTTCATACTTGTAACAAACTTCATTCTTTGTTTATACTTGTGTAACATAACATAGCCAAGTGTTTGACATTGAATCTCTATTGTCTCCCATCTGATTTGGAGTTGGTCTTTTTGGTTTAAACATTTATTTTCTGCATTTTTCGAAGTTTTGAACTCATATATTTATGTGCTTATATTTCTCTGATTAATTAACTACAAAAAAATAGCCTTGAGATTTTATCAAATTACCAAAAAAACTCGGTTACTTTTCGAAATTACAAATGCTCCCTTGAGGTTGAGGTATTACAAATGCCCATTCAATAATTTGTAAAATAGAAACAAATGTTAATGGGATTTTTATAATTTTAAAACATAATCGAATATTTTGTAATTGAGCTAAACTTCAAGGGTGGCATTTGTAATTATCCCTTGTTTTTATAACTAGAAAAATCTAGGCCACAATAGATGAGTCGACTTTACTCTTTCTAAATTGATTGGCATCATTATAAGCCATCAAACTCAAATCATGCCTTTATAATGAAGTCAAGTTCAATTCTGGTCCATCAACCATTCTGATTGGAACCCCAAAAAAAAGTTATCAAGTGGGCTGATGAGTGCTAATCAAGAAGATAAGAAAAACATTGCTGTTCAAAGTGGACCTCTTCGAACAGCTGGCCCACTAGCACGTGGACCTTGATCCATTAATTTCTGCCCACAATTCAAATGTCAAACGTAAAGATGGGCTTCTACTTTTGGGTCTCCAAGGCACTTGCTTTTTTGTGCGGATTTTTCATTTTAATAGGAAAATGGAAACAAAATAAAACGGAATTACTAAATAAATAATAAATCTAACTGATAGGTTTCTATTTCTTACCAATAATATTTCTTGATATGATGGATCACATCCCCTTAAGTTGCAAGGCTTAGAAAATCAAAACTCTTATTTCAAAAAAAAAAAAAAGAAAATCAAAAACTCTTAAGCTACAAGTGAATTACAATCACATATGTGATTCTTTTTTTTCGTTTTTGGGGTTTTGGGTTTGGGTTTACATGGTCGGATCGTTGTTCACACCAAGGAATATGGCTTCTTTTTTTGTCAGTGGATGAGAACTATGTAAATGGTACACCTGATGTATACACATTTGATGTGCTTTCATCGTACATGTGTCTCATTGTTTTTTATGAAAATAGGACACTTATCATTCATTCAACATGGAGTAATTATTTGGGGGATGACTCATTGTAAGTGGTAGTTGAGGATATTAGGGACCTGGGAGCCATTGTGTATTCTCGCGGTTTACATGGGGCAATTCCTGAGAGGCGGTTGCTATTCTCTGAGAACTAGTCATATAGGAATATGAAATGTCGATTATAAAAAAAAAGTGGTGGGTTGAGGTATGGGTAAGAAAAAAAATTGACATGCAATTAGTATTCCACAACAAAACTTAGGTGGAATCTTAGAAGTTGAGATTGACCTTGATTTAAATCCAATTATTAAGTGTCCATCATTACTAGGTCATGGAAGTCCCTACCTTAAAAGTGAAATCGATTTTAAATGGAGAAAGGCTCAATATGTAAATATTTTGTTTTGTGGGGTTTACCTTTTATTTCAAGTCATTGGCTAATGATTTTGGAGTGAAGAGTGTTCGACATAAAAGAGTTCTTTTCTCATGGTGGGCCTCTGAAAGTAGGTGGCCCTACTTATGAAGGTCCAGCTCTACTTTAAACTTGGTCCAATTACTTTCAACCCACAAAGTTAGGTCAAATGCAAGATGGGCTTCCATCTTGGGTCTCCGCTGAAATGTTAAAATACCTAATTTCTGTTTCTCTTTCTTGATAATGTTTATAGTTTTTTTTCTAAATAAAGACCAATAAAATGATGAAGAAACTTAGAATCCCATTGAATAAAAAAATCTTAACCAATCACATTTAATTATTTAGAACACTATATATAAAAACTGTTTCTACAACACATGACTGTGAAAAGTTTGAATGAATTAAAAAATGCTCATTTTTTTAAGAAATAAAAGTTTTAATTATTTCTTTGACCTCAGATGCATTTTGCAAATCTTATGTTAGTAAAGAGAAAAATATATATTTGTAGAAGCAAAAAAACTCTTATCATACCGTATAACGGGTCGGCCCGTTAGACGGATCTGACCCGCGACCCGGTGTCATTTTTGTAATTTCCGCCGCCAGTGTCATTTTTGTAATTTTCAGCGGCAGTTTTATTATTTTTACGTGGCCTTTCAATTTCAGCGGATATTTTTATGCGTTGTTAAGATTTGATTTATGAGCTAAGGCGCGGGTAGATCGGGTCAATTGTTGGGTTATATTTGGGTTAGCGGGTGGGGCTCCATCTAACGAATTAGATCCGTTAGATCGTCTAACAGGAGACCTACTCTTGTAGAAGTTGCATATAAATTTATTTGAACAAAAGTTATGGGAGTTTTCTTCCATTCTTTAATAAAAATTTATTTGAAGTAAAGTATTTTAAAAATTCATTATCCCGAATAATTAATTTCTTATACATTATAATTATATGCAATACCATTAAGAAAAATCTAAAACGCTTAATAGAATTACTACCTTAGATGGCAAAATATAGCAAATAATAAGTTTCCCCCTTCAATGTTGACCAACCAGTTGACTTGTCTCCATCAAAATGGGCTTCTGCTCAAACCAAATGGGTGGCATGGACACACACCCAAATGGGCTTCACGTGGCCTTTTCAGTTATCACAGAAAACCCCACTTCTCAAGGAGAAGAGATCCCCTGAATTCATTCTGAGAATCCAATGTTACAACTGCAGGTACAGCTAATGATATCATGGCATCGCGCGCAGACACACACACTCCCCTCGACAGCTATTGGTCCAATAATCCGCCACCTTTTAATTTCTCCATGCACAACAAAATACAATATAACTTCGATAAATTAATACTCAAATAATTAATAATTCCATTTAAATAATATTATTGGTCGATCCCAACTTGGGAACAACAAGCAATATTAATAATTCTCTAATTTGATATTTCGCTAAATTAATAAATATTGACAGTTCAAAGGTTATTAATTTATAGAGAGATTTAACTGTACTACAAAGCAATAATTTCAAAAGTAATGAATAATTGGGTTAGTTATAATCCTCTGGTAGAGGGTTAATTATAAGGGTGGTAGAGGGTTAATTATAAGGGATAATTACAAAAACCCCTCACGGATTGAGCTAATTACCAAAAAAAAAAATTAGAGATTTTTTAAAATTGTAAAAATGTCATTGAGGTAATAAGGTTTATTACGTCTTACATTTTTCTCCATTCATAAGCAAAAAAATTGCAAAAAAACTCCTCTTGATATTTCTAGAAATATTCAGTTGTCACCTTAAAATTTCGACAAAATCAAATTGAGTTTTTTTTTTGTAATTTTAAAACATTTTTCTGGTTTTTTTTTTTAAAATTAGCCCAAATCTCAAGGGGTCTTTTTTAACTATCCCTAATTATAATTCAAGGTTCTATTGTGTATGAAACACTAAAACTTCATAAACATGTAAATTATTTGGAGGTATATTTATTGGACCCCTTAAATTTAATATTTAAAATTTTAATGATCAAGACCTATATATGATACAGGTAGCATAAATTATAATCATTCACATGACCAGAATTGAAGGGCCCCAGTTGAATAATTGGCTGCAAAATGTGGTCAAGTTGCTGGAATATATCCAACGACGGAGTTGTCAATAATCCTAAAATGGAGGCGCCAAAGCTCTTGGAACTGTACGCATCTGTAAACTGCTAACTGCAGCAATAATGGAAACTCTGGATTTGGCCTTTATGTGATTGTGTATATGTTTATCCTCTATTTTTGTTAGGCAATTTTAATAATTGATAATTTGCTATTTTATGCTTTTTTACACCCAAACAAAAATAATGTAATGAGAGTATGAAATTCTATGTTGGATTGGATATATACTACCATTATTTATGTTTCTCACATGGCACCTAATTAGATATTTTCCTAAAAGAAGTGTATTCTTATATCACTCTTGGTACTTTGAAAGTATTTTAAGTTGGGAAAATTTTAATGAAAATTCCGCTAAGAATGTTGGTCTGATTTTATGTCAAAATTTATGTTTTTTTGGGGGCACATGTGTAACTACTAACAAATTTCCATCCAGAGCTTAAAGAAATTCAAATTCATAAATATTTTTTTCTATCAACAAATTATGGTAATGCAAGCGGATCTTAGTTCTTTACAAGGAGATCTCCAACACAGCGGGCTCTTAAACCCCATCCACAAGAGGTAACCGGCCCGATAAGTGACAAGGACCTTGACCCAACAGGAGGATTGTCGTTCTTCCTGACAAACAAGTACAATACCATCGTCCATATGGTTTTACGTTGCGCAACTAGAATCCTCACATAGTCACATGTGCCACAAATATCAATAAATATTGGAAAATAAAAATAAATAAAATGGATTTCATAGTGGCAAGTGCCAGACCCAACTTCCAATTCCAAAAATTGGTCTAACAATCATCCAATTTTCTTGAAAGTAGGGTTTCCCTAACTGAATTTTTTCTTATGGCCCCATCCCCAGTAATTCTGGCCTCCATGTGATTTCACTAAATTGGGGGTCCTTGAATATAATTATTGAGGAACAAGAAAATTTTGGAAGCATGTTCTTGACAAAATAAGGATATATATACAACATTGATCAGTACAATAAGCTTTTGAAAAGGATTCCACACACACACACACATTTATATTTCTTTAAATCCCATGTGACCATCACGTGCTTTTGCAGCCCATTTTCACAAAAAGTCCCTTATCCACTAAAAACTGCCAATTGGGTCCCTTACATTTTTAATTACTGCAAAGTTACTTACCTTGCATGCACACAACTATCTCTGGTTTTTTTTCCTACCAAAAAACACACACTTTGTTATCAAGGTAAAAAACAAATGAACCATCAATTGGAGGCTCATTTCCCGGTGGTCGAAGGATCTTCTTTTGGTGGTCACCTGGTTCGAATCTCTCCAAATGATATTTACTAGAACCATGCCTCAAAAATCCTCCATACGCGTGGGGCCAAGCGGTGTATACTAATCCGTAGGGCGGTAGGAGTTGGGGTTTCTTGTGGTGGGGACCGCGATCTTGGTGGGGTGGCTAGTATAAAAGTTTACCCTCCAAAGTTTAACCAGGTGGCTTAGCGCCCTGGCCACCACAAGATTGTGGGATGGAGGTCGGGGTTCAAATCCTGCTCCATCAAATTGTTTGTGGGGTGGAGGTCGAGGTTCATATCCATTCTCCATCAAATTGCTCCCCGGGGCATATGCGGTAGTGAAGATTTGGTGGGAACTCATCTTGAATAAAGATCCGTGTGGGTTCGATTCGGGGAGAGATCGTTATTAGTAGATTGGGGTCGAACATAATTGTTCTCTTTACAGGAGGATCAGGTTTGTCGTCGCCACCCCCGTCAAACACTGGCCAGTGCGTGCACATCCCGCGGTTTACCTTGGGCGGCAAATGAGGAGCTTGGCTGTTGTCTCCGGGCGTAGTCGGCGTGCGCAGGCGAGTTATCAAAAAAAAAAAAAAAAAAAAAAAAAAAAAATGAACCTCTTTTGGTCGGCAATCTGAGATTTTACTTTCTATAGAATATAATTTTCTTGTGGGACTCTTCAAAATTCTTAACTTTAACATACAAGACTTTTTGAAATTTAGGGTTAATTACAAAATGTACTAGTTGATTTGACCTAATTACAAAAAATCCAATTAACCAGGTGGCGAATCCAAAATTTTGGAAATGGGGTACGATAGAGATTAAAAAAAAAATATACATATAAATATTGTTTCATATTTAAAGTCCTACAACATAACACTGTTTAAAATTTTGTAAAAGTTGATCATGTAACCTGATACATGAAAAATTAATACACGTATATAAAAGAAATAATTATAGTAATTAAGAAAACAAGAGACAACAAAACATAGTTTTGGTAACAATATTGATATTTTTTTTTGATATTTTTATATAATTTTGTAGGTTTTGACTTTTGCCATGATTTATTTATTCAAGTTGTTAATTAATCTTTTAATTTTTGAAATTTTATTGTGGGGATTTGTATTGTTTTATTTGGATTTTTCTAATTCTTTTTGTGAACATAGGAGTACAATTTTATTATTATTATTTTTTTAATATTGCTGGATTTTTTTAATTTGGGGGTACAACTGTACCCACAAGTTTGCACATAGATACGCCCTTGCAGCTAACTTTCAAAATTACGAAAAATAACCACGGGTTTTATTTTGTCTAGCATTTACCCCATTCATAAACAACAAACATTTCAAAAAATCCATTCATATTTAAAAATATATTATAGTTTACGCCTTAATTTTACCAATGAATCAAACTTTAGGTTTTTTTTTTTTGTAATTAGATCAACCTTGAGGGTATTTTTATAATTATCCCTTGAAATTTATGGTGCAAAGCATTATTTACGAGATTTTTGAATAACTGTAAGGCTAAATTGCAATTTTAGTCTTGTGGCTATAACAGTTTGGTAATGATCATGCAGAACTCATGATTTAAAAAAGAAAAAATCACATAATTTTCAATAAACTCTCTATTTTAGTTTTTTGGTAGCCGAAAAAGCCCATGTGTCAATACTTCTGGCTAAACCTAACCTACTGGTGTGACATCCTCAATTGAATGTATATGTTGATTTGTGACAAAAATATTCAAGAAATAAATATTTATTTGGAGTATGACCTCGTAAACGAAATTGACTTCCACATCTGTGGATTTGGCCAAAGGACTGAAATCGAAAGAATTTTGAAAATTAGGGGACTCTTTAACGAATGTGATTTCTGTAGGACTGTTACTGTCAATCACAATTAACTATAGGACTAAAATTGCAATTTATCCCAATACTACTAAATAAAGCAGAGTAAGCTAGTATGAACATATATGTTTGTGTTGGTGTGAACTCTGACATATTTGAAGACAAAATTTAACAGCAAAAAATCCACGCACAAATTATTTTTTTTCTCTATCTCTGTCATGTGCAGAACATGGTGGATTCTGAGGCATGATTATTGGGTCTGCAAAATTATTATTAGAAATTTAAAATTAAAATCCGTACTCTTACACACTCTGATTTGTGGATTCCTAGGCATTCTTAGTTGCAGTTCTTCATCCCACATGGCACTTCAGTCCTTTGAAATTCGTATAAGAAATAGTATTAATTAATTAGTTCTCAATTATTAAAATATTAATTAAGTACTTACCCTTTGTTTATATGTTAACCTAAAAAGCTAATACAATGTTTTTGGTTTGCTGTTTTCATTCTGTGGGCTGGTAAGGGGATTAAGAATATGGATTTGGGAGAATAAACAGTGGTTGGGGAAATGGGAAACAAGCTTTTTACATTGAAAGTTGGGTTAATTATAAATTAATTAACAGAGGGCCACCATTTAGATTTTATATAATTTTTTTATAACAGAGATTACATGTTCTCATATAACTAGTTTTCGAGGAAACAACTTCAGACATCAAGAAATAGATTTTACATAATTATTCAAGAAATGATATAGTAAGTGATAATTTTGTTTTGCATTATGTATTGCATATCAATATATCATACATGCATGTATTTTGTATATAATTTATTTTTTAAAAACAATATTTTATACTTTTATATGATATAACATACAAAATTACAAATCACTTAATTATCAAGATTGTTGTTACTTTAAGTTATGGGTAAATAAATGAGGATATTCTCATTATTGAAGTATTTGATCATTTACTCTTTTTTTATAGAAAAAACTATGAACATTAGTACATCACTATTTGGATTGTCAATTTCATTAATTCTTTTAACTCTAGAATATAAACAATAAAAATTGGGTTTTTTTATTTATTTGTCTATGTGTATGGCAAAATTTAAAACCCTTCAAACAAATTCATTTAAATCATTTAAAAAAATTATAAAAAAATGGGATACCTCAGCTTTTGTCGAAACATTGGCCTTTTATAATTTCTGCATTTTTATGCCATGGAATTAGAGAGGATTGGTGGGAAGCCATTATAGTGCAGCAGAATGATGAGAGGACAATTCAATTATATTCTAATTTGGAATAAGAAGCACGTGAAGAAACAGGAGAAAAAAAAAAGTTCAATTAAAATGTCATTCATCTTTATTTGTTTGATCAAAGAATGTGACCACCACATGACACAAACTCATCTCATCATTGTCTAGGGTTTGAAACATTAGATTAAAATGGTCACATACTTGATTCGAAATCGATTGTTAAAGATATGTCCACATTAATTCAATAAACACAAAACAAAAAAACTTGAAGATATATTTCACAAGATTTGAAAAATGGCTCGATCACTAAGATACGTGCAACAGTAAAATTATTCAAGTTCAATTCGTATTCGAGTCGATTAGATCACTCACTTAATTGAAATTAGCATATTTACAACATCTTCGACTCGACTCAATTTGTGTATGAAACATTAGTCATTCTATAAAGCCATTTATTTCCCAAAAATAAATTAATATAAATGAATGTCAAACTTGTTGATAGTGCAATTTTGTCACATTTATTGATGATAGAATGTGAAAATGAGGTGGGGCAATGGTGTACAATTCTTCTATCTTTTTCAACACTATGTGAATCATTGTACAATTTCCAAACAATTGTAGACAAATTATGAGTTGTCCATTTGGACATAGTCAACATGAAACCCAGCACCATAATTGGGCTGCTTTGAACCGACCCATCCACCATCAGGATCTAATTAATTTAATTTGAAATGGGCCCAAGGAAATTTATTTATGATAATTTGGATTACTGAGTTGGGACCATGTTAGCCAAATTGGCCTTCTTATGTAAAGTACAATATTTACTAGAGTCATTGATATGTATGGCCTCGTGGGCCTCGGTCCAACACAAACTGATTTAGTAATATAATCAATTAATCATATTGATAGTTCTTTTTAATTAATATTATTGAAGAGATTAAATATATATATTAGGATATTAATTGATATACATTAAAGATTATTAATTATAATTTGTTGTTTACCATAATTAACTGTCGAAAAACAGCTATTATAAAACTAGATAATATCCAATTTATTAGGGGATGGCTTTTCTGTTGACGGCCAACTTCTTTTTCCAATTTTGGAGACTCCAATATTATGATAGTCAATGAATGTTAGTTTTCAAATTTTATACATAAATAGTATATCTTTCATTGCTCATTGAAATAATATATAGAAAGTTTTGAAATTATAATAAAGTATATTTGAATTAATAAAGAATGTGCTATTAGATTAGAATGATGATATTTTATACTTTTCAATAGAACTCAAACTAAAAGCTTATCTTAATTGTAAAATTTTGGAATACAAAATTTTACAAATAAATAAATAAACAAAAAAAATTGAATAGGAAGATGCATATTTAGCATCTAAGCAACTCGTATAATGATATCCGTATGATGTTTATTATTTGTGGTCTTCAAACTTATAGATTAATTCCTCATTTTTAATCTTATTTTACTCATCAATAAACATAAAACATTCATGTTCTTTTATTCTTTGATTCCCTTACCCTTTATGTATCTCCAGACAGAACAACATCGAAGTTCTAACTGTTTGTGCAAATTTAGGCTTATGAAAAGATATTTTACAAAATTAAGGTGAAACTTTTTGACAGACGATGCACTCTAAAATTATTATATAATATCATTAATTTTATCTCATAGAAAAAAAGATAAGTCTGATCATATTTGATGGCCCCCGTTGCACCGTAACTATAGTTTCGTAGAGGACGTAAATCGCGAGATATATCTCAACGAATCAGAGTTTTGAGTTGTCTTAAACTGAGTAACCACACAACAAATCATATTCCAACTTGTTACCATTTCATTTTATATATGAACTAATAATTGGTTTTATCTTTTGGCAATAATTCATTTTCTTTTAATTTGTTTATTTCTCTTTATTTTTACCAAAGCTTCAATAATTATTTATGTGGACCACGACGTCATTGAGGTAATCAAAATCTTCGATTTAAACTTGAAGGTGTTTCATTTGAAAGTTCTTTTTTTTATTTAATAAATAAATATATAATAGAAAGGACGAACAACATAAATTTTTGTGTGTAATGATTGTATATTTATTTTATAAAATTAAAATATACACAAAAGCTTAATGTTTACAATGAAATTTGAATAAAATAAATATTTTTTTTGTATTTTGAACAATATAAAATTGGAAATATATTTTAAAAACATGAAAAAAAAAAAGGTTGCCTTGGTCCTCGTTCAAATATCCACTAAATCTCTCAGTTGCTTTAAAATTTTAATTTAAGAAACTTGAGAATATTTATAATAAAAATCTAGATGTTCGTAACACTTTATTCCGATTGTACTTTGTACGGCTAGTACGAGCAATATGCCCTCATTATTCCATTAGCCATGTTATCATGTACTTTATCCAAATCAAGCAACATTTTCTCTTGAACTTCAAAATAGCAAAACACATAATTTTGTAGTGATGCTATAAATTCATTTGCAAATTGCAATCCTTGTACAATATTCATACACCTTAACCCGATTCAATTATTCAATTTTCTGGCTTTAACTATATCCAGTGAGGAGCATTTTGTAGAAACTCTTGTAACAAATTATCAAATTTTAACTGAAAAATTGCACATTTTAATATTTTTGATAATATTGGAGGGTGCTACTTTAATTCCTTTAAATTATGTAGCACAATGTTCGCGTGTTCGACTCACAAGACGCACATTTTTAAAGATCATTGTCGCCATGTTGTTGTTAAGCCTAAACTTAAATATCCTCCAAGCACCTATAAACTTCACTTCTCGAGTTGGTACTAAGGGTTTCTTCACATGTAGCTGCTATTACAATCCGGTGTATCTTCACTGAGACTCGGCTTATAGTTACTGCAACCAAACTTCATTCATTCAATTACGCCATTACATCTCAATGAGTGTCAGGTCCGACCTACTGCAATGTGCTTTCAAGGGGATTCGAACTCATGACCTGACTCTAATATACCAGTTGTTGGACCTTAAGCACTTACCGCTACACCAAAATGTATTCCTAAATGTTGGAGGGTGCTACTTTAATTCCTTCAAACTTTGTAGCACATCACTCATTTGTTCGAATTGTGGTTTGTATCTTGCGCCTTTTTTTAAAGCCCATTAGGGAGATTGTTTGGCCTAAACCGAAGGAAAAATGTCAAATCTTGAAGTGATGAGAACAAGTGATTATCTACAAGTTTTTCTAGTATTTTTCTAAATAAATAAAAAATTATCTTGATCTTTCTATCCTAAACTTTTTAAGAATTGAGGGCATGTTTCTTTGATAGTAAATGTACTTTTATCATTTTATTAATAATCTCATTTACACTCTAACTTGAACTTTGTTTTCAACTTTTTAACTCATTTTCGGAACACTATCCACTCCTGATTAATTAACAACTAATATCTACTTATATTTTTTGCAAACACCCACTAATAATTGCCAAAAAAATATTTCCAAGATAAAGAATGTTATAAATATTATATTTAAATAAAAAAAGGACAATACTAAATATAGAAAACATTTAATCAAATTGGTTGGTGGGACCAAATCAGGTGTACTAGTGCTGGAAGGATGAAATTAGTAGTAAAGGAAGTGTAAAAAGTTGGGCTTTGGTTTAACAGCTGGACCACAACTCCTCATAATAGGCCCAGCTCATTATTCTCAATTAATAGACTGCTCTCCACCCTAACACCTAACTATGACTGTCTGGCCCATCGCTGGCAATGCCATGGCTAAACAAGCAACAAATTATACTTTTTTATTATTATTTATAGCAGATTTATTATTATTATTATTATTATTATTATTATTATTATTATTATTATTATTATTATATTTATTTTAGTTCTAAGAAATTCAAAACATAGCTTTGGTTTCCATGATATATATTCACAATATATGTGAGAAAACATTAAATTTTGATTCTCTCATAAAATGAAAAATAAAATTAGAAATTGAGGACCCATAAATATTTTTCAAGTTTTCAATAATTTACTGATGGCTCAAAAGCTACCTTTAAAACCGTAGGCAAGTGCACCTATCGTTTTATAGTATAGATTATTGAGTACCGAGTGTCATTCCCACGAGGATTATAAGTACTAATAATTACCGTCTTTTTGTTATTTAATCTAACAATTTTCAGAGTTTTTGTTTGATAAAGAATCTAAATTATCGAAGTGTAAAAATGAAGTAAAATTTGTAGAATAAGAAATCAAGAGATAGAAGTGTGTTTGAATATAAATCCCTCTAGAATGTTTTTGTGATTTGACAAGTTAAAAGATTCAACCATAAGCCCTTAAGAAAAAAACCAACCTCTTTTAATAAAATCTCATGCTATGTGGACCGTAGAAATTCGATTTAAGTTAATCCCTTTCTCAAGGCGAAAAACTCCTAATCTCAAGTTGATTAACTCGAAATCTCTTTCTAGTTAAAACCCCCAAGATTGCATTATAACGATTTATGAATTCCCATATTAGGTTTGACCCTAATCCAGAAGATTTATGTCGTCCTATATCTAGGATTGCATGCAACTCTTTTCACTTATATAGGTTCTATTTCACCATGAATCTCTCGATTTCCCGGATGAAAAATAAACTTCAAATCAATATTGCGCATATATCAATTCGAATGAACGAAGCATAATATAAGTGAATCACACAAAATATGAAGATTTTATTAAAAACATACACACCTTAATCACAAATCCATTCTAGAGTTCATTACATTCAAACACTAGGAGTTTAGCTACACATGATTTTGACCAAAGAATAAATTACACAAGAAGATGTAAACATTGTAGACATGGTGTACTTATCTTTATCAAAATCTCAATTGACTTGATGATGTTGCTCCAAGCCTTCTTCCCCAATGTTGCCTTAAGCTTACTCCTCCAAGACCTCTTGATCCCAATTCCACTCAAAATGTTAAACACTATGAATCTCTCTATGAATGAATATTACATGAATCCCCTTTTTTCCAACTCAAACTCTTGGCTTTTATAAGCACCATCTTGTGAAATACCATATTAACAAATGCCCCATTTCCATGCTTGTTGGTTGAATCATTGTGTGCACATTCATGGTTGAGTTGGTTGAATCATTGTATACACATGATGATTGAGGGAATATGGGGACATGTTGCGAAAAATTGGGTGTTAAAGGTGTATAAAAAAGTGGTCAAAAGGCTTGGTAGGTGAGTTTTCCATAATTTTCACATGGAAAAGTTGCAAAAGGGGTCCCGGACACGCCCAGTGTGTCGCCGACACCCGCCCAGCCGTCTTTGTTTAATTGTTCGTGCACTCAGTGACATGGCGTGCTTCCCAACCACGGCCAGGCCGTGTTCCAGACACGGCCAGTGTTGGGAACACGGCCAGGCCGTGTTGGAGGTCATTTTGTGCAAAAATTTCGAGTTTTTGGCTCCGTGAACACGGCCGTGTTGCCCGACACCCCCTGCCCGTGTTGGACCAAAAAGGGCCCCGAAATGACGCGCGTTTGGCTTGGAATTTCGGCGTTTTGCATCCTTAAACTCCCTATGTTTTTTGACATGAATCAATGGTCCAAAATTCACCGAAATTGGCCCGAATGGTCAATCTACATCAATAAAATCACCCCGGAGTAATATGAACTATGTACAATCAAAAATTTACAAAACTAACAATAAAACAACTCGAATACTACTCAAATATACACATAAAACATGCATAAAAAGACCCTTATCATTTACTCTCTAATTCAGCCACTTTATTGCCCTAAGATTTTTCAAACCTTACCAATTATGTATGATGTTTTTATTTATATTCTATATTATTATGCACGGAAGGTGAAATGTGTACACATGCCATTATAGAATGAAATTTTAGTCATAGTGTACCATTTCACAATTAATTTTACGGATGATGCGTGTGTTGACCACGGTGTTTGGTGACTTAATAGGGTATTTTATGTGCACTTTAGGAAAGTATAAGGAGGTTTTTAGAATATTTTGTTAACAAAAGAGGAGTGTTTTGCATTTTGTCAAGGATAGAGTGATATTTGGATGGTTTTTTAAATACTTTAATCGTTTTGATGACTCATTCTTCTTTTTTGAACTCAAATAATTAACAAAAACTAGTACAAAAATCCTCTCTTAATTGTAGTAACAACAATGGGCCGGGATGGATTCGGATTTTGCCATCCCCTTCTTTGATCCTAACCCCAATTTTATGTTCTTGATCTCGTCCTATTCCCCAATGGAAAAATATTATTTCTCCCCATCTCCGCCCCGAATATGATCTTCGGCGAGGATTCCCCACACTGAGTATAATTTTTTCTCCAAAAAAATTAAATATTTTAATAACTAGATAAGCTGATACCAACGAAGAAGGAAGAAGACAGGCATAATTTTATGAATTCGGAATTTTATCCATTTTCCTAAACTTCATTAAAATAAAAATGAAAAATATAATAGTGTATACTATAGGTAAACAAATACAATAATATTTATTAGTTCTATTCATGTCAATTGAGAAAGAAGTAAAATTATATATATAATACATAAAAACATTATATGGTATTTTACATACACATATGTGTATATATTTGTCTATTAGTGTGTCGGGACAGGTTTAAAGTTGGTGCATATAGACACCAACCCTGGCTCGACCCAAATTAAAAGTCAAAAAATCCGCCCCAATCGCGGCATGGGCGATATGGATACTCACGGGTTCAGGTACAATTGTCACTCTACTTAATTAGAACAAATCTCTATCTATATGTATATAGGGATAATTACAAAATATCATTGAGGTTTAGGGTGATTACAAACAAAAAAATGGAAAAATTTCAAAATTATAGAAACTCCGTTTAGATTTGATTCCAACTTAAATTTCACCTCAATTGTCAAGTGTGAGATAAAGCGATGTCATATGCTAACGTCATCAAATATTTTATAAATAAATCGTTAAATAAAAATAGTGCTAACCTCTAGCATATTAAAAACTTTAACCCATGACGTTGTATGCGATTTATCGAAGTGAAACCATGTGGGTGGAATATATTAAAACATCATTTTAAAGTGTTTTTCGTCGATCAAGGAACACTTGGGGGGAACTGATGAAAAACTGAATATCATATAGGGGCAAGATGGTAATTTCGACAGGTCTCATAAAATCCTGTGTTGCCTACTTACGTAATGAATGTGGAAATCTAGAAAGAGTACAGGAATCTAGCCATCTAGGGGCAGGCAAAAAATAAAAGATAATTAAAAATGATAAAAATAAATGAAAATTTGAATTACAAATAACATGGAGAGAATTATCTAGTGCTTTATGCCTATACCCGTGACAGATCAAATTGACCAATTAGTCAATGGTTATTACGTATGGGACCCGCATATGGTCCCACTCGTGGTCTGCTTTTGGTTCTTTGCCTTTGTAATTTTGGCCTTTTTTGTCAACTTATAATCCTAAATAAAATAAAATGAAGAAATACAATTGGAAAGTTGGAATTGTGACACTTCTAAAATGACACACACTATAATACACCTTTACAGGAATGTTTGATTGACATATAAGTAAGGTGGCATTTTCATGAAGTTGAAAATAGTTAAAATGTATTATAAATTGATTGTGATAAAAATTGCAAAATCTCAATCTGCTAATTGTTCTTATAATTGAATAGTGAGATTAATTGATTGTTATGAGAAATTTAACTAGTAATGTACATTTTTAACACGTTTATTCATAAATTATTTATTATACATTGTATTTCCAATCAATGCATTTTATGTCATACAAACCTTGTGTGCATTATACGAGTATGCATGTATTGAGTTCTTATCCAAAGGTGTTCATACGCCTCATAATGTAAACTTTATCCATTTTTTATATAATCCAAATAACAAGTTTTCGCTTGACTAGTTTCGAAAGATATGATTTCCTCTTTGATTTATTTTTTGAGTAAATTAGATATGGTTGACTAGTTTCGAAAGATATGATTTCCTCTTTGATTTGTTTTTTGAGTAAATTAGATATGGTTACAATCTATGCACACTTGAAGTAGACATTCGAAAACGACCAACTTTCCCATAAGTTCCTTTTACATCATGCAGACATATCCAGAAAAATAATTAATAAGATGAGGCATTACCTTGCTTCATGAGAATTCGAACCCTGATTAAATTTAACTTGGACTTTTATTTAATGAAGTAGCAAAATAAGATACATTTATTCTTGACAATAAGGTTGAAATAGATGATGTTTTATACATGTCAAATGATAATTCCACACTCTTTTTCAGATGACATTTCTTTTTGTTTTTAGACGAGAAGAAGAGATAAGAATATGGGTCTATGAATGATACATGTTGCATCCAAACAAATATCAATAAACTAGTCATGTAATGAACTTTGGCTTTCATTTCTAGTTGGAAGCTAATGTGCGGAAGTTTGAAAAATGCATATTGCAATATTAAAATTTAAAAAACACTATATGTTGATCTAAGTAATTAGTGTTAAAAGAAATTGAAGCTATAAAATATTAATGAAAGCCATCTGCATTTTTAGTATGAGAATGTTTTATATGAGATTGTCTAATTGATTTAAGTTCATGAGACAAATCGTAAGAAACACAAAATAATCAGGGACGAATCCAGGAATTTTTTACAAAGGGGACACAAAATAAATACGATTATAATACATCAAAAGTAATTAATGGTTGCACACTTTGTTTTTTTAACCTAACGAATATATAGCTTTAAAAATTTATATAAAAAGATTAAAACTTTTTTATAATATGTTATATAATGGTTTTTATTTATAATGTTATAATGTTTTATAATTAATATTAGGGCACACTATTAGTTTATAAATGAAACCACTTTTATAAATTAGTGTTATTAGTGTTTTATAAATTATTAAACTTTTATAAATCACAATGTTATTAGTATTATAGTTTGGGTACACTATTAACTTAATCTTATATAATTTATAATGTTATAATCTTATAATGTCATACAACATTTTTTTCAAACAAATTATTAATATAATATAACGCTTTGTACATTAATTAGTAGTGCAAGTTATAAATAAAAATAGTGTTACGTAAATAATTAATAATAGTTAAAAAGATCTATGGGGGCACGTGCCCCCATAGTAGGATAGATGGATCCGTCTTTGAAAATAATGGATTCTTTTCACGAGCTTTGGTTCAAGTTGAAATTATATTTAAATATATGATATATCATATGGATTATATATATACATGATATCATCTCATACAAGTATTTGAGTTTTATTATTAATTGATATATGTAACTATCATATAAGTAAGCTAAATCTTGACATGTCCGATATTGATATATACTAAATATAGAATCATACTTAATGTCTCAAAATTTCTATATTATGGAGACATTACTACTTGAATTAGACATCATTGATGCCAAAACGCAAAATAAAAGCCTATGATAACAACAAATTCCCTTTTTTACCAATACGAAAGACATATCAAAGAGATAATATTCTCATAAGAAGAATTATGAGATCACTAGTTTCGATAAGGAACAATTATCATTTTTATTTAAAAAGAAACACCCAAGTATCATCACAAGAATTGCTTTTTTTTTTTTAAAAAAAAAAAACACACGTAGCCATGGGTATCCATTTGATGAAGAATACTAAGACTGAAATTGAATAATTTATTTAATAACTATAAAATAATTAGAATATAAGGGGGTCATAGTGACAAATCCGAACAATTTTAGATCAAAGAATAATATTTGAGAATAAAAAGAAATGGAAAACCAAAATTGATTTTGTTCTTGTTTTTTGTTTTTTTATATTGAGTCTTGTGTGGGCCCTCAAGTGATAAGGGGTGATGCCTAATTTTTTTTTCGACCTGCAGATCCCCACACCACCGGCGCGCACCCCACACTTCCTTACGATTCATGGGACATCCGTCCTTCCTGGATGGTCTAATCCTGCAGGAGAGAGGAGAACCCCAACCCCTCACTCCGCGTTAGTCGGGGTTTGAACCCATGACCTTTGGATTGCTTTGCAACCCAAAGGCCGCTAGGCCAACCCCCTGGGGGTTAGGGGTGATGCCTAATTGACACGTCCAATATGTACATTTGTTTGGGAGTGAGTACTCGCACACAAGTGCATTGCCATTCATTTGGATCCCTACAAAGTTGAACTTCTCTTTTCTCTTCCCACTATCTCTCTTTTTTCTTCTCATTCTCTAAAAACCCTAAAACTTTTTACTCTTCCCCCTCCCCCCCATCCCAAAAGTCCCTTCCCTCCCCCTCTCTCCTCCTCCTCCTCCTTCCCTTATCCCCTCTCCTCCCCAACCATGTTTCATGATGGAGCCAATGAAGGTATGTCCCTTGTGTTATCTGGAGGTGATCGGTTTTTCCGATCGAGAGTGGAGGCAAGTCGAAGGTCGGAGCTACAAAGAGAAGAGTTGGAGTCGGGTATGTGATGGGTTGCCGGTTGCGGTTGAAGATCGGGTGAGGGAGAAGCATTTTTCTTTTTCATTTTTTTTCGATTTTTCTGTTTTTTTTTCTTTTTTTTTCTGTTTTTTTTGTCTTTTTTTACCGGTTGATTTGCGAAACTCGTAGGCGGTCGGTAATTTAAGGCTTGCAGTGCGTGTAGTAACTCGTGCCCGGATTTGTTCGAGTTGGGTAATCTCCCTTGCAGAGTGTCTTAGTCCTCCTTTCGGAGGTGGTTTAGTTTCCTTTGAAGTTATTAGTTTTTATTTGTTTTTTAGTAGTTTTTTGTTTTGCTCCCTCGAATTACGATGGTTTTACCTCTGGTACGGAGTTCTTCCCTTGACATGTATCAATGTATGTATGTTCAAGGTGGTCATTTGTCGATTAGCGAGTGTAAGTTTATTTGAGTAATGAATATATTTCTATCGTTTCGGAAAAAAAAAAAAATCCCTACAAAGTTGATGAGAATATAGAATAATAAAATATTTATTTAAAGAGCATTAAAATTAAAACACTAGTGACGTTAAGTGCTGAGTTGACTGCGAATATGTTGAATTAATTATTTTATGAAACAGATCGTTATAAGTATTTAAATTACTTAAATAAATTAATATATAATATGTATAATATTAAATAATACGAAATATAAGCAAATGATGGAGGTAAAATTGATCTTTGCCTATTTCATTTATTTATTTTGCTTTAATTAATCATTAGCATATCAAATTATCAATTGAGTCAAATCAACAAAAAAGTCCGCGAGGCTCATCGCATAAAACCCACGAGACTCAACTCATAATATCAGGCTTTAGAGGCTTAATCATTATATTCGGCTCATATAGCCCATAAACCTTCTTTCATTATTTTTCATTAAACACAATTTTTATTGTTGATTACTTATGGGCCTTTGGCACTCTGGATTGTTCTTCTACACTCTGTTGATTTAAGCATCAAAGAGATTTTCCAGTGACACCTCAGACCCCTTATAACCATATTTCCGTGTTGCAGTCCGGTTCTCTACTCGTGGATTGGACTTCTGACCGGAATTATATAATTATATTTTAGCTTGAATTACTTCAACTCATAGTAAAATGGACATTTTTTAGCAGCACTGATAAAGTATAAATTTATTTACCTTCAAATTTAAAGGGGGATTTTTTTTTTCACTACGGGAAAAAGGGGGATGTTTATTGTTATTCTGAGTTCTAACAGGTTTATATTATGATATAATAAAGTGCATGCACTGGTACTGAATGAATGTACTGATATTCATTAGATTGTATCTTCCTAAAAATTGGGCTTACAATATTACTTAGTATATCAAGTAACTGAGAATGTCGATGCTATCCACTTATCTACCCAAGTAATCCAACATGGTGGCATATAACATTACTGATGGGCGTGGCGGACGGGCGTAGGATTCGAGGGCTTGGGGCGAAACCTACGAAAAACCTACAAAATGAATTTTTCTTAAAACTTTTGGGGGGCAAATATAATTTTTCATTAGTATATATATAATTTTGTAATAAATAACAAGTAGAAAAATTGAGTATTGAAAAATTTGGGGAGGGGACAGTGGCCCCCACTTGCCCCCCTTAGAACCGCCATTGCTGATGGGGCATAAAGTCGTAGTAGGCGAATTGCATTATGTATTTTAATTTGAATTTTGTCATATATTTTTATTTCATTTTAAAAATTAAAAATTAAAAATATGTAATCTACAACGAAATAAATTTTTTAAAAATAAAGCATCTGCACTCTCTTACAAAATTCATATTCCAAAAATCATAGTTAACTGGGTAACCCAATAAACTTTGATTTTAAATTTCGTGGTGCTGCCTTAAAAAAAAAATGGTGCTACGCGGAATCAAAACGCGTGCTGAACCGTAAAAACGTGCTTCAATAAATATGTATTGTTGAATAATATTGTCATTCAAGGCAAAAAAAAAAAAAAAATAATATTGTCATTTAGTCATACAAACAAATTAATCCTCGTGAATTCCATGAACACATGTTGATCAACCGGGCACCTATGATTTTGCTAATGACCGAACTTATACCGTAATAATTGCTAATGACCTAACTTATACTATAATAATTAAGAGTCGGATAATGGTTAAATGGTTAAAATTCACTGCCATATGTCTGATTTTCGATTTTCATCACTTATGTGCTCCTAGGATATGTACTAAAAAAGCAAGTCTCTTGTGAGACGCAGTCTCACGGATCTAAATCAGTGAGACGGACCTCCTAAGAAAAATCTTGATAATACGAACCATGAAAATAAATTTAAAATTAATAATGAACCATGAAGAAACAAAAATAAACCCTAAAAACATGAACCATGAAGAATAAACCCGAAAAACAAAAACAAACCCAAAAAATAAAAAATAAACCCTAAAAAAATTAAAAATCCTAAAACCCAAATCAATTAAAAATAAACCCAATAAACAAAATAAACCCTAAAAAAACAAATATAAACCCTAAGAAAAATAAAATCTGGAAAAAAAAATATTTAAAACTTTGTGTAAGGGCTCAAAATCTCACGGATCTAAACTCCAGTAAGACCGTCTCACGTAAGTTTTTGCCTAAAAATAAAAATTATTATAATAGTTTGTGCACTATAAGCCTCATCTTACACATGTAGCTATATTGGTTTTTGTTTAGATAAAAAAAAGTGTAAAACAAAAATACTTGAATTTTATCTTCATAGATTACACTTGGGTAAAAAAAATATAATTATAAATTTGGTTTCATTTATCGTAATTACATAATCATTCTATACTTTTCCGTGTTGACTATAAACAAGTTAACCTTATTATAAACAACGGAAATATGTAATAATATGCTATTCACTACGATATAATCTCGTGTAATCTAGTTTTATAGATCTACTTCTTTTTTATTATGAACGAATAACATAAAATTTGGAGCACAGTTAAATTTAACGCAAGTGTAATTAATTATATTTGACTTCTTTAACTATAAATCACAAATAATCTTGACTTTCAATTAACAGAAAGTTAATTCCACCGAATGAGATTTTTGCAATCAAATAGACGGTTGTAATTTAAGATGAAACTCTAACGACTTAAGCATACGCGCCACCAACTTTACTTAGTCTTCAAACTCCAATTCCAATAAATTTATTTCCAACAATGTTTCAAAAATTTATTCTTTATTAATCACATAATATTCATTCATCAACTCAATTAATATTATAATTTAAAAAAAAAAACTAAAAGGGTTACACAAAAAATTCTACCTACTCTTCCTTTCAAGACAAGTTTATTCAAGATGCCTTTTTTGACAAAATTGGATATAAGAAAAAGCACTTATAGTGGTGAAAAAAATACCTTCCAATCCACTCTACCTCTTGCAAAGTTTTCTAAAATATACATTGACAATTTTTGTTCCTTTTTTTGATTACCAAAACTACCCCTACAAGAGTAATAGTATACCAAAAATTTCTAATTAAAGACAATCCACCACACCCCCACAGCCCCATCAATGAGAGTGGGTGGAGTTGTGTGCCCAATATTTCTTAAACAAAACCACAAAAATAAAATATTTTGTAATAATGGACAATTTATCAAAAATAATTGTAATAATGTTTTTTTTTTTGAGAAATTAATAATGTTTAGATATAGAAGTAAGAGTGATTAGTGAGGTGTGGAAAATAATATTAAAAAAAAAAGGGAAAGAGTAAATGGGGAAGAGATAGTGAGAAGAGAAGAAACAGAGTCTCGTGAAGAAAAAAAGAAAATATATAAAGCTATTTTCTTTACCTTCTTCGCCTTTCTCTCTTTCTTCATCTGTAAAAACCCCTTTGTTTTCTCTCTCTGAAGAAAAATCAGAAGGTTTTTTCTCTCTCTACATTTCACATTCATTCTTTGCTTCTCCCTTTTAAAATCACGAGATCCCCACCTATTTCTCTCTTTCCCCTCTCCCTCTTCATGCCTTCTTCAAAAACCTTTGTTTCTTTCTCTATCCCTTACCATTGGTGTTGCTTGTTGTCCTAGTTCACATTGCTGAGAGTACACTCCGGGTGATTCAATTAGGGTTCGTTTTTTTTTTTTATATATACAGAAAAGGGTGAGAGGGGAGTTGGGTCGGTGTTTGGGGTGTGGTGTGAAAAATGTCATCGCAGTCGGGGAAAGCTAAACCGGAATTAGGGTTGTCATCGTTGTCGGATCGGTTGAGAAACGCCTTAACCTATGAGGAAGAAGATAACGGCGTAAACGTTAACAAGCCGGACGTCCGGGAACTTGATCTGGGTTCGCCCGTTTCGCCGCTCCGAACCCGGAATGGTGGTGGGCACACTGCCACCACTACTACAACCAGTAGCAGTTCCAGTTCATCCGGATCGGTTTCGGGCCGGAACTCGACCGGACCCAACCCGAATCTACCCAGGAAGTCCGATTCCAATCCCAACAGCCATTCGGGCGAGCTTTCCGCCGAGAGTTCCCCGTCTGCGGCTCGAAACTTCAAACCGGGTCATACCAGGTCCGATTCCGCCGGTTCTCACCCGCCAATTTACTCCGCTTCCGGGTCCGCCACATCTCCAGCCGTGAATGTGCTTCCGACCGGCAACATTTGCCCCTCAGGCCGGATTTTGAAAACCGGCATGGCTAGCCGGTCAACGAAAACCGATGTTTTGGGGTCTGGTTCGGTGAATTATGGCCATGGTAGCATAATGCGTGGCGGACTTGGGTCTAAACCGGGCCTCGATAGCGGGCCCACGAATCACCCGAGAGGACTAATGGTTGGTGGGGACCCGGGAAAGAGAACAGGTGTGTGCAGTGGTAGTGATCCGGAGGAGTTAAAGAGAATGGGGAATGATAATTACAAAAAGGGTAATTTTGCGGAGGCTTTAAGCCTTTATGATAAGGCAATTGCGTTATCGCCAGGTAATGCTGCTTACCATTTCAACCGGGCCGCGGCTTTGATGGGGCTGAGGCGTTTGGTTGAGGCGGCGAGGGAATGTGGAGAGGCCATTAGATTGGATCCGGGTTATGTAAGGGCACACCATCGATTGGGATCTCTGCTTCTTAGGTGGGTTTTTGGGTAAAGTTTCAATATTGATTGCATTTGATGCTTCTGGTTGATATTTGTTTTTCAATTTTGCTTAGCTACTGTAAGAATTCATTAGCTGCAATGTAGGTATGTTTTAGGTTGTGGTGATTCTGATCTACATTGGTGAAACTGGCTTTTTGATTTTATGTTGGTATTGTTTAGAACTAATGTGATTGTTTTGTGAAGTTCTGGTTTGATTTAGGTGGAAATTGTGCAAGTATTGATCTACATTAGCTTGAATGGTTTTTGTTTATCTTCTATTAGATCTGGTTCAGCTTGGATTCGTTTGCCACGATGGGTTTGACAGTTTGTATCTCGTGGTTAAGTCACTGCCATTTATTACCATATGGCCCCCATTGCATTACTTATGTTGTCGTCGATCTTTAACTTGTGATACTGTACGTTTTGGTTCTTTGCTTTTGTGGTTCCAGTTCTCATAGGATGGAGGACGATGTTGGTGTCCTGGTTTAATGCCCCACTTTTTAGGTCCGTGTTTTTCGGAGTCGGCAGAGCATTATAATGACTTTAACACCGTTATTTTTTGTTGTTATTTAAATTCAGATAAGGACGCTTTTACTTAGGGTAATCAAGTTTTTGTTTGTACTCGTCATGGTTACTTCATGCAGCTTTACTAATTTACTAAGTTTGAAGTTCATAATTGAAAATCTCATGTCTGTGTAATAGCTTTTATATCGGTTTTGTTTTGGTATTTCCCTCTTGCGTGCCTCACGTATGTTTTTGAATTTATTCGTTGTTTAGCATTTATTACACCATAAGATATCTAATTTCTCGAAGGGTTGCAGTTTAGGACAGATTGAGAATGCAAGGAAGCACATTTGTTTTCCCGGGCATCAACCAGATCCGACAGAGTTGCAAAAGTTGCAAAATGTGGAGAAGCATCTGAGCAAATGCACCGATGCCCGGAGAGTTGGTGATTGGCGAAGTACATTACGAGAAGTTGATGCTGCCATTGCTTCTGGAGCCGATGCTTCGCCTCAGGTGGGTCCCTTAGTCTTTCAAATTTTGTCTAAGATATCATAAAGCTGAAGTAAGTTGCTCCGACTGAGCCTGTTGTGTTTGAATTTACAGCTTTGGGCATGTAGGGCCGAAGCTCTCTTGAAACTCCATCAACTGGATGATGCTTTTTTTGCTCTGTCAAATGTCACTGCATCCGCTCCGTTTACAAGTTCCCATTCCCAGTCGAAGATATTTGGGATGCTTCTAGAAGCATACCTATACTTCGTTAGAACCCAAGTTGAGTTGGCCAAGGGAAGGTGAGTTGAGAAAATGTTTGCACACCTCAATCAGATAAAAAGAGATTATAAGGGTTCAAAAGTATGAGATGAATGATGAATGTGTGCAGGTTTGATAGTGCGCTTACGGCAATCGAGAAAGCTGGAGAGATAGACCCTCGTAACGTTGAGATCTCGATTCTACTTAACAATGTGAGGTTGGTGGGCCGTGCTCGTGCTCGCGGGAATGATTTATTCAAATCGGAAAGGTTTACGGAGGCTTGCTCGGCATATGGTGAAGGTCTCAGGCTCGACCCTTCAAATTCCGTTCTCTACTGCAATAGAGCAGCTTGTTGGTTTAAGCTTAGTCAGTGGGAACGATCGGTGGATGATTGCAATCAAGCTCTACGTATACAGCCCGGTTACATGAAAGCACTACTTCGAAGGGCTGCCTCAAATTGCAAGGTAAGTTATATCTGTACTTGCTCATGTTAAATACAAGGGTTAATTACAAAAATACTCTTGAGGTTTAGTCTAATAACAAAAAACCCCAATTATCTTTCAAAATTACAAATTGACCCTCAATAGGGGGATATTTGTTAAGAATATGTAAACCTCAAGGGGGTTGTAACTTGTAATACCTTAAGGTGTTTTTGGGTAAGTCTTTTGAAAGATGATTGAATAGTTTTGTAATTAAGTGAAACATCAAGGGTAGTTTTTGTAACTATTCCTAAATACAATGTAGCACGTATTTGTATTCCAATTTTTATGTTAGAGCCAATACTGTTCTGTTTTCAAGGTTTAAATGTAATCAAACATCACTTGTTATAGCTTGAACGGTGGAGCGAAGCTGTGAGAGATTACGAGGTTTTGAGGAGGGAACTTCCGGATAACAATGAGGTTGCTGAATCTTTGTTTCATGCACAAGTTGCGTTAAAGAAATCACGGGGAGAAGAGGTATATAACATGAAATTTGGTGGGGAAGTTGAGTCTGTCTCGGATCTTGAGCAATTTCGAGCTGCGATTTCTTCGCCTGGTAAGTGTGTTTTTATTCACGCCTACAACTCGTTTTTTTTCATTGTCGTACAAGTGAATGATCGAAGTTGGGGAAATAATGCAGCTGCATCTGTGGTCCATTTCAAAACGGGTTCGAGCATAGAATGCCGACAGATATCTCCATTTTTGGACACACTATGCACCCGATATCCATATATTAATTTTCTCAAGGTAGATTTTCAGTTGATGGGAAACTCTGGCTGGCTTCATGCGTGTTAGGGATAATCACAAAAACTGCCGCTGAGTTTTAGCCTAATTACAAATAAGTCCCCGATATCTCTCAAAATTACAATACTCCCTTGGTATTTGTTTCTATATTACAAATTGCACTCTGTGTCATTTGCAATTTTGAAAGATAATTGAATTTTTCCGTATATAGGCTAAAGCGTAGGAGTAGTATTTGTAATTATCCCTGCTTCTTATGATTTTACATCTGTGTTCTCTCAGTCGTGCATAAACTCTTTATAATTGTCTGTTTTTGCTTTGATTGAAGGTGGATATTGAAGAGAGCACTGCAATTGCTCATGCGGAGAATGTTAGAATAGTACCAACGTTCAAGATTTACCGAAAGGGCATCCGAGTGAAGGAAATGATCTGCCCAAGTCCAGAGGTTTTGGAGTCGTCGGTGAGGCATTACAGTAATTTAGACCATTGATGCTTGATAAACCTATGCCTTTTGTCTCATGCTCTTCTTCTTACACCCCAAAAACACCCGGCTTTTTCGAAACTGTCATCCCTCCAACCACCATTTGACCGTTAGTAGTTCCCCGTGATATAATTACAATTATTTGATAATAATCTCAATAGGAGCCAAAATCTGCCCATTGCCAGTGGAACCAAAGACTTAGCTTAGTACCTTTTTTTTTTTTCTTTTTATATTTTCCAATTCATTCTTTCATCTGATTCCATCTTTAGCTCTTTTTTTCTCATTTTTCATCTAAAACTGTTTTGGACCTATGATCTTTACCATTCCCCTGTAGAGCAGTTACTTGATAGTATATCTTCATTGGAGAAAAAGATTAGTGAGAAATTTATGTAAAATTATTTGCCTTGAAAATCATTCCATTTTTAGTTGAGATTTAGAGAGAGATTCAGAGAGAGTTAGAGAGGAGAGAGATGTGGCTTTTGTTGGCTGGATGGCTTTTAGATGAGGATCTGTACATGTATATATGTGGTGATATATACACAACACTGGAGGCCCCTTGAAGGAAAAAAAAATTGAATTGTGTGGTGGGTAGTATTGGGTTAGGAGAAAGAAGGATGAATATGATGATGTCATTGATATTGATGTTTCTTTTCTCAATCATTGAATCAATAAAATTTCTCATTTTTTCTTTTCTTTTTCTCTCATTTTAATGTAATATCCTTGTAGACATGTTAACATTTTATCTTTATATAAAAAACCCTTATTTTTTTTTTCTTTCATGTTTCATGTATTATCCTTCTAATTTTTAATGGGTTCTTGAGTTACATTTGTTCTTGAAAAAAGGGCTAATTTAGTCATAATCTTTCTGTCTTTGTTTTTTTGAGTACATATCCTAGGCGAGGAGGAGCGGGGTAATAGGAATTGAACCCCAATCTGGTCTGACCTGAGAGTTTTAACCAACCGACCACTGTTGGATTCCTTTAGTTGTCATTGTTAATTGTAATGCAAGTGGGAAGATAGATAGTTTTTTATTGATGATGGTTGGTTTCTTGTTAAGTTGTAGTCTAGGTGATTGAATACAATTATATATCCCCATCATTTTAAATTTGACACTTTGTTATTGTTTGATATAAATTTTGTTAATTTGTGTTGCTGAGTCAAAGCCCTAATCCCTGTGTGGAAGGGTTTGCCAAAAATTCACATGTAAGCATTAAATATTTGCAAACTTCCAAACAACCCCCCACCACCCCCTTATAAAAAAACCCATCTTGGAAGGGAATTGTACAGAAAGATATAATTAGTCGGTGGGGGAAAAACAAATTAAGGGCTGAGAGAGAGAGAGAGAGAGAGAGAGAGAGAGAGAGAGAGAGAGAGAGAGAGAGGCATTGGATTCGATTCTTGGTGCCCATGCATTTTATTGACCGACATATTTGTGGTACTTACCTTGGATATTGCACAAGGATTCTGTTCTAACTTTTTTTTTTTGTTCAAAAAAATCTCATTAAAAAACAGAGAAATGAGCAATTTTGGTGAACCTTGTGGAATAAAATTGCATTTGGTATGCTCAATGTGACATGCTAAATGCAGTCTCTTAAGTCAAAATGCTGTGAATTTTAAATTTTTTGGTTGGACGGATGGATGAGTGTGTGAATGTATGTACACTCAATGTGGCATCTAATTAAATATATGTGTAAGTTAGGGATTTGGTTGTGTTTGATTTGGTGTGGGTTTTATGTGAAAGCTATAGTAATATTAATTAGAGAATAGAGATAATTATAAAAACTATCATTGAAATTTAATAATTATAAAAAATTCAATTATTAGGTTTTGAAATAATGAATAACCCTTAATATTTGTTTATATTTTACAAATTACACCCGTTGTGGAAGTTTTTGTAAAAAAACACACAAATCTTGAGGGTATTTTAATTTTGAAAACAATTACCTTTTTTAATAATTATGTTAATTTTCAGGGTAGTTTTTGTAGTTTATGAATAATAATAATAATAATAATAATAATAATAATAATAATAATAATAATAATAATAATAATAATGGATAGTTTCAAAAAACCCTGAGGTTCGGTGTGAGTACAAATAAACCCTTACAAAAAATACTCCTTTAGGTTTGATCTATTTTATATTTTTCTTCTTCATACGGAAAAAATATTTCAAAGCTCTCCTCATTTATCAAAAGGAGAATTTTTTTCTAGCCACTATGGATAGTGGAACTACTTTTCTACCCAATTTTATAAAAAACAACTTTTCTACCCACAATGACCTAACTACCCTTACTAATGGGTGGATACTTACGGTGCGATCGGGCCCATATGTGCGAAATACTATCGTACCCCCTTGAAGGGGTACTATCGGCCATCCATATGTGACCATCGTACCCCTTGAAGGGTACTATCGGGCCGTTCATATGTGCGACCTATCGTACCCATTTGAAGGGGGTACTATCGGCCGCTTCATATGTCTGACCACTATCGTACCCATTTGAAGGGTACTTGGGTATCGTATCCATATGTGCGACCCTATCGTGCCTCGTTCAAGGAGGTCTATCGCACTCCATATGTGTAGGTACTATCAATCGAATGCACCATATGGAAAAAATCGAATGCACACCGAAAAAAATTCCCGCGACCGCACGATTGTGCCCTGGAACTAGGGTGCGATAGTGCCCTACATAAAGTAGGGCACGATAGTACCATACATCATGGCGATAGTACCCGGTAATGCTAGATGCGATCGTACCTGAATTCTTGGGTACAATAGTGCCCTGCATGCTTTGTCGCCCTGGTGTACGATAATACCCAGAATTACTAGGGTACGATAGTACCCTGGTGTTTTCTGGGTACGATCGTACTCAGTTAAAGATCAACATGGCACGATAGTACCATGTTGAGAGCCCGATAGTGCCACGTTAAACTTTCCAGTTCTGAATTTTTTTTCTAGTTACGAAAATCAAGCGAATTTTCTATCTTTATACATAAATATTTGCAGAAAGCAATATATTGTCTTGGTTCAAAATGTATCTTCAATCGTTTCTTGTAGCTTCAAAAATCAAAAAATACAAGTCTTCAATCGTCTTCAATTTGTGGAAGGAAGAAAATTTGAAAAGAAGTGAGGGAGGAAGTTTGTTTTACTTTAAGCAAGAAAGAGAGAGAGTTGAGGGGCAATTTTGACTTTTCCATGTAAAAGTGGGTAGAATAGTTGTTTTTATAAAAGTTGGTCAAGAAAGTGTTTTCTTAAACCCAAATGGTTAAAAATATACATTTTCTCTTTATCAAAATATTACAATTACCTCCTCAATATTAAGATACGATCAAAGCTCAAACGATTTTTTGTAATTTTCAGAAACCCTAAATTTTTTTGTAGTTAGTCCAAATCTTAGGGTTTTTTCTTTAATTATCCCTAACAATAATAATACCATCTTCATTCTAATTTTCATCACCTTCCCTTAAAAAAAATGAAATTACAATAAATTGAGTCCATTACTTAATGTTTGGAGTTAGGAAGTTAGGACCACAAATGTACTTATCATTATTTGCTAAAGAACACCAATCAAAAGGTTCCGAGAAGAAGGAAATTCTAATTCAGAATAGTCAAAGTTAATGTGGCGAAATTTTGTCCAAACAAACAACAAAGAATGTGTTTTATCTTCCCAAACCGACGTAAAAGGCCGCGCGTGGGCCATTCATTTCATGATCAAATAATAAAGCCAAAAAACTGAAGAAATTAATGCCAGCAAGCAATCAATTGAAAAAGTGCAGAAAAAAACACAGGATTTGGGTTTCCACGTATCATAAAAGTTGATTAAAAGGGTCCGTCCAAAAGAGAAACACTCGTACTAACCACGAATTTTAAAAACATCCGATTAGCCCGATCAGCCACCACTAAAGCGGCTAATCCCACCTAAGCGTTAGGCCCCAGCCTACCACTCGACTAACGTGTATCGCTTATTAAAACACTGCTAAGGAAAAAAAAAAAAGAATGAAATTACAACAGACAAATTAGTGGTGCGATTTGATAATAGGATTCCCTCTATCTATGGTTAAAAAGTATTCCATTATTTCCATCTATCTATGATAGAAAAGGTATTTTTTAGTGTCACAATTAAAGGTATTTCTTAGTGTCGCTTTGATTGTGGGATCTGAAAAAATATGACCAGTCATTGTATAAAGTTCATAAATAGACGACTAAGAAATTATGGGTTAATTAGAAAGAGTACCCTAAGGTCTCGGATGATTACAAAAATATCTAGCTAAAGTTGCAAAATTGCAAAAAATACTCATGAAGTTTGGTTTCGTCTAACAATTTAGCTAGTCGATCTAATGGAATTTACTGACGTCATCAAAAAATTAACATGAAAATACAAAAATACATATGCAGTATGTCCATAATTTTCCACAAATTGCACGATATCATAAATTATCTCCAGAACCTCACAAATACACGATTTGGTTACACGAAAGAAGTTTTGCTTTTAAGGATAATTTTGTCCATCCACTTCTTATTTTTCCATCAATTTTTATTTTTTTGAATTCTGTCAAGGGCATTATCGACTTTGTACAAATTCCATATAGTCCCTCAAACTTCAAGAATACTTTTCGTAATTTTAAAATTTAGTTTTTTTTAATTAATTACCCCAAACCCCCGGTACGTTTCGTAATTAACCCAAAAGACTAATTTATAAACATCATATTATTTGGATTCGTTATATAAAGTTCATAATAGATCACGACTACCTCTAGGCCATAATATATTAATATCGAGCTCTCTTAAATAGTTTACTTTGTGGAAAAAAGGTAAACTGATAATTAATATTCTGCATATATACAGAACATATAGCCGTTACAAATCGACGTGGACGGGCCATGGCTTATTTCTCATTTACCTTTTTCTGCATATGAAATAAAACATTTTTCAGTAGATTTATTGTAGCATTTGGAATTAGCATGACATATAGTTTTCTTGTGGGGTTTTTGGATTTTTAAAATACGTATATATATAATTGAAAGCATGAATGATAAATAAATCTTTTATCTCTGATGAAATAGAATATTTGTTTATTACCATATACTCAATTAATTACACAAAAGATAATTTGAATAATATGCCATTTTGGTCTATTTGAATAAAATGTTAGTCAAAGAAACAGAAAATTGATATGACCGTTCAATTCTGCTTTTTCTTCACTGTGGGGAATCTCCAGCAGCAACAAAGTGGGGAAAAAAGGAAAAGGTCTGAAAATTTTGAGTATGAAGTCAATAATATTTTGTGGGTCATGTCGGATTGGAAAAAGAAATGGACAAAAATGGTTAATCAATAATTTTTAAGCATTTCTCTCAATTATTGTGTCCGTTATTACTAATTGGATTCAAGAATATGGTCCAAATTAAGCTGGAATGTTACTATGTTAATACTTAGTAATAAAGTTATAATTTTTCGCCATATTTGAAAAGTTGAAAACACTTTTAATAGATATTTATGAAAGTGAAAATACGATTAATTACAATTTTATATTGACTATATAGGTAAAGAAATGGAAATATTACTAAATTTAAAGGGATATAGAACCCCATGGTACTTGCTCAAAAAAAAAAAAAAAAAAAAAACCCCATGGTAGAGGCAATATTGCCTTTAAAAAGTTGTTCTTTGCTTCTTCGTAACATAGTCCATTTTGAGGATTCAACACTTTCAAATTAAGAATTTCAAATACGTTCATAACAAAATTATTACAGTTCTTTTGGATATATAAATCATATTTATTTTACTCAAAGAACATCCCATTTTCATGTATTCATTTTCTCACAGACGATGGCAAAATGGTACATTGGTATGGATTGAACTCCAGATGCTAAAACTGCTGAAAATGAAATAACTTTTTCCAAGGGAAACCAAATGTCGAGCAAGAAACAAATTTCCTCCGTTCGAAATGTCTAGGCAGGAAAGATTAGTGATTTAAAAGCTTATGAAGATTAGATCCTAATCAGGGATCAACTTTGTGCTTTAGTGGTTGAGACATGTGTTGTAAGAGTGAATGACCCGGGTTGGATCTCATACAAGTGCGTGTGTTCCCTCCCCAAATTCCCCCATTGTACTAAAAAAAAATAAAAAAAAGATTAGATCCTAATCAAATAGGAGTAGGCAAGACAGAGACTGGATTCAAACACTATTCTTCACTCTGGTTATTGGATTCTATATTAAATAGGCCATAATAAAACTGTTCACAATAGAGCCTAATATAAACTTTCATAGATAAAACTAGTTGACAATCATTCAGACAAGTAACTTTAAAGGAGAAAAATAGAATGTTAAACAAAATCACAGACAATAACAAATAACAATAAGTATCTTATCTCATTATACACTTATGGCAACAGTTTTAAAGCAGGGAGTAAGTAGTAAAATGCCAGACTCTTGATGATAGAAACTCCCAACGGTTTTGAGCATAATCGTTTTTCCAAATTTTCCAATCATCATTTGATGGTTAACAAGATACAATTCTTTAAGTTTTAAAAATCCCCTGGGTACCATGTACTTCAAGCACCACTTGCATATAAACGCGTCCATTCTTTAGCTGCAGCATTAATAACAGTACAAACTTGATCAAGTAGTGCTCACAATAACACGGAGGCCAGGTTTTGATTTGCCTTTAAACTGTTAAAGTATGGGTTTAGAAACAGAAATTAGTAGAGTACCTGTTTCAACAGCTTCAGCCTCATTTGATTTCCAATGCTTGGCAATGTTTTCAGATAGTGGGTCGTCCGGATTTGGGGCACTCAAAAGTGCTTGAATGCTAAACATAAGCAACAAAATAAAGGGAGTCGAGAGTATTCAACGAACAAATAAGAAAAGAGACAACTGAAGAGAATTATAAGCAGAAAGAGCATCATGTATATCGATCTTTAAAATTAAAATTGAAGCAAAAAATTATATAAGCACATTTTGGCCATTTGCTAGAATTTTAATTCTTCGTGGACCAGAGTTTCACAAAGATGTGAAAAGCTACTACTTGGTATGAGAAGTGAGAACATTATTTTTATTTTTTCATTACCTCAAAAGTACAGTTCTAATTTGAAGTGCTGGACTCCATTTGTCCTTGAGAATATCTAGGCATATCCTTCCAAGCTGCAGTGAATTTTTCGTTAGGGAACATGCAAGAATAGAGGACTCAATCATAGAAATCAAAAAATCCAAAATTCAACAAACCTTATCAATGTTTGGGTGGTAAATTTTTGTGAGGAAGCGAACCTGTTGGCAGATAGTGTGAAAGTAGTCAGTCAGGCATGTTTTGAACCAGATAAACATGGTCTCTTTTTCATTAGAACTTCAAGAAAGTCTCAGTAACAAAGACTTTGTCACAGACATTACACTTCTTTTTCCATTGGTATTATCACTATTATGTACCGTACAAAATCTAAAAATTTCACTTTACCCTATATTTAGTTAATTACCTGAAGCCGAGGTTAATCATTAACTCTCTTAGAGAAAAAGTTTGAAAACATAGAACGTTCATGAAAAGGTCACACAGTTACCAATCACCAAAGAATCTTAGCACCCAGAAACTAAAAATTGTATTCACGAAAATCAAACTATGGTATTGCTGAGTTATTGAGATAAGATAAAGTGAAATACAATGTAGAAAGTTAAATGGGGACACCAGTTCCAAATGTCTCAGCCAACAGTACCATAAACAAAGGTTAAAGATCGTATGAATAATGCACCAGAACATTAAAACAATCCCAACAGTGCATGTACTCAAACTCGCAGAAATGTCCACTTATGAAGACATAATGCAACCATCATTTTTCCATTACGTTCCGTTGTGTGTACCAGAGGTGCAGAAGGGGTCGGCGTTTACAAGGTCTAAAACAGGCATAACATGAATAGAGCAGGCACAATGTGAACTTTACCCAACAAAACTGAATAATATAACGCCATCACACAATATTATTTTGTGTGTGAAATATCACTCGTTTAGATCCTTCTTTAATGTCAAAGATGATAGTTGCTCAATTATACTTTAAGCAAAAACATAACCACCAAACTACCAAGCCACAATTCAATTCATTTCCTTGTAGGTAAACTCTATTGAAGAATGAGGATAAGAAAATGCCCAAGCTACTACGTAAAGAAGAAAAATGCGTATTATCCATAAATGTTTTCATGAGAAACACCATGCATAAAAAATCACATCCTTCCATGGATCCAAATGGATTACCTTTGGGGCAGCCATCGGGTATTCTTCAGGTAAAAATAACTCCAGCTTAAAGACACCTCCTACATAACATGGCCATTTAGAGGGGGGTTAGGTAACAATCATATTTTGCGTCTTCTGCTTAGAAAAAAACAATCCAAATTCAAAAGCAGGCTATCCGCATAATGACTAAGCGGTCAAGTAATACAAGATAATAAGGACAAGACATGAGACCAACATATCCACAATGGCAAAATACTCCACCATACGCTTTATTTATCACCATTACAGAGATCTAATCATATTGACAAACAAGGCAAATGAGAAAAGACTACACTAGCTGCTTATTTTCAAACATGAGATATTTCATGCCAGAGAGAGAGAGAGAGAGAGAGAGATGCAATACATAAGCTTCAACATGGATAATACATTCATTCATCAGCCAGATATTTATCATTAGCATGAACCAATATTCTTCATCAGATAAATATCCCGTCGAAACATGACCTAAAACCAAAAACTACATATACAAGAAAACAACCAAGGCAAAGAATAGAAGAGAAAGTTTATTACAGCTCAGAAATGAGACAGACTTGATAGAATTGTCCCTGGTTGCCAAGAAATTCAACAATTAAGTGATTTATGTGAATCATTGTTGGGATCACACCCAAGGCATCAGTCTGAAGAAACAAATTAGAGGACACAGATTTAGAATTTCTAGCAAAACCCCTATGCTTAGTCCACCAACAGGAGCATCACAAAGACTTAAATTCCACCATAAAGAACATATTAAGTGAAACAGTCCACAGAAGAACACAATGGTTGGCATTGAAAAATTACTCAATACCATCATCCTAAAGGAACATGTATCCAGTAAACAGAAGAAGCCACTGTTACCTTCATAAGGAGACTGTGTTGGACCAAGAATCATTACATTGAAGTACCGCATATTTTCTTCTGAAGGAGATGCACTTATTCCTGGCGCTGCATCCAAGCATCAAAAAAACATTCAAGTTCCTTGAAGTTGAACATAATCCCCAGTCAGTGATAAACATGAATCACATCAACCATTTATCCTCAATATGGTCATGAGCAAAGAGCAAAAAATGCAAAGACGGGACTACATGTTCATAATTCTTAAACATTAACAGAGTTTCCCGTAATTGGCACCAGAATGTTCCATAATTAGAATGCTCATAAGTGCAATTGAAAAACACATGTTTAGTATAATTTAGTGCTAGAATCCTCATCCCCAAAAGTATGGGATTAGTCTCATCCCTCCTCAATAATTAAACCATTAACAATCGATCAAGAATAAACCTAATTATTTTAAATAAATTATCCTTATAAACTTAACAAAAATGTCTAGTAAAACTAAACCAACAAAATATTTATTTCTAATTAAGGGTAACTTGATCGCTAAAAATAAGTTTGTTCAACTTCTACCATTTACACTTAAGTTCCAATCATAAGATTAGGATCAAGTAAGGAATGATCATTCCTTTCTCATTCTCATATCACTCATTTCAAATCATCATTCCCCAAATTCCTTTCGAACACACCAGTCTTCGGTTTTCATCTTGCAACAGATATCAATATTACTCCCAATAAAAAGAAAAGAAAAAACAAATCCACTCATATGATCCAAATTTACCACATTTTGCCAAACAAATCCAAAAATAAGCTTCGTTATAAATCAGTCCGACTGGTGGAAATTCTAAGGTACGACGATTCAAGATAAACAAAGAGACAACACTAAACACATCAACTGATACCTCTATATCAAAGTTCTGAAACAGAAAAAATAATAATAGAATTGTAGAAGAACAAAAAAATATATAATTTGGTTTTAGTTTAGCTCGTTAATTTAAAGCCCCAACACTGAATTTTCTATCAATGCATGCATGTGTAGAAATCGAATAGAGTACCTGGTTCGCTCAGAAGACGCTGCGTCTCCTAATAGATCAAAAAAACGAAAAACATAAACACATCAAACCAACATAGTTATTAGTCAATCAATACACAAAAGGAACAGAACACCAAAACCCAACAATTCGAACCCAATAGGCAATAGCTTCAAAATCTAGGGTTTAGAGGAAAAATTAACTGAGGGGTCGAGAGTGCAACGAGAAGATCAGAGGTTTACCTTGATGATTCTCCGCGGTAAATTGCTGTTGGCCATTGGATTGAATTTGCAGGCTTGTTTTCTTCCCTGTGCTCTTTTGGTCGGAGAGTTTACGCTAACAAATGGGAAATGGTTCGATCGTGGGAAATTTTGACGATGCTTTTTTTATCAGGAATTAATTAAAAGAAAAGGAAAAATAAAATAAAAGAGTATTATACAGTTCACTTGTTAAATTTTATTATTTACTATTTTTTTCATAACTAACTAAATATTCGTAACTCATTCTATATTCTTTAAAACTTCGTTATCATTGAGATTTCCAAATTACTTATTTTTCGCTATTGTGGTGTATATTTTTTTCTTTCTTCTTGTTTTTCATCTAAACACCAAAATAATGATTGGTAAATTTTTTTTTTTATATTTAGGGATGACAATTTCACCATTCCCTTGGCCCATCAATTTGGACCGTCTGTGAACCGCAACAAGGCGGATCGGGTTATTGTATCATTTTTGCCTTGCATGTAATCCATCTTGTCGGGGAATTTGCCAAAATGTGGCAAAAATTAAATTAAATTGTGCAAATATGGTGAGTTTGAAATTTCTTGCCAGTTTACTCGGTGGCGCATTTGGTGTGTGCGCCAGAAGTGAAAAAAAAAATTTAAAAAAAAATTATTCGGCTGGCGCTTGCTGGGGATGCGCCAACTATTTTAAACAAAAAAAAATTGGACAAAACCGTTATTAAGTGATTGAGTAATAATTGAAACATTATTAATTTTACAAAACCTAACATTAAGATTGATTGAGTAATAATTACAAGCTATGTGTGCATGGAAAACAAAAATTGAGGGAATTATATTATTTGTACAAGACAAGAATTAAGTACCTACATAATTAAATACACAAATCAATTTAAATATAACCATTAATTATAAATTTACATTCAAGATTAATATGTCTTAACAAAATTAAATACTAAATACATAATTTTGACTAATGTTAATCCTAATATCTATGACCACCGGTGCCACATCTCGGAGGATGTCTCTCTCATTGTTCCGCCAAGGCCGTATTGACATTATCAATATCCCGTTGGTCGAAGTAGACGGACTCCATCCATGTTCATATAACTTCCCGAAACCCACCGGGAAATGGTACGGGGCGAATCTTTGAAAACTTGGCGCGCCCATTCCACATCCGTGTTGAGCGGTCGAAATGATGTGAAATGGGGTGGTATAAATCGATCATAATTCACAGTTTGTGGCATATATGGTGTGTGATGCGAAGTGGAGGGACTGCTTTATATCCGGATGGACCTCCCGTATATCTAGATGGACCTGGCGCATATGCGGATGGACTGCCGCATGTGTGTGAGCACGTGAGGTGTTGTGGGCGCATGAGTGGTCGTCCGTGTCTTTGCGTGCCCGATCATGCGCGTGTGACGGATCGTTTGCCTCGGAAATCTGATGCGTGCGGGCATCCCTAAGAGACGCCGCACACTAGTCATCCCCAATAAAATCACGTCTCGGGTGATCAGCAGATCGCGGATCGAAGAGCTAACATCCCGAACACTAATCCACATCCGATCG
The DNA here is from genome assembly GCA_016081115.2 of Rehmannia glutinosa. Lineage (NCBI taxonomy): Eukaryota > Viridiplantae > Streptophyta > Magnoliopsida > Lamiales > Orobanchaceae > Rehmannia > Rehmannia glutinosa. The sequence continues at coordinate 54,957,642 of CM071929.1, read as the reverse complement.
AGTAGAGTGATCTGTAACACACAAATATCGAAATAGATACATAATGTTATAATTTAAATTTGCATAATAGTAAATTTATAGGTAAATTACCATGGCATCTCGAGCTGCAGTGTCTCCTGGCTGATACCCGACTGTCATATGCTCGTTCTGTGGAGTTATTAATCGTCGTGTAATACGATTATACCATGCACTTATATCCACGAATCGTGCTCTACCCTGACCTATCACATCACCTCCAACAATTGGTGGTGTGTCATCCCCCAATATTGGACCCATGTAGCATGGGTATGTGGCCAATCCCATCCGGATCGCCCTTTTCGAGTAAAATCATGGAGTGATGTGTGTGTTTGTGCGGGCACGTCAGGAATATGCTATCTAAAGCCAAACTGCCTCAGCACTCGCTCTGGATGGTGAATCTCCACGATAGCGTGATTTATCAATGGGCACTGAGATCTCCACAGCTCTGAAAGACATCGTGGTCCCAATGTTGTTATATCTGCTGACTCCATGTCATATGGCTCCCAAATCCACTGTGATAAATTGAATTGTAGATTAATAAATTTCAATATGTAGTTAAAATTACTTAGTATGAATATAAATCCTTACGTGTCTATCTGTAAGTTTGTCGAGCATGTCCCTGATGATACGTACGGAATGACTAGCAGTGTGTGTGTAACTGCAATATTGCATCCACCTAAATGTGAAAATAGTACAATATTAATTACACAGTTTGTTGTAAGAAGTTTAATGTTGAATATATGCAATGTTAGTAGTGTAGTACCTAGCACCGTACGGCGGAAAAGGTAGCTCATCTACATCGGCCACGTCCTCATATAATCGTCCCGTGGAAACTCGAGAACGTATAGTACGAGGAACAATCACAGTAATCATGCTCCAAGCCCAAATCTAACATAACAGGTAAACAAAGCACCAATGAGTACATACATTTATTTATCTGATATGCAATATAAAGACATACGATGCTAAATTTAAATTTACCTGTAATAGTAGCATGGGTCCACCGATGACCAGCTTGTCAACCTCTGCTGAAGTGCATAACTCTCTGTACAGTACTGCTAAGACAGCACTACCCCGACTGTACTGCGAAGCATCCTGCAACTGCTCCAAGTAATGTAGAGACACGTTGTTGCCAGATGAATCTGGCATCATAAAACTACCAATAAGAAGAAGCGTAATTCCTCGAGCGTACTGCTCAACCTCTAACTGAGGTGTGTAGTCTGCAATCATGATCTGCTCGAAATGAGTTCTCAACGCAACCAACTTAATATGTGATGCTCCTCGAAACATGTCTAAGGCTGGAGCGAAACCTAACCATTGTTGACAGTATAATATCCACTCATCCCTGGTCCTCTCTGAATCTCTAGCTATAACTGGGAACCCCTCTACAGGAAGTCCCCAGATAATGGCAACATCCTGTAAAGTCACTGTGGCCTCCCCAACTAGTAAGTGAAATGTGTGTGTCTCAGGGCGCCAATGCTTAACTAATGTTGTGATGAGATGGTTGTCAATGTCAATCCGACCACAACGCGCCAAACCATAAAATCCCATATGATACAATATGTGTACAACCCGTGGATGCAACTGCACTAACTGGCCATCGAAAGACCAAAAAGGAGTACCTCCATGTCTGGTAGTGAGGATCGTATCAACATCCCCCTTCAGTATAGTTTGTAGAACGGTGAGTAGCTCCGAGCCGTAAGAAATCTTGAAGGATCCCGTGGTCCATATATCGAGGATCACCCATCTTCAGAGAAAATATCATAATTAATAAACCAATGTGATGAAAATACAGAGAAAGTAACAATACAAAGTAAATGTAGAAGTAAATACACACAGAGACAACACAACGCCTGACATACATCAGTTGTGTCGTGATGAAGATGCATGCGTGTGTATATTTCTTTGATCACTGGCTTGGTATTGTTGTCTCTCACGTTCCTCTGCCTAATCCATTGCATTGTGAAATCTTGTAGTTATGTCTCGACCACGATTCCTCCGAAATCGTCTGGATGGGTTATGTTGCAATTGAAACGATGCATCATCCCATTCATCATCATTAGGGAGTGGAGTAATTTGACCAGAGTATGTCCCTGCATATGTATATGTGTTGTAATATGGTCTCATGAAATTGGCCGGATCAATCTGGACATATTTACATGTTTGCGTTACGGCCATATCTCACATCGCCCAGTTTGCACAATTTGTCCTCCAAAATATACGATTATGGTGATCATGTTTGACATTGCCTATATATTATAATGATAGTACAGTTAAATAATTGAAATAAATTTTACATTGCTTATTTGCGGGTATTATTGATATACAATTCAACAATTATTACATGATAAATAATACGAATTATTAAAATTTATTTTAGGAATTGGAAGTAATTTACATACAAAAATTATATGTGTATATTGTTTTCATAAATAAATAAAATTTGCACTCATAAATATAATGACGAAATTAACATACAATATTTTCGGACAAAGAATAAAATACAATGAAATAAATAATAATTTAAGACATACTTGAAAATGCCGGAAACTCAAATCGCCCCAAAATGTCGGAAGCCCAAATCGCCAAAAATGCCGGAGGCTGCGTGCGTGTGTGCGTGGTGTATTTTGCGTGTGTGTGTGTGTGGTGTGATATTTTGCGTGTGTGTGTGTGGTGAATTTATATTGGGTTTAGGGTTTTGGGGGAGTTTTTAATTTAGTGAGAGAGAGAGAGAGAGTGCCGAGAGAGAGAGGTGAGGTGTGTGTGAGTTGTGAGGTGTGTGTATTATATAGATGGCTGGGAATTAGAAATTGATTTTTTTTTTTTTGAATTTATACGGTTGGCGCACCTTGCATGTGCGCCAGGGTTGAAAAAGCAGTCAACCTTCTGCCACAAAGTGCCAGGCGACAGATCCCTCAGAATCCGTGTATGGGATTCCGTGCTGGCGCAGCTGCAGGGCGCGCCAACAACTTTTTCGTTTTTTTTTTAATTTGAACAGGGTTGGCGCGCATGACGTCAGCGCCAACCATACAAAATATATAAAAAAAAATTAATATCCTGGCGCACACATGTGGTGCACCAACTGTGAATCAGGCGCACACACTGTGTGCGCCAACGAGTAAAAAAATCACATCTCACAAAAACACCATATTTGCACAATTAAATTTAATTTTTGCCACATTTTGGCAAATTACCCCATCTTGTCTCCCTAAGTTTTTTCCTATTAATATATATTTACAATTTTACATATATTAATGTAACTTTTATGAATTTAATATTATATAATATGTAACATTCTTAAAAAATATAATATCTAGTCTAGTGTATATCTATCGATGATAATTTTTATAGATAATATCATTAATAAAAAAATTAAGATAGAAAAACTTAATAATAATACAAAAAAAACTTATAATAATAAGATTTTAGTCTACACAGTCAATCCACCCCCCATAGGGTGGATGGGACGTGTTTGAGTCTTCAAATAGCCACCCCATCCTGCTCCACGTCATCTCCATTTATAACACCTATAAATGTTTTGAAAAACTTATAAGCTCAGTTAAACGTTTTCTTAGCCTATGAAAATTTATATTAAGCTCTATTGTGAACAATTTTATTATTCTCTATTTAATACATAATAATAATTCAATAATGAGAATAAAGAATAGTAATTGAATCCAGTCTCTGTCTTGCCTACTCATCGTTCATTGGGATCTAATCTTCATAAACTTTATAGGTTCAAAGAAGCACAAATTACACCAAAGATGTAAGATACATATGTGGTCCATATCTTAAATATGTACAAATATTTCCTTAGACATTTAACCAGAGTCGGTCCTATGTCTCGAGGGACAGAGAGCGGAAAAAAAATTGGGCCCTTGTGTTTACATAAAAAAAATTAAAAATTTCCTCAAAAAAATATTAAAAATAATAAAATCAACGTTACAATTTTTTTTATTTAACGTAAATAATAAGATATGTAATAACAAAAATATCTTGCTCCAACTTTAATATTCCAGTCTTATCAAAATAAATTACAAAGAAAATGTTCATTATAATTGACCATAGAGAAAACGACAAAAAAATAAATAACTAATAAATTAACTATAACAAATTGATTTTCTTGTATTTTAACATTCTTCAATTCTTTTTTTTTTATTTTGCAAACTGAAAAAAGCAAATATAAATGATAGAATAGAAAGGCAAAAGGAAAACTTTCAATTATATTTTTTTGATTTGCAAAACGGACGACAAAATAGCTAAATAGATTGGCAAAAAAAACACTCCTAATTTTTGCTTCCATTGGGATTAGTGCTTGAGACCTTAGAGAATGTACATGGAACAATAGCGAGTAGGCTAACTCACTCATTTTACTATTTTTTTTCAACTTTCTTTTATATACCCAATATATACATATAAAATAATTGGAAAAAAAATTTCAAGGCCCTTGTATTGCGGCACCACCTTGGCCGCCCCAGTGTCGCCCCTGATTTAGACCATATCTATCACAACACCATAATGAAGTTGGACACTATTTTTTCCCGTCCAACAATACGCTACTTTGATGCGCCAAATTTGAGTTGCTACAGCCAAATTTGAGTTGCTACAGTACAACGCCGTAATATAGCAACGCTATTTTTACTTTTTTTTTTCCTTTCATTTTTATATGTTTTTCTTAAATTTAAATATTGTTATTAATTTCATATTTCAATTATCTAACAAAAATAATACTATAAGTACTTCAATTATTTGTGATCTATTTAAAAAAATAATATAATGTGTAATTTGAATAATATTATGAGATTTAAAATACTACACACAAAAAAGTATAAATCTTACTTAAAATCATTAAATTTTACATATTCTTTTGAATTTGATTAATTTTGAAAATTAAAAAATAAATAAATATTATATTAAATAAAAGTGCATATGAAATATGTTATCAATTAAAATGTAAAAAAAATAAATATTAAATAAATAAAATAAGGAATCTTATGGAATATTCTTTTTCTAGTGTATAAAGTAGTGTAACCTGCTGGAAATAGAATATAAGTTATGCGCTAAAGTGGTGCAAGTTATGCATCAAAGTAGTGCAAACTATTGGACATAATTTTAGAACGGAGAAAAATTTGTTTATTGGCGATTGCTTGACTTTTAGTTTCCATTTGGAAGAAGCTATTGCATTTTCAGCAGTTTTAGCATTTGGATTAAGTTAATACCACTTTGACGTGTTATGTGAGAAAACAAAGACAATGAAATGGAATGTTCTATGAGTAAATGAAATGTGATTTATATATTTAAAATAGTAAAATGTGAAAAAAAAAAAGTAATTGCAGAGAATTAGCATCTAACATCAAAATTACATTAATGGAACAATCCCATGGTTATGCACAAGAATAATGCATCATGTGTCGCGCATGCAAGAACATAAAAACTTGAGGCAAAAATAATTATAATCTTGCACTCGTGTACATGATGAAGTATTTGATAAGTGTATTTTTATGCATGTTTTATGTGTGTATTTGAGTAGAAATTGAGTTATTTTGTTGTTAGTTTCATTAGTTTTTGATTGTACATTGTTTATACTACTGTGGGGTGCCTTTATTGGTGTAGGTTGACCATTCGGGGCTAATTTTGGTGAATTTCGGACCATGGATTCATGTCAAAACATACCGGGAGTTTAAGGATGCAAAACGCTCGAAATTCCAAGCCAAACGCGTCATTTCGGGCCTTTTTGGTCCAACACGGGCGGGGGTGTCGGGCAACACGGCCGTGTTTCACGGAGCCAAAACTCGAATTTTTGCACAAAACAGCCTCCAACACGGCCTGGCCGTGTTCCCAACACTGGCCGTGTCGGAACACGGCCTGGCCGTGTTGGGAAGCACGGCCATGTCGGGGCGAAGTGCTGCGACAATTGAACAAAGACGGCCTGGCCGTGTCGGGCGACACGGCGTGTCAGGGACCTCTTTTTGCAACTTTTCCATGTGAAAATTATAGAAAACTCACCTACCAAGCCTTTTGACCACTTTTACACACCTTTAACACCAAATTTTGCTTGCAACATGTCCCCATATTCCCTCAATCATCATGTGTATACAATGATTCAACCAACTCAACCATGAATGTGCACACAATGATTCAACTAACAAGCATGGAAATGGGGCATTTGTTAATATGGTATTTCACAAGATGGTGCTTATAAAAGCGAGAGTTTGAGTTGGAAAATTATTCATGTAATATTCATTCATTGATATACAAGGAAATCAGATTTTAGGAATGAAAGTTCATATTTTGGAGAGGAGAAACACATATTGTAGTGAGGAAGAGAGTTAGAAGGCTTGGATCACCATGGAGAGGCGCTAAGGCACAAGGATTGAAGATCGCTCGGAGAAGAAGATGAACTCCACCACTTCATCATCATCTTTCCAACAGGAGTCTTATGTTGGTTTTGGAAGTTTTAACTTCAAGTATTCATGTTGATTTGAAAGAAACTTCTTGTTTAATTGTTGTTTTCATTCTCAAATCCATCATGAGTTAAATCGCTAGTGTTTGAATGTGATGAACCCTAGAACTTATTTGTGATCATTGGTTTGAATGTTTTAATATATTTTCTTATGTTTTTATGCGAGTCACTTATGTTATGCTTGTTTATTCGAATTGGTATATGCGCAATATTGATTTGAAGTTTATTTTTCACCGGAAATCGAGAGATTCATGGTGAAATAGAACCATATAAGTGAAAGGAGTTGCATGCAATCCTAGATATAGGGCGACATAAATCTTCCGGATTAGGGTCAAACCTAATATGGGAATTCACAAATCGTTAATGCAATCTTGGGGGTTTTAACTAGAAAGAGATTTGATTAATCAACTTGAGGTTAGGAGTTTTTCGCCTTGAGAAAGGGTTTAACTTAATTTAGGAATGCCTACGGTCCATGAAGCATGAAAATATGTTAAGGGATGGTTAAAACTTAAGGGTTATGGTTGTATTTATTTTGGTAAAATCACAAAGACGTTCTAGAGGATTCACATTCAAGCACATTTATATCCAACATCTTCCAATCCGTGTATCGATATCTTTCGTGTTCTTAGTTGCCTCTTCCACTTTTATTTGATTTTGTTTTATTTTATTTTGCAACAAACTATTTGACGAATTTGTAGGCTAGATAATAAAAAAGACGGAATTACTAGTACTTACAATCCTCGTGGGAATGACACTGATACTCGCTTTAGCTTTACTATAAAACGATAGGTGCACTTGCCTACGGTTTTAAAGGTAGCTTTTGAGCCATCAAGTTTTTGGCGCCGTTGCCGGGATTGTGATATTAGGAACGCCTTATTTTTATTAATCTAGTCAATTTTTTTATTATTATTTTTCTATTTTTTCTTCTTATTTGGGCGATTGAGAAACTCATTTGTGGGAACTGGAACTTTACTTGGTAATATTGTGACCAATTAGTGCGACAAACTTCCACAATAAGGTGATGTAGTCCAAATATATCGACTATAAAGCGCGTCGGGAGGCAACCCGATAGTTCATTGTTTTCTATTTTTTGAGTCATAAGTTGTTAGGGAGTCAAGAGTCAATAATTGGATATTTTGGTGGGTGTTGGTATCACCTCTATCTTACTTGAGAAAATTTGAGCTTTCATGGTATTCGAGTTTTTGTTGCAAATTCTTATTAGGTATGCATATGCCCGTGAAGACCCAAGATTGAACAACCCAATGATCTCTCCAAATCGATTTCACTCTCGCGATAGGTCGTTTCTTTCTTTTTTTTTCTTTTCTTTTTAGTTTGTTGTTTTTGTGTATTTTTGTTTGTATGTTCATCTCTTTCTTTCACATTGAGGACAATGTGAATCTTTAAGTTGGAGGTGGATGTGATTGCATGCTTGTTAGAATTTTTCTTTGGAATGCTTGTGTGTTTGCTATTTATTTTGAATTTTTTTTTATGGAAGATATGATTTTTCAAGGAAACAAATTGAATATTTGTTAGTCAATAACTTGCCCAATTACGCATAAATTAGCTTTATAATTTGTATTTTTAAAATGCAAAGCAATTGATTGTCTTGAATAGATTGACATGGATGTGGGTTGAATTTAGACGAGACTTCTAACACTACGATACTTGATTTGTTAAGACATATGTGACGATTCTTAGCGCTATGAAAGTCCGAGAACTCATGATTTAGTAGTGGTTAACTAGTTGTTAAACCAAGCTTGTAAAAAAAAAAAAAAAAAAAAAAATAAAAAAAATGAAGAAAAAAAACGGACCAATCGAGGTTATACTCCTCTATTTGTTGTTGCTTAGTAACTAGGAGCATTCATGAGCCCCATGTTTGTCTTTTACGTAAAACGGCGACACTAATATGAGTATGGGAAACCACCCTAGGAGTGTTTGAACAGAAATTCAAAATATAAACCTAGTGGAAGCATGCCTCGGGAGGTCCCAAAAAAAAAAAAAGAACGAAAAAAAAAAAGTGGAGAATGAATACTCCTTGACTTCTCATTCCAATAAAGTTCAAGAAGCTTGGTTATATGACTAGTAGGCTAACTACAATGATCTATTGAATTCTTATATTTTCATGGTGTTATCTTGAATTGAAGTTATTCATAACTATCGATGTCGTGGAGTGATGATTTCAAGTCCGGATAATGCCTACGATATTACGGTCTTTCTTGTGATCGATCGATCGCTTTGCAAAATTATGTTTTTACTTAATGGCTAATTTGTGTTGAGAAAGGCTACGAATTTGACTACTTATATTCAAAGTGTTGAGAAAAATATATTCATTGTGTGTTGTGATGTATTGAATCCCTCATTATGGTTTTATGTTTTACTTGAGGACAAGCAAAGTTCAAAGTTGGAGGTGGTTTGATAAGTGTATTTTTATGCATGTTTTATGTGTGTATTTGAGTAGAAATTGAGTTATTTTGTTGTTAGTTTCATTAGTTTTTGATTGTACATTGTTTATACTACTGTGGGGTGCCTTTATTGGTGTAGGTTGACCATTCGGGGCTAATTTTGGTGAATTTCGGACCATGGATTCATGTCAAAACATACCGGGGAGTTTAAGGATGCAAAAACGCTCGAAATTCCAAGCCAAACGCGTCATTTCGGGCCCTTTTGGTCCAACACGGGCGGGGTGTCGGGCAACACGGCCGTGTTCACGGAGCCAAAACTTCGAATTTTTGCACAAAAATACCTCCAACACGGCCTGGCCGTGTTCCCAACACGGCCGTGTCGGAACACGGCCTGGCCGTGTGTTGGGAAGCACGACCATGTCGGACGAAGTGCTGCACAATTGAACAAAGACGGCCTGGCCGTGTCGGGCGACACGGGCGTGTCCGGACCTCTTTTTGCAACTTTTCCATGTGAAAATTATAGAAAACTCACCTACCAAGCCTTTTGACCACTTTTACACACCTTTAACACCAAATTTTGCTGCAACATGTCCCCATATTCCCTCAATCATCATGTGTATACAATGATTCAACCAACTCAACCATGAATGTGCACACAATGATTCAACTAACAAGCATGGAAATGGGGCATTTGTTAATATGGTATTTCACAAGATGGTGCTTATAAAAGCCAAGTTTGAGTTGGAAAATTATTCATGTAATATTCATTCATTGATATACAAGGAAATCAGATTTTAGGAATGAAAGTTCATATTTTGGAGAGGAGAAACACATATTGTAGTGAGGAAGAGAGTTAGAAGGCTTGGATCACCATGGAGAGCGCTAAGGCACAAGGATTGAAGATCGCTCGGAGAAGAAGATGAACTCCACCACTTCATCATCATACTTCCAACAGGGGAGTCTTATGTTGGTTTTGGAAGTTTTAACTTCAAGTATTCATGTTGATTTGAAAGAAACTTCTTGTTTAATTGTTGTTTTCATTCTCAAATCCATCATGAGTTAAATCGCTAGTGTTTGAATGTGATGAACCCTAGAACTTATTTGTGATCATTGGTTTGAATGTTTTAATATATTTTCTTATGTTTTTATGCGAGTCACTTATGTTATGCTTGTTTATTCGAATTGGTATATGCGCAATATTGATTTGAAGTTTATTTTCACCGAAATCGAGATTCATGGTGAAATAGAACCAATATAAGTGAAAGGAGTTGCATGCAATCCTAGATATGGGGACGACATAAATCTTCTTCGGATTAGGGTCAAACCTAATATGGGAATTCACAAATCGTTAATGCAATCTTGGGGTTTTAACTAGAAAGAGATTTCAGTTAATCAACTTGAGGTTAGGAGTTTTTCGCCTTGAGAAAGGGTTTAACTTAATTTAGGAATGCCTACGGTCCATGAAGCATGAAAATATGTTAAGGGATGGTTAAAACTTAAGGGTTATGGTTGTATTTATTTTGGTAAAATCACAAAGACGTTCTAGAGGGATTCACATTCAAGCACATTTATATCCAACATCTTCCAATCCGAGTGTATCTGATATCTTTCGTGTTCTTAGTTGCCTCTTCCACTTTTATTTGATTTTGTTTTATTTTATTTTGCAACAAACTATTTGACGAATTTGTAGGCTAGATAATAAAAAGACGGTAATTACTAGTACTTACAATCCTCGTGGGAATGACACTCGATACTCGCTTAGCTTTACTATAAAACGATAGGTGCACTTGCCTACGGTTTTAAAGGTAGCTTTTGAGCCATCAGTATTCCCAAAATATCTCATTAGCAGTGGGCTAGAGTCTACAGATGACAACAATCTTATGGTTACGGGGTAAAGTAGAAAAGAAGTGTTGTGATGAGGGGGAAAAGGGTCATAGTTTGGGGTTAAACCAGTGTTCTAAAAAGCGTAGCGATAATCGGACGGTATACTGAGACCTAGCGTCAAGGAGAGCGATGATTTAGACGGGACCCGGCCGAGTTAAAGGCGGGGCTAATCGGAAGAATAACCAAGATCGACAAGGGCCTAGCCTAAAGACTTATTAAAGGGGACTACTCGGGGTTAGACATACTTTTATAACATGGGTTAAACCATAATCTCATCTATTTTTCCCAATGAGAAGATAAATTGGAACACTATTAATATTGCTACCACTATTTTTAACAATTTTCTCCATCATATGTTGTTAGAGCATCTCCAAGAAGACAAAAAATGCTACGGCATTTTGGCGTTTGCTCTGATACCCCGCCGAAAATAGCGTGGTAATCGTAGTTCGCTACTTTTTTCTTTTTTTTTTTTCATTTTTTATTTAATTTGTTATATCTTTATTTAACATTAAATATTATTATTAATATTATATTTCAGATTAATCTATTACAAAATAATAGTAAAATTAATGTTATATTAATTTCATTAAATTTAACTTTTTTTTAATTTGTTTACTTTTAAAAATAATATTGAAATTAAAATTATATTATATTCTATTTTTTCAATATGATTAGTTTTTAGATCTAAAAATTAATAATATTATATTAAATAAAATTATTTATATAATATTTTTGTCAATTATAAAATAATAAAAATAAAAATAAAGGAAATAATATCATAGAATATTCTTTTTTAGTGCAGAAAATAGTGCAGACTGCTGGAGATGAAATGTAGATTTTGCACTAAAATAGTGCAATCTCTGCACCAAAATAGTGTAGAGTGCTGGAGATGGTCTTAGTGCTTCACGTGACCTGTGCATTCCTTGGAATTAAAAATTTAATATCAATAACTTATTACAAAACAAATAATTCGTCAATTAAATTGATAGAGTTGCGAGTTCACTATTGGCTTGTCGGTAAACTTCACATACACAATTGGATATGTCCATTTTAACTAAAAACCAATAAACCAATTAATTGAGATATATTATTTGATAGTGGTTAATCAGTAAAGGCTAAAACTAACTGAGTTGTTGAAGTGATCTAATTAATTAATACAATTATCAAACATTAATTAATAAGATTAGGCAACCAATTAGCTAATTTATTAATTAAATCTTATTTATTTGATTTATTGATAACTGAAGACTCTATTTGGATTGATGAATTTGAATTTGAATTTGAAGAGAGATTGTAGGAAGGATTTCCAAATACTCTAAATGAAATGGATTTAACCACCCCAAAAAAATAAATCAAAATATGAACTACAATTATGAAATCCACATGATAATGATATCATCCAAACAATCTCAATAAATTTGATATCATCAAAGCAATGAGATCAGATCGAGGAGGAGAATTCACATCTAAAGAATTCCAAGACTTCTGCGAAGCAAAACGGAATTCGGCGACCGTTGACAATCCCAAGATCCCCCAACAAAATGGTATTGTTGAGAGAAAGAATAGAACAATTCTTGAAATGGCGAGGTGCATGCTCAAAAGCAAAATATTGCAAAGGAGTTTTGGGCTGAAGCAGTGGCGTGTGCAGTCTATCTGTCAAACTGCTCACCAACCAGAACCAGAAGTGTGTGGGGAAAAACACCACAAGAAGCTTGGAGTGGAAGAAAACCAGGTATCTCTTATCTAAACGTATTTGGAAGCAAAACATATGCACATGTACCGAACGAGAGATGAAGCGAGCTCGACGACAAAAGCGAGGCATTCATCTTCATCGGGTATGACTCAAACTCCAAAGGCTATATAATCCAAACACTAAGAAGCTCGTGATAAGTCGTGATGTAGAGTTTGATGAAGAATCGGAATGGGATTTTGGATCCCAAAATAACTTCAACTTCTTTCCTAATTTCGAAGAAAATGAGTCGAGACTGATCGAGCAAACTACAGAGGTACAACAAGAGTCAACTACTCCCTCTATTTCACAATCAACAGTTGAAGAAGACTCGCCACCATCATTTCTAAATGAAAGAGGCATAACATGTGCAATGAGTCAAGAAGATATTTATGAGAACACAAAAAGCATAGACGATATCACATTATTTTGTCTATTTGCATATTGTGAACTAGTGACTTTTGAAGAAGCGGTCCAAAATAAAAGATGGATAGAAGCTATGGATGAAGAGATATGAACAATTGTGAAGAATGGCACATGGGAGCTTACCTCATTTCCAAATGGGCATAAGGCTATCGACGTCAAGTGAGTCTATAAAGCAAAGAAGAATGCCAAAGGAGAAATTGAAAGATATAAGGCAAGGCTAGTGCAAAAGGCTATAGTCAAAGAGCTCGCATCGATTATGATGAGGTGTTTGCTCCAGTCGCTCGCTTGGAAACAATAAGACTTATTATTTCTTTAGCAGATCAAAATAGGTGGAAGATTCATCAAATGGACGTAAAATCAGCTTTCTTATATGGAGTTCTTGAGGAAAAAGTCTATATTGAGCAGCTAAAAGGGTATGTGGTGAAGAATCAAGAAGATAAAGTCTTAAAAACTGAAGAAGGCTCTATATGGATTAAAAACAAGCACCACGAGCATGAAATAGCATGATCCATAAATACTTGCAATATAATGGTTTCACTAAATGCTCACACGAACATGTGCTTTATGTCAAAGTCAAAGAAGATGATGTCTTGATCATGTGTTTATTATTTGAAGATGCATTTGTAGAAACTTATAGGAAAATGGATATTTTAGAAGATAATTTTAGAGGATAAATTATAGCCACTAGATCAAATAAATCATAACCATTGGTTAGGAAGTTGTCTTAGTATAAATAGTGGTGTCTTGATCATTTTGTAACAAGCCAAATTTGAGAAGATGGGATTTTCACCAGTAGAGTGCGGAATCAATCTATCAAAGTACAATGGAGAAGAAAAGCGGACTTGACATTGTACAATAGTTTGGTTGAAGGTTTGTGATATTTTACGTGCACAAGACCCAATATACTCTATGCCACTAGACTTATAAGTCGCTATATAGAAAATCCAACCACTACTCACTTGAAGGTTGCCAAAAGAATTTTTCGCTATCTCAAAGTTACAATTAATTTTGGCTTAATCTATTTAACAACTAATGATTATAAACTTGTTGGTTAAGCGATTGGTTGGAGATGTTGGTGATCGGAAAAATAATATTGGGTTTGTGTTCTTCATGGAGATACGAATTGGGACACAAAAAGTACCAACTAATATTTGTCTCGATAAAAAGTCAGTTATAACATTGGCAAAAACTTGGTGTTTAGCAAGCACGTTGATACTCGCTACCACTATATACGAGAATGCATTTAAAAAAAAAAGTGGAGTATATAAAGTCTTATGATCAAATTGTGAACATCTTCACCAAACCACTAAGAATGAAGACTTCATATTGTAGAAATTTTTAGGAACGTGGATATTTTAGAAAAAATTATTGAGGATGAATTATAGCCATTAGATCAAATAAATACTAGATATTGAAGATAAGTTTGTAGAAACTTCTAGGAAGATGGATATTTTAGAAGATAATTCTGGAGGATGAATTATAGTCATTAGATCAAATAAATCATAAACATTGGTTTGGAAGTTGTCTTAGTATAAATAGAGTTGTGTATCATTTTATAATAAGAATCAATGCAAGTAAATATTTTCCTATCAAAAGCTCTCTTATATTACTTAACATAAATAGCCTCATCTTCCTACAAAGAAAAATAATTTCTCTTTCAACCTCCAATTTCTAAATAACCCCTTTTATCTAAAATTGAGATAATGCTCCTCCAACACTTACATGCTTCATTTTTCTAGATGATGATATTTACAAAATCAAAAGTAGTTTTTAACATTATGATTATTCCATCATATTTTATATTACATTGCACATTTACAAAAACACTTATAGGCATAATATATTTCAACTATTGTACACATTTAAAGGACATAATTTGGTTTTTTATAAAAGAATGAAAAGTTCAATAAATATGCACGAAAATAAGTATATATATATATATATATATAAGAGGATGACATGCATAGCACATGCAGTAGACTATATAATATCTTACACATGTTTATTATTCAATCTTTTGTCATGAAAAAAAATAAAATAAGTTAACCTTCGCTAGTTTTGTGTAGGTAGCATCGTACATTTTCACAACAATATGCTGCGAATGTAGCTCGCCTTTATAAACAGTACCATACGAACCAGAACCTTGGACATTGCTGAAGTTGTTCGTCATTTCTGCTATTTCATCAAGTTCAAAGGTCTCGATTTTCTGTGAAAACAATATATATGAAGTTATTTGAATGGTTATAACAATGACATTTTCATATTAATATATATGATAAAATATATTCACACCATGCATAGTTAAAGCAAAATTAGGGATGGACCCGGAACCCGGTGGGTCTAACCCGTGGACCTGCCAACAAAGGATTTCTGATTAACAAGTTTACTCATGCTGACTAATTATTTTTCAGTTGTCCCAAAGTTTTAGTACTACAAAGAAAAATAATTTCTCTTTCAATCTCCAATTTCTAAATAACCCTTTTTATCTAAAATTGAGATAATGCTCCTCCAACACTTACATGCCTAGATGATGATAATTTGGAACCTGAACCAACGAGTACGTGATGATATTTACAAAATCAAAAGTAGTTTTCAACATTATGATTTTTCCATCATATTTTATATTACATTGCACATTTACAAAAACACTTATAAGCATAATATATTTCAACTATTGTACATATTTAAAGGACATAATTTGGTTTTCTTTTTGAAAAGAATGAAAAGTTCAATAAATATGCACGAGTAAACTAAATATTATCTTACACATGTTAATTATTCAATCTTTTGTCATGAAAAAAGAAGGAAATAAGTTAACCTTCACTAGTTTTGCGTATGTAGCATCGTACATTTTCACAGCAATATGTTGTGAATGTAGCTCGCCTTTATAAACAGTACCATACGAACCATAACCTTGAAAATTGTTGAAGTTGTTTGTCATTTCTGCTATTTCATCAAGTTCAAAGGTCTCGATTTTCTATGAAAACAATATATGAAGTTAGTTGAATGCTTATAACAATGACATTTTCATATTAATATATATGATAAAATATATATTCACACCATACACAGTTAAAGTCAAAATTAGGGATGGACCCGGTACCCGACGGGTCTAACCCATGGACCCGCCAACAAAGGATTTATGATTAACAAGTTTACTCATGCTGACTAATTATTTTCTAGATGTCCCAAAGTTTTAGTACCACTGGACTCCCTTTGTCCAAGCAAATGGATTGATAAGTGGAATGAGGAGAGGGAGAATGGAACATTCCTGGACCTCTTTAGTTTAACACCATCAATTTGGTTTGAAATATTGATAAGTTATTGTACGTAGTAAGTATCTGATTGTTAATTCTTATGCATTTTCAACGCATAAAAAAGAGTTGCTAAAGGAAATTACACTGAAGCTTTTTGAATTTTGATATATAGTACATTGTTTGCCTATTAACATTATTCTTGGTGTTTTCTTGGTAGTACCTGCTTTTACACTCTTATGCAGTTTAATATTCGACTATCATCCGTCTTCAAACAATGATAATTGTATGGTTATCTTGAACTTTCTTTTTTTTTTTAAAAAAAAACCATCCCTAAAATATTAACATGTCAACAACAAACAACCATTTCATGTTTAATTAAATCTTGTAACTAATAATAACTAAAATATTAACATGTCAACAATATGGAGCCGGGTTTTAACCCGTTTCCTAGTTAAAATACAAATTTTCTTACCAGCTTCATTTAATTTTCTAGACGATGATGATGATTTGGATCCCGAACCAATCCAACTTGAAGCAAGTGGAGATTTCTTGGATTTGTGCGGTTTAGGCGCCATTGAAGCAAGTGGTGGTGCTGGTGATTAGAGGAGTTGGGGCAAATGATTTCTGAATTTGTAACCTCGCAACCTAAATATTATAAACAAGGTCAAGTTTATATATTTCAGCTATATTGTACGTACACATTTAAAACACACATTTTGAAGAATGAAAAGTTCAATATATGCATGGGAAAAATAAGAGGATGACATAACACATGCATGCAGTAGATTATAGAGTATTTATATGGTTTAGAATCCGGTTGCAAATAATGATCCATTTACCATGTTATTAATGTTTTTATTTCTGAATACACTGAGGATGATAACTTAGAAAAACATATGCATCAGTTTAATTACATATTTCACGAAACTAAAAGACAATTCCAGTTTACTGATAGAAATTTATCGATAGAAATGATTTTGCCACTAGTTTTTACAGTTACTTACAAAATACATACAAGATAAAAAAATATTATTTTCCTCAAATTATACCGACAGAATACCTATAGTTTTTAATTTACCGACATATTTTTGTAGGTATTTACCAACAATTTTAGATTATGTAGGTTAATATTTTACCTACACTTTACAGTTTTCTTAATACTTACCTACAGATGTTTTTTGTAGGCAAATTGATTTTTCTCGCAGTGCGAATTAAATATAAAAATATAAAAATATGAGTTTTAATTTTTTTTTATTTTGGTTTGGATTGAAATTTTATTTGATTATAAGATCCATCTAATCATGCATGGATTATATACATGATATCATGCACTCATACAAGGTTTTTGTGATTTTTTTTAAAAATAAATTAACAACTACAAATATAAGATACTCTTTTTATATACTTAAGTGCACGCAAGTACAAGATCATACAAACCAAAAGTCATAGGACAAACCAAAATTGTTCATACCATTACATATATATATATGAGAAACAATCTTTCAATTCGTCAAATGAGGATTTCTTCTTCTACATGAGTTGACAGAAAAGATAAAGATCAACTGATATATTGCTTAAACTTGAAACTTGAAGATGACTGTATAGCTGCCCTTAATGGGATTGATAAGGTTAATTTG
This sequence comes from Rehmannia glutinosa, assembly GCA_016081115.2. Taxonomy (NCBI): domain Eukaryota; kingdom Viridiplantae; phylum Streptophyta; class Magnoliopsida; order Lamiales; family Orobanchaceae; genus Rehmannia; species Rehmannia glutinosa. Next base: position 54,939,826 of record CM071929.1, on the reverse strand, counting down.
TATGCAAGCATCTCAAATATTTCCGGCCGGTTCGGTTTTTAACCGAAAAACCAAAATTTTAGTTCGGTTTTTAACCGAACTGAAATTAACAAATTCGGTTCGGTTTTGGTTTGGGTTTTTGGCCAACCGAAATTTTGGTTAGTTTGGCCGAACGAACACCCCTAGAGCCGGGATTCAACCCGCTCTCTAGTCAAAATACAAATTTTCTTACCGACTTCATTTTTCTAGCGATGATGATGATGATTTGGATCCCGAGCCAAGTGGATGTTTCTTGGACTTGTGCGGTTTAGGAGGCGCCATTGAGGCAAGTGGTAGTGACTGGTAATTAATTAGAGAAGTTGGGGCAAAGGACTGAAGTGGTGGCCCAGAAACAATGGATGAAATTGTAAACAAGATACAAAGAGAGAAACATCAGCTGCCAAACGGGAACGTGCTATGGCTTATGCTTCCTCTCACCAAGAATGTCACCTCATTTAATCAGAAAGATGAGTGATAAGCACTTTTACAACTTTTACACCAAATATTTTTGACTTGTGATTCTCAACTACTAATTCTATTAACAAACACTACCCATTTATGATTATTAACTACTTTTACTTCTTCTAAAAGCAGAAATTTTCTTTATTTATTTTTGTTTGCAGTGGAAGGCGAGTTCGAATCAGTGTTTTGGGCAGTCTTATTACACAATTAAAATTATGTTCGACTAAGTTTCTTTAAAAGATAATATAAATACAAATTTATATGTTTCAGCTATATTGTACGTGGTTTCAAAAAAAAAAAAGCTATATTGTACGTACACATTTAAAACACGCATTTTGAAAAATGAAAAGTTCAATATATGCATGAGAAATATAAGAGGATGCATGACATAACACATGCATGCAGTAAATTATAGAGTATATATATGGTTTAGAATCCGGTTGCAAATAACGATCCATTTACCATGTTATAAATGTTTTTGTTTCTGAATACGCTGAGAATGATAACTTAGAAAAATATATGCATAAATTTAATTACATATTTCACGACACTACAAGATAATTCCGGTTTATCGTAAAATTACTTGATAGAAATGATTTTGTCACGATTACTTCGAGAATACCTACGAGAATAAAAAGTATTATTTTTCCCCAAATTATATCGACAGATTACCTACAGTTTTTAATTTACCGACAAATTTTTGTAGGTATTTACCAACAATTGTAGATTATGTAGATTAATATTTTACCTACAATAATTTTACCTACACTTTACAATTTTCTTAATACTTACCTACATATGTTTTCTGTAGGAAAATTGGTTTTTCTCGCGGTGCGAATTAAATATAAAAGTATAAAAATATGAATTTTAATTTTTTTATTTTAGTTTGGACTGAAATTTATTTTAATATAAGATCCATCTAATCATGCATGGATTATATACATGAGACCATGCACTCATACAAGGTTTTTGTGATTTTTTTTAAAAATAAATTAACAACTACAAATATAAGATACTCTATTTTATATACTTAAGTGCACACAAGTACAAGATCATACAAACCAAAAGTCATAGGACAAACCAAAATTGTTAATACTATTACATATATATGAGAAACAATCTCTCAATTTGTCAAATGAGGATTTCTTCTTCTACATGAGTTGACATAAAAGATAAAGATCAAGTGATATATTGCTTAAACTTGAAATTTGAAGATGACTGTATAGCTGCCCTTAATGGGCTTGATAAGGTTTGTCTGCATGCATCTTAGATATTGAAATTGTTGGTTTAGTAAAGAGGAAAATTTGGACTTGGAGTATGTTATTGGATTTTGGCTGCCTTTGGGTTGATTAAAAAATGATGTTACTTTGAGTATTATATTATTTCAAAATGTTGGCTTTAGCAATGACCGCCAATGAGAGATGAAAAGTCTTCTTGTGGCCTTAAGAAATAGAGAAAACGTGACGTTGTCTAGGGGTGGTGTTCATTCGGTTAATTAGATTAACCATTAACTGAAATATCGTAATATAATTAACCGAATTTTCTAATTGGTAAAATCATTAACCAAACCGAATTCACCAAATTAATGGAACCAAATAATATTTCGTTTAATTCGATCGGTTAAGCGAAATTTTAAAAAAATAAAAAATATATGTTTTATATAATATATGATATAAATAAATAGATATACATATAATTTAAAATATGGTATATATATTATATATATATATATATGATTAATATAATATTTTGGTTAATTCGGTGAATTTCGAATTGACGAACCGAATTAATCGTTAACCAAAATTTTTCAAAAATTTTAATCATTCACCGAAGCAAAATAATTCGGTTACCGACCGAATTAACCGAATTGATTCGGTTAACGGTTAACCGAAAAAAAATCAGTTAATTGAACACTCTAGGGCTGTCTAAAGAAGAAAACCCTGGATCCCTTTGATTTGGGAGTTAAAATTAGTAATTGTATTTTACTTAAGGGCACAAGTGTAAATGACAACTCATGGGCTGACATTATCCATATTAAACCAAACATTTTATTACAAAACTCATTTTTAATCCATGACCTAATCAAGCAAACAAACAACTTAATAGGCTTTATGATTTCGTTGTATAAGCTCAATATATCCATTTGCAAATAATCAAGCCCAACCACATCAGCCAACCACGTGGTGCTTTGGGCTATGATTGGTTGCCGTTATTGGGCCGAATTCCACATCCCATGCGGCCCTGATCTAGAATTCCACACAGCCCATATTAAATTGTTCATTTACCCATTTGACCTCACCTAAAATGTGAGTGATGCTTCAATCGACTCATTACATCAGTGTTATATTTTTTTAAGAATCCACAAAAACCAGTAAATAAAAGTAGATACGAAATGTTATTTCAATAAAGCTAATCTTTTAAATTTACTGTAATTAGCATAATAACATATAGGAGTGTCAATTTGGGTTGGGTCCGGTGACCAAAGAGACCCGACATGTTTAAATATTCGTGTCAAAACCTTGAATCCGACCTATTTATTTTACAAGTAAATTGAACCCAATCCGTTTAACCCGTACAGAATTATTTTTATTTATATTTAATAATTTTAACTAAATGAGTTTTTTTTAAATGGATCATTATAACACACTATTCAATTAATAAAAAATATCGCAATTCATAACATTCAAAAAAGAAATGACATAATAACATAAATAACATAACATATTTATCATATTTTGAGAGTGACATACAAAATAATAACAACACATGTAATTAATAAGGTTTTAGAATTTAAGTTTTAAGAATATGTCTTGTTTTTTATTTTTTCTTATAATCAATTATTTACTTATTTTTTTAAATTTACAAACGGTTTAAATCGGTTTAATGCACCATAGCAGGTTGACAGGAATCCTACCCATTTGTTGACGGGTTATTCGGGTTCGATCTGATTTCAACCCGGACGCATGAAGCTTTGGATATATCGATTGTTAGGTTTTTGTCGGATTTGCGTGTCGAACCTGAAATTGAGGCCCCTACTATATAACATAGTCATACCATATACTAGCAAAAGCCGTAGCTTGAAAATTGTTATCGTTCCTGTAGAAATTATTAGATAGGAAGAATAAAACAGTTACGTCAAATATTTACTAGTGTTTGTATGCCATTTTGCGCCGACATTCATGTTAGCTTTAGTTCTAAGATTTTTCTAATCAATCATATGTACAATTTATCAAGTAGCATTATATTAAACAAAGTTAAAATATAAAGGAAAAACTATAAATTTATAATTGTACATATTCTTTTAAATTTTAAAGTCGGATTTATTATGTAGCCCGTGAATGCTTGCATATGTATAATTTGTATTTATATAATATATAAAATACATATAATATAGATTATATATTTGAATTATAATTCAGTTTGATCAATGTACGAATTTGACTTGAGATTCAAATTTGAAATTAAATATATTCGAATCAAATTTCACCGATTTTTTTTTATTCGAATTAGAAAAAAATCCACCAATTTCTTATTTGATTTAAATATTCATATTCAAAATTCGAGTCAATTCTAACTAACAATTGAAATTCGATTCGAATTTCAAATTCATTTGGAAAAGGAACACCTTCATCGAGCATAGAACATCCCTGTAATTAGGTTTTGTCTTAAATAAGACGGAGAATTTTTCTGAGACAATATTACAAAATATAAATAATGAAGTAAGACTCGTGCATATGATACATTCTGATAAGACATTAATAATACATTCCAAATATTATCCATTGTGTTGGTACATGCATCCATAACCTTTTCCTTTCAAAAAGAAAAGTACTATCTATTACCTTTTAAAAATTTACATATTAATTATGTTAATCGAAAAACAAAGTAAGTGTCACAGTAATTATCTCTCTATATTATTCATGAGAATAAAAAAGAACCCAACACATAACCTTGTAAGCTAAATTTCAGATTTCGGATAGAGAACAAGAAGAACGAACCAAGAACTATGATTAGAATCTAGAAAAGATATGTAACGATATTTTATAAGAGAATTAGAACCACCATTTTCGACCGAAAAAAATATGAAATGTCAAATCAAGTAAGAATGAGTTTGATGCAAAACAAGTTCTAATAGATGTAACCATGAGCTTGGACATTAAGTGGTATCATTCACCATTTATAAGAGTATTGACCATGTTTCAAACCATGTATTTTTCAGTTTCTTAGAAGTTTATTATCATCTCCCTCTAACCACTATTCCCAACTTATTAGAAAAAAACTTCTAATAGATGTATGCTAAGAATTTTCATTTTATTATAATCCAAATATTTGAGGTGGGGTGAAGTTAGCGTATATTATGGGACCCCTAATTTGTCAATCACTAAACCATAATTTTCCTTTTATTAAGTTTGGGAAAAAACAAGGCGTTGGAATATAGTTTACTCAATATGCTAATTGTCTGGAATATAATATGTGCAAGGATGTTGTACTTTGCCTTTGTTATTATCTCTTTAAATTAAAATTTGGAGAACAAACAAGAGGTGTAAGATTGATTTAATTCGATGCACGTTAAAAATATCCAAATCAAATATGAACAATTGAACATAAGCCTTCGTTCTGGTAATATGATCAATATTCTCAATCACAAACGTCAACAAAATATCTAACAATATTGAGTTGAGCTATTGAAATTATTATTGTAATATAGATAAATAACTATAATTATGATTAAATAATAATGATTACAGTTTATGATTATATACTAATTATATTCTGTGTATATAATGTTTAAATTAGAATGGTATGATGTATTAATATCCTTAATTTTATAAACACTATAAAGGTATTGAAATTGTATTGAATATACATGTAAATTAACATCCTAAATTTAAACGCCACATTGAGGATGCACATCTATCATATTGGATAGGATCCTATCATTTACTCCCAATCAAAGCCGTTCATATATTTTAGAGAGTCCGATGCGAAAAAAAATGGGATCTTTTGTACTCATAAATAAAAATTTAAAGTATCTAACTTAATCATCATTACTAAAATAATTTCATTGCCGAAACATAAAATAACAAAACATTATATTTCCTCATCGTTTCAAATTTCGTAAAAATAGTGTTACAAAAGGGACAATTAATGCCCTCTTTCAGACTCGATATACTCTTACACTTGTATTCTTTTCCTATATTCATGTCTAGATGGATAGTTTCGAATAGGAGGTATTTGCGATTTTCTGTTGAAACCACACACAAAAAAAAAACATACACATACACACACACAATTTAGTGTAAAGTATTAAATGCAAGTCTTCTATTACATTTGTTCTACTTTATCGATAAAAGAATCTTAAGTGAAATATAAGATAATAAAACTTTAAGCTGAAAAGAATAATCATTAAAAAGATAATGAAACTCTATCCCAAATAGAATAGACATTAATACAGTTAATGTTAATGGAAAAATATAAGAACTAACGAATAAAGATAAAGAATTCTTATAAAAACAAATATTTGCTTGATATTTTGTTTAATGATTTTCTTGGAGATGTAGGCTTATGCGGCTATGCCCCTATTTTTTAACTCTAATTTTTTCCCTAATTTCTGTTTTTGTTTATCGCGCTTATGTTCTTTTTTCTTTTGATTTGGATTTCAGTTGCTTTGAGTTGGGCCACAATTTGGGCCAGCCCTTTTTTTCGGTGCTGTCATTTGGGCCGAATTTTGCTACTCTGAAATTTGGGAGAGGGGAAAGCGCCTATGTTCCAACTCAAGTATTACAATATCAATGAAGGAACAAGAGGAAAGAAAAAAATAAGGCAAAAATTTGTTTGAGACGGTCTTACTTGTTTAGATCCATGAGACTTGTTCTTACATAAAGCTTTTATAAAGTTTTATTTTTTTTTTTTTCATTTTATTTTTCTTAGGGTTTATATTTGTTTTTTTAGGGTTTATTTTGTTTCTTGGGTTTATTTTTAATTGATTTGGGTTTTTAGGATTTTTAGTTTTTTTTAGGGTTTATTTTTTATTTTTTGGATTTATTTTTATTTTTCGGGTTTATTCTTCATGGTTCATGTTTTTAGGGTTTATTTTTGTTTCTTCATGGTTCATTATTATTTTTAAATTTATTTTCATGGTTCATGTTCTCAAGACGGAGCCTTTAGGAGGTCTTTCTCACGGATTTAGATCTATGAGAACGTATCACAAGAGACTTGCTCAAAAAATAATGATTTTCACAAAGAAATAATGATTAAATAGTCAGAAATATCCGAAAACAGCTAAACGAGCTAAAACAAAAAAGGAAAAAAAGAAAATGAATAATGGCTTTTTTTTATTTATTATTAAACTTTTGTTGGTAATACTGATTTACACATAACAGGAGAAGCCAAAAAAGCCAATCGTCTTATTCTTTCACCCCCCCAAATTAATTAAAAATGGCAAAAACAGCGAAGAAAAATTTCACAAATCGAAAATCTATTGTTCATCAGCGAAGAAGTCTTGGATAACTGAGATGCACTGGGGGTTTGCTTCCTTGGTCATGAATCCGATAGGGTTAGCGAAACGGACGTCGGTGTGGATTCCGATGTTCTCGGTGATGACGATCCTCGATTCGGCGACTTCGGTCAATGGCTCGCTGCAATCGGGTCTAGGGCTCTTGATGGCCTTCACATCACAGGTGTCGTTCTCGTGATCTCCGGTGACTTGGAGGCTGTAGTGGCCGTTGCTGTCGGTGACGCCCTCCACGGTGTATGTCACCGCCTTTGTCTCAATGTTGCTGCATTGCAGTCTCACGGTGGCGCCTGCGTGGTTATTAATCGGCGAATTAGATTTAGATCCAGGAAAGGGGGGAAATGTGGTTGTGTTTGGCAAAATTACCGGTTAGTCCCTTAACTTTTTTGTTAATTCATTTTTTCATTTATTGTTTTTACTAGTTTGGTTAATTAGTAATTGAATGTAATTCTATGATAAAGGATGTTTTTTTTTTTTAATTACGCGCACACACTTTACTAGGGATAGAACCCTTGATCTCCCACACATAGAGGGAGTGATACCACTAGGCCAAATGGCTAGTGGTCTATGATAAAGGATGTTTTATTTCAGAAAAACTGAAAAATGATAAATTTATAGGACATTTAAGTTCATTTTTTTAGGGATAATTCAAAAAGTACCTAATTATAAAAATACCCAGCTAACTTTCAAAATTACAAAAAGTATCCCTAAAGTTTGATTCAATGTTAAAATTAAGGGGTATACTGCAATGATTTTATAAATATGAAGGGGGGATTTTGAATTTTTTTTTTTGCTTACAAAAGGGTTAAATGTTAAGACAAAATAAAACCTTAGGGGTATTTTTGTAATTTCAAAAAATAGTTGATTTTTTTTTTGTAATTAGGTTAAACTTCAAGGGTATTTTTTTGTAATTAACCATTTTTTTATAAGATTAATATGAATAAAACAAGGGATAATTACAAAAATACCCCACACATAATGTTTGAAAATTACAAAAGAAACCTCTCGGATTTGATCTGAATCCTGACTTAAATTTAAGGGGTAATTATTTTATTTTTATAAATGTCCATAGTGTTTTGAAATGTTTTTTTTGTTTATAAATGGGAAAATGCAAGACGGAATTGAAGTTTTTTTTTGGACATATCAATTTTTCTTTTTTGGGTTTTTCTGTAATTAGCTAGAACCTGAGGGAGATTTTTGTAATTATTCCTAAAAAAAAGCTGAATGAATATACCTGCGAGCTTCTGGCTGAGTGCGTTCTGGAACTGAACGCGGCAGGGGTCACAGTAGACATCGCCTTCCACCTTGAAAACTTCGTGTTTGTGGCTCTGAGCGATGGTGGCAAGAGCCAGAATGCAGATGGCAGAGACAAGAGCAACAGCCTTTGCCATTTTATTATATCTTTTTTCTTTTTTTCCTTTTTTATTACTATTGCTCTCTTCTCTTGTTGTGTGTGTTTGTATAAAAGAATGATTTCAAACGCAATTTATAGAGGACGAAAGGAAGATAAGAGAATGGTGGAGCGATTATTTCTGTGTTGTTCTAAGGTTTTTGTGGTTTGTATTGAAATATTGACTCTTTCATGGTATTATATTCACTGATTTGTAGAGAATATTGTATGGTCAAGATTTTTTTAGTGGTTTATACATTTTTTTTTTTGCTAAATTGTTGGGAGGAAGAGATCGGAAATTGCAATTATATGCTAATTAAAATATATAACTTGTATAAACCATATTAACTGGTTGTTTTTGGTTTAAACACACATAAGTTACATTTTTCGAATGAAGTTGATCATAAAGGAATCATGACTAGCATTACTAATTTATTCTTATTAATAATAATATTCTTGACTGTTCATTTTGATAAAACAAAATAATTCATGTAAATGAAATAACAATGAATAGCCAGAAAATATTATCTTAATAAGAACTTTAAGAATAAAGTAAAAATCTTACCATTTTATTTAAAGGAAAAACACTATAATAGAGTTATGGAGATAGCTTAAGAGAGTGTTTGATGTTTGGGATCTCTAAAAGTATTTGGTAAAGTTTTTTTTAAATATATGATAAGCTCCCAAAATAAGATATTAGGTGTTTATAAATCCTGTTTTGAAAAATAGTGGAAGATCTCACTTTATTTTCAAAACAAGATCTTATTTAACAATTTCTTTTCACTTTGACCATTTTAATATAAAATGTCATTACTAACATTTTCTTATTTTATCAAACAATCCAACTACTTATTTTAAAATATTTATATTTTTTTTTTACAAGAAAAGAAGTTAAAACATCTTATAAGATTTTCTAAATAAGCTTAGCCAAACAGACTCTATATTTTGCTCCATGATTGTGGTTTTAAGTAGGGGTGTGTTAATCTTGGACTTGACACGCAAATCCAACATAAACCTAACACGAAATTAATGGGTATGAGTTCATGATTCATGGATCCGGTTCGAAATCGAGTCGAACCTAATTAACCCGCCAATTAAAAGGTTCGGTTTGAATCAACCTTATATAACCCATTTCAAGGGCGGAGCCAGAAATAAATTTGGGATGGGCCGATACACGAAAATGGGGTGGCTCGGATAAGAAATTCATATAAATTATAATTAATTTTTTTAAAAAATCTAGTGTAATTTTTTTTAAAAAAAAATGGGGAGGAGGGGGGCGGAGTGTCCCCCCCTTCCCTCCGCCTTGACTCATTTAACCCGTCTAACCCGTTGTGAATTTAAAAAAAAATCAAGTAAATAATTAATTATAAGAAAAACAAAAAAAAAAAATATGTTCTTAAAACTTGAATTTTAAAACCTCATTAATTATGTATGTTGTTATTATTTTGTATGTTGCCATCAAAATATGATAAATTATTTGTGCAATTATGTAATTTTGTTTTTAGTGTTGTCAATTGTGATATTTTTTATTGATTGAATAATGCGTATTAGTGATTGATTTTAAAAAAATTAAATTTATTTAGTCGAAATTATTAAATGTAAATAAAAATAATTTTATTACACGAGTTAAACAGTTTGGGTTGCCTGTGAAATAACTAAGTTGGGTTCAGGTTTAATATTTTGACACAAATAATTAAAATGGCCGAGTTGTCTGATTCTGACATGTGAAGGCATAAATCTGAACCCAGCCCAAATTGATACCCCTAGTTTAAGCCTAAAATACATGATTTTTAAAAGAATTGAGATCATGTATTCCGTGCCTGGACGTATTAACGAGTAATACTTTTAGTGTAAAAAGTGATACTTTTTATAATAAAAGTAATCAATCCTATATACTAAAAGAAAAAACAAGTTCGTCGCATGTCTTCACCGAAAGCAATTTGGTACACGTGTCAACACCTTATTCTTCCAAATCCATGTGTCTCCTTCATATTTACCGCATGGCAAACCATGTCACCACCTTATTCTTCCAAATATAAGTTGATTTACTATATCAATTTACATCAATTTATCATCAACTTAATAATTAAATTTCCTATTTCCGTATATAACTATTAAAATCCAATCAAACATTTAATACGCAGTTATATTTGGTAAAACCAATATTACGGCAAAATCGTATATTTAATATATTTATATATGTATATGTATGTATATCCAACACGTTTTTAAAGAAGTTTTTCTTATAATGTATTAATTAATTTAAGATATTTAATATATTTATATATGTATATCAACCATATATACTAAATTTAATATATTTATATATGTATATGTATGTATATCCAACACATTTTTAAAGAATTTTCCTTATAATATATTAATTAATTTAAGATATTTATATATATAAATCAAGCCTATATACTAAAAGAGAAAACAAAGTTGATACATGTCATCACCCCATTTATTTTGGCATGTGTCATTTCTTCATTCTCCCAATTCCACATGTCTACTTTATAATTATCCATGTGGCATTGCTATCTAGCTAGAAATTAAAGGTGAATTGATAATATATTTTTAAATTTTTGAATTTAAAAGATAATAACAACTTTAAGAGATAAGAAGTAATCTAAATATCAAGGATTTATCTACGCTATTATTTTAAAATTACTATCTTTCAAAAATATATTTGGTTTATATGCACCTTTTAATTCCCGATTTATGCTAACTCTAATGTATATTTCAAATTACTATTATTAAATCCAGGTTTGACCCACTAACCAATTATATTCACAATTAAATAAATAATTCAATCCAAATTTCAATAAATTAAATAAGCTCATCATAGATATAAATGAGCATATCCCAACAAATAAATTAATTTTGACATGTGTCAACTCCTCATTCTATCAATTCCACATGTCTACTTTATAATTATCCATGTGGCATTGCTATCTACAAATTAAAGGTGAATTGTTAATATATTTTAAAATTTTTAAATTTAAAAGATTACAAATTTAAAAAATAATAACAACTTTATGAGATAAGAAGTAATCTTTAATAACAAGGATTTATCTACGCTATTATTTTAAAATTACTATCTTTCAAAAATATTTTTAGTTTATATGCACCTTTTAATTCCCGGTGTATGCTAACTCCAACACATATTTCAAATTACTATTGCTAAATTCAGGCTTGACCCACTAATCAATTATATTCACAATTAAATAAATAATTCAATCCAAATTTTAATCAAATTAAATAAGCTCATCAAAGATATAAATGAGCCTATCCCAACAATTAAAATTAAAATAAACCAATTTATTCAATTATCGATCTGAGGCCGGATAATGATTATACTACAGGATCCTATCAAATTATCTTTAATTTTCTCAACAAATTTGAGAAACACATCAAGGAATCTAACAACTAATAGAAATTAGGGTTTGACATACATTTAAAAATATTATCTTTCAAAAATATATTTGGTTTATATGCACCTTTTATTTTCTAATTTTTTGCTACTACGAGATTCAATTCCCAGCTCTAAAAGATAAAATATAAATACTAAAATAAATGAATTTCTCACAATATCAACTCCAAAAGAAAATTATATAAACTATAATCCCAAATATATATAAAGGATTTTATCACAATCTCACGGTCAACTTTATATGGCCATATCAATAGTTAAGAACAAATGGGGTTTGAAAATTTCTTTGTTGTCACAAATACGACACACTTGGAAATAGAACAAATAGTGTAGTTTATAAAGAAGTTTTTCAGAATCTAAAGTAAACTATTTGTATGATTCTCTTCTAATTTTTGAATTTCTTTTTTAATATTTCAAATTAGTATTTTGGATCTCCTATAATTATTATAAATAAATTTGTGACACTAAAATTTTAATTTTGGATAAATCCGTGTAACACATGGGTGTTGTTCTAGTACTTTATCTAAATACATTAAAATCAAGTGTATTCAAACAACTTTATTTTTATATCAGTTTTTACAATAAAAATATTATTTTTTAAACTAAAATGGCTGCTACTTCTATTTTACATGTCACGTGATTCACGTCTATGAATTACCAATTAAGGCAATCAACAAAGCTCATATTTATTATTGGATCAACCAAAAATGGAATATAAAATCTTGAAATTGGCCCTATCTTCAGCAGAACCACCTTTACTTCATCCTTGAACAAAAAATGGCTTCAAACTTCAACCCATACCCAAACCCTTCTCCCATTCCCCCAACCCCACACCACCCAAAACCCCAAACCCACTTCTCTCAAAGCCCACAAACCCTGCCGACGGACCCGGATCCAAAACTCGTAATAACAGGCGGCGCCAAGCTCTCGGGCCATGTTTCCATAAGCGGGTCTAAGAACTCAGCTTTGCCGATACTAGCTGCGACCCTTTGCTGTTCCGGCACTTCAAAGCTGAAAAATGTGCACAATTTATCTGATACGAGAACAATGACCTCCGTTTTGGGCTATTTGGGAGCTGAAATTGAGTTTTCCGACAATGAAGTGGTGGTGAAAACGGACGGGGTTGGGTCCGTCGAGCCTGATCCGACCCGAATGGGCAAGTTTCGTGGTGGGTTTTTCGTCATTGGGCCTCTGCTGGCCCGGTTTGGTGAGGCTGTTGTCGGCTTGCCGGGTGGCTGTGATATTGGGGCCCGGCCCGTGGATATTTATATTTCCGGGCTTCGGGCTCTTGGTGCTGTTGTTGAAGTGAGGTTTGTTGAATGTCTCAGCGCAGGGACGGACGCAGGAATTTGCTCTTGGGGGGGCAAGATCCAGGGGTGGTCTTGGGGCCCCTTGAGATGGTGTCGCCAAGACAGAGGGCTCTCCTGAAAGCCCCCGGAGTTTTTTTTATATATGTATATATACAATCAATGGCGTAGATAGGGGGCTAACCCGGACCCCACCTTTTAAAAAAAATATTACTAGGTAAATTTTTTCAAAAAAAAGAATTAGTTAATGTTTGTGTATTTCTTTTAGTTTTTTTATTTGGCCCACCCAAATTTCGTGTATCGGCCTACCCATGATAATTCCTAGGTACACCATTGTATCCAATTTCTTGTATCGGCCCACCCTGTGATAATTCCTAGGTACGCCATTGTATAAACGAAATTGGGGTAGGACAGGATAAAAAACTAAAAAAAATACACATAAATATCAACTTAATTTTTTTTTTAAAAAAGAGGGTACCGAGGCCCGGGTTGGCCTCCCCCAATCTCCAAGATTGTATAATATAGTATTTTTTGCTCTAGGCCCTTCGAAATCTTGGACCGATTCTAGTAAAATCAAATCTAATATAAATAAAAACAAAACATACAAGTTTTTATAACTAAATTACATGAAAATTGGAAGGAGGGGGGGCAAGATATTTTGATTTATATTTATATATACTATATTAATTTATTAAATAATGTACTATAGGGGTTCAATCGCAAAAATGAGGGGGGTTACTACCACCCCCCTTGGGTCCGTCCCTGTCTCAGCGGACAATTTGCTCTGTTTTGTATTATACTGTTTTTCATCTTATTGTTTCGGTTGCTCTTTTGATTTACATTTTTTTTTCTTTGTCTGTAGTAGTAGACTAGTACTAAGTTTGGAGTTCTTTTCCAAAAATTGGCTAAATTGTATATTTGGTCCACTAACTTATACCGAGTTGCAATTTCGTCCACTAAATTTAGGGGTGTGGCAAAATAGGACATTAACGTCTAATTTGTTGCTCATTGAATTTTATCTTTATCGGTTATTGTGAAATCAACCGGAATTGCTCCCAAGGATGGCGCAAATGGCCCACTTGTTTTCATCGTTACTCGTTAGGCTGTGATTCTCACTTGTGCTTTTGTTGGTTCAATATAATGCTTACACTTGAATCTTGTTTGGTTAATTATAACAATACCCTTGAAGTTTAGTTTAATTACGGAAAAACCCAACTATCTTTCAAACATATAAATATTTGTTTCTATTTTACAAATTGCAACTGCAGTAAGGGATATTTGTAAATCTTGATAGATAATTGGCTCTGTCTAGCACGATTTCTTCTTGTACTTGGAACATTTTATGGGAAGCATAACAAGTCATAAAGCCCAGAACTGACAACTTTTGCACATGAAACAAAGTCGTTGAAACTGATCTAGTTACATCCGTGACAGGGACAACAAAGTGGTAGCACAAACTGCAAACGGGAAACGTTTGGCCGGTGGGAGATTTCGACTTGATTACCCTAGTGTCGGAGCAACCGAAACCCTAATGATGGCTGCATGCTTGGCTGAAGGAAAAACTCTGCTCTCAAATGTCGCTCGAGTATGATTATATAGTCATCCAGATATCTTGACATGTAATTTAGTGCCTCTGTCCAATGTATATGAATAAAAACTAACCGAATCTTTCATGGCATTCAATTCATTAGCAAACCGAATCAGTACTGTCAGCGCACTTACTAAAGTTCTGTGCAGGAACCGGAGATAATTGATCTTGCTCGTTTCCTAACAAAAAGTGGGGCCCACATGGAAGGCGTAGGCACGGACAAGATTGTTATCTACGGAAAGAGTCGATTACTTGGTGCTGAGTATGGCATAATGCCAGATCGAATCGAGACAGGCTCCTTCATGCTTGCTGCTGCAATTACTCGATCGCGTATCTCTCTGTCGCCCGTCTTTCCCGGCTGGTTATCCTCTTTGATTGACAAGCTCGTAGGTGCTGGATGCAAAATCACGCACAAGCACGATATGTTAGAGGTATTTAAAATTTAGGGATAATTACAAAAACTACTTTTGAGTTTTGGGTTAATTACAAAAAGATCCACAGGATTTTGAAAATTACGAAAAAACCCCGTGAGGTTTGATTCTGTATTACACTTTACTCCCTTCATAAGAAAAAACATTTCAACCCTCCCCCCCAACATTTGTAAAAATACTGCAATTACCCCCTTACATTTAACACAAAATCAAACCTCATGGGTAATTTTTATAATTATCCCTAAAGTTTAGTTAGATCCTCTCTATTTCTTGAAGTCTGGTTAATTGTACTTTTTGGCGAATCAGGTTTCGGCTGTCCCTGCGAGCAGTGCAGAGGACCTGCGAGGTTTTGATGTTAGAACACTTCCATACCCTGGGTTCCCGACAGATCTTCAACCTCAGACGATGGCGTTGCTTTCGACCTGTAATGGTTTAAGCATCGTGGATGAATCTGTGTTTGAAAACCGCATGACTCATGGTATGGGCTTTCACAGCTGTGTGATTATTTTAGTAATTTTTCTGTTCCATTGCTTTCCATCATAAAAAAAAAGTGAATACGCCGAGGTTTGGGCTAATTACAAAAAATCCAGAGACGCTTCAAAATTATAAAAAGCCCCCCCTCAGGTTTGACTATGTCTTAAATTAAGGGGGTAATTGTAATATTTTTATAAATATTAATGGGGGTTTTGAAATATTTTTTGCTTATGAAGTTGGTAAATGTAAGACGGAATCAAACCTTAAGTTTTTTTTTTGTAATTTTCAAAAACCTCTGGAGCTTTTTAGAATTAGCTCGAACCTCAGGGGTCTTTTTGTAATTATCCCCCAAAAAAACTATTGGAAGTGAAGCCACAAACTCCCCACTGAGTTCTTTTTTTCTTTTTGTATTTTGTTATTGTAACTTCTGAGGTTGTTTTCTTGGCTCTAATTGTAGTGAGAGAATTGCAGAAGCTCGGAGCTAAAATCCAGGTCTTTGGAAGTACTGCATTGATATATGGGAAAGAGAAAGGAAAGTAAGTTTTCTACTTCACCGAGACAACGCTACGTATTCAAGCATTTACATATCCTAAGTTTTCAAAGCATGTTCATGTTAACGACGATTAAAATTTATGTTTTGCCAGTAAACTATGTGGCACGCGAGTTCTTGCATCTGACTTGAGAGGTGGGATGTCAATAGTGTTAGCTGGTTTAGCTGCTGAAGGAGTTACCGAAGTTAATGGGGTATCACATATCGACCGGGGTTATGAGAATTTGGAGAACAAGCTTCGACTATTGGGAGCCGATGTTAAGAGATTCGAGTTCTCCAAATCCAACCTGCAGCAATGATCGATAATAGCAGCTCGCCGTGTTTGTAAGCCCATCGCCTGATAAATATGATAAGGGAAATGGACATTGTTGCTTACTTTTAGATGTAAAGTAAATTAGTAATGTACTAAAATTTGCAGTGTGTATGTTATAATGGTAAAGATGTTGTTAACATGTTATAAGGACAGTCAGCATGTTGTATTCCTTTTAGTGAGATTAAATTGCACTTGGTGCTTAAATTATCTTTGAGATATCCAGCTGAAATTCAGGAAAGATTTCATACACAGTTTTAACATTTTTGGATTCTTTTAGACTAATGTAAGGCAACATATGAATATATATCATTAAAAAGTAGGGATGGCAAAATGACCCGCCCCGTGATCCGGGGTGGGGTGGGGCGGGGCTGGGTATCACCTCCGTCCTATGGGTACCCGCCCCGCCCCGTGTTGTTTTTAAATATATTTAATGTATGTTTTATATGTATATTATATAAAATAATATAGTTTTATGTATTTAATATTATATTTAAACATATATAATGACAAATTTTATAAACAATATGTATTTACAATACAAAATATAATATTAAAAAATTATTAATAATATAATATATAAGATAGAAATATAAAAAATAAAAAAAAATCAACACCGCCCCGTCCCATTGCCATCCCTACTAAAAAGTTATTTTATAAAAGAAAATTCTCTGAAAAATTTGTAAGATGAAATTGCAAGTTTGAGGGTCCATAATTGAGAAGCTCATCCTTATAGAACGATTTAGAGTTGCAATTTTGCCTTAAAAGAAACCTTGAGAGGTTTGAGGTAATTACAAAAAAACCAAAGAAACCTGCTTGAGGTTCGATTCCGTCTTACAATTTTTACTCCAATTGTTAGTTGAATGAAGGAATTTGCTGACGTCAAATATTTTACAATTACACCCCTCAATTTTTCTAAATATTATAAATAACCCAAATTTTTCGTCTTACATTTTACAATTACATCTCTCCAACTTTTCTAAATATGACACAACTCACAATATGGTTTGTAATTCGAGTAGCAAGAAAGCCGCTTGAGATTCAATTCCGTCTTACATTTTTACCCCAACCACATCAAGGAATTTGTTGACGTCAAATATTTTACAATTACATCCTTCAACTTTTCTAAATATTACAAATAGCTCACAATATGGTTCGTATTCCGAATAACATGTACTTGATGAGCAACAAGCTTCAAGTGCCAGAACAAAATTTAATAACAGGGAAAAGAAAAGATATCACTTCATGCAATAATTATAATAACATATCCATTCAACCATTTATTATTTCAAAAAGTACAAGATTATAGTCTTTCAACATTAAACCTAAGCTAGTGCATCAAGCACAGCAATTTGCTATAATGAAGTATAATTATTCTCCCAAGAGGGGTGAGCCATATATTTTCCCAAACTTGTGCTATAACAAAATGACTACGAACCCGTGAGACGCCTCTCCCTCAGACAAACGAAAGAAACGAGACATAATTAACCGGTGTTCTGCAATCCGGCAGCAATACCTTTCATGGTCAAGATGAGAGTGTCCTCCAATCCAGGGGCATACTCACTTGTGGGATTTAACTTCAAAAGTTCAACTGCAGGTTTTGATTCCATATACTCCTTGGAAATATGAGGCCTCAACTTTACATGGTAGTGTGGGTCCCGGATTCGCTTCAGCGTATACGCCTGGCATACGTTTAAGGTTGTAATGTAGGAATCGCGAAGACGGAGACGTTGCTTCAGGTGCAGGTCTCCTTCTAGAAGATCCTTGTGTCCAGCAATCTAAGAAAAAAAAGAGAAAACAAACTCATCTCAGGAATGTGTCTAGAACAATTTGCTTTGCAGTTTTATAGTTTAATTACAAAAAGTACCCTTGAGGTTCAGTGTAACTAAAAAAATCCCTAATTATCTTTTCAAAACTACAAATAAACACCCAATGATGTTTATTTCTTTTTACAAATGCACCTATATATTGAGAAATGGTATTTGTTAAGCAAATAAAAACCTAATGCCCGGTGTTTCTATTCTTTAAGGCTGCATTTGGATGGAAAAATCTAGGCTTTTAGGGAAAGAATTTCAAATATCTCCATATAAATAAGATGGATTTGAAATCCGCCACAATTACTCAAAAAAACATATCAATATAGGAGCTTAAGGATTTGAAATCCATTATATTATGAAATCACAAACTCTATGGATTTATTATTAAAATTTAAGAATAAATCTTTAGATTCAAATCTATCAATCCGAAGCCTAAGGGAGTATTTGTTATTTTTTAGCCTCGGGGGTATTTGTAATTTTAAAAAGTAACAAGATTTTATTGAAATTAGGCTAAACTTCAGGAGTAGTTTTTTGATATACCCATTTAAAAATGTCAAAACTTCTTTAAAATCCCACGAAAATTCGTAAATGTCTAACACTCCTTGAAAATACAGTTATTAGCAACAAGAACTTACCTGGAGCAAAAGAGCCTTTGTTTCCTCATAGTTGGACCTCAACCGTTGGCCAAACGACCACAAGTCTTCCGAAACGAGGAGTTTGTCATACAAGGCAGCAATATTAGGGTTTCCCTTGGCAAAAACCATCTCAATTAAGTCGATTGTGACTCTGAAGAACGGCCATTCGTTGTACATTTCTTGCAGCATTTTGAGGTTTCTAATATCCTTCCCTATGGCATATTTGAATGCTGCCCCAAACCCTAGCCAAACTGGCAGATGAAATCTGGTCTGAGTCCATGCAAAAATCCACGGGATAGCTCTAAGCGATTCAATGCCGCCACTAGGTTTCCTCTTCGATGGACGACTACCAATGTTCATTCGACCATATTCCAATTCGGGTGTGGCCTAAAACAATTTAAATAAATTCTGTTACTCAAACTGATTTTCATAAGTAAAAGTTTGGGATAAGTACAGGAATGACCACTAAAGTTATAGCATAATTACAAAAAGATTCAGTTATCCTTTAAATTACAAATATCCCCCTGCAATATGTGCAATTTTCAAAATATAAACATCCATCAAGGGGTATTTGTATTTGTAACTTTGAAAGATAACTAGGTATAATTGCAATTAGGTTAAACCTCTAGGGTAGTTTTTGTAATTATCACTGTCATGGATACTACTTGAAGAGGATGAATAACAAATAGGGATAATTACAAAAAGAACCTTGAGATTTGGACTAATTACAGAAAAATCAGAGGTTTTTCAAAATTACAGAACACCAATTGAAGTTTGATTCCGTTTTACATTTTCTCCTTTATAATCAAATAACATTTTAAAAAACCTCGTTCAATTTTATAGAAATATGACAGTTAACTCCTAAATTCAAGACAAACTCAAACCTCAAGGTTTTTTTTTTTCCTTTTGTAATTTTCAAAAAATCACTGGATTTTTTTTGTAATTAGCCCAAACCTCATGGGTGTTTTTGTAATAATAATCCCTAATAAATATGATGTAACATTTTGCAGTTACTTACAAGGCGAAAGTACTCCACAAACCGAGGTTCTTTGAAGACGATCGACCGGTACTCCTCAGCGGCAACAACAGCAATTTCATCCAAAAGTGCCCGCCATTCCGGCTTGGGAGACACGGGGGGATGCATTCCATGTTCTAATGTAGCAGCTGTAAAACGCTGAAGCGTTCTGAAGCACAAATGCTCCTCCCCGAACGATTGCTCAATAACTTCTCCCTGAACCGTAACACGTAGAGACCCGTGTACCGTGTCCGGAGGTTGAGACAATATAGCAAGATGAGTGGGCCCACCTCCTCTCCCAACAGTCCCACCTCGACCATGGAACATAGTGAGTTTCACGCCGTATTTCTTCGCAATCTTAACGAGCTCCTCCTGAGCCTTGTACATTTGCCAAGCCGCCGACAGCCGGCCGGCGTCTTTACCCGAGTCCGAGTACCCGATCATGACTTCTTGCTTACCGTTGATTCGGTTTTTGTACCAATCAATCGAGAAAAGGCGTGCGACGGCCGCAGGTGCGGCCTCGAGATCAGCTAGTTTCTCGAAAAGCGGAACGACTCTCAACGGCTGTCTGACGTGGCATTCGCGTTGTAGAAGCTCGACGGCTAGCACGTCGGACGGCGATGTGGCCATCGAAATTATGTACGCGCCAAAGCAGTCGGACGGGAGTTCTGCCAAGACGTGGAGCGTGTCCAAAACATCGGCAATCTCTTCGGTTTTAGGAAGGTCGGGTCCAAAGAGGGGTCTTTTGCTGCTGAGTTCAGACAGGAGCCACTCTTGCCGACGTTCTTCGGACCAGTCTCTGTAAGAGCCAATGTCCAAATGCTTGGTAATGGCGTCGAGGACATCGGTGTGTCTGTCCGACTCTTGCCTTATGTCGAGTCTCACGAGTGAGAGCCCAAATGTGGAAACTTGCCTCAGAAAATCTAGAAGGGTACCATCGGCTATTGGCCGGTCACCACAAGCACAAAGCGATCTGTAACAGAGCTCAAGAGGTTCCAAGAACTGCATAAAATCCGAACCGGTTCAGTACCTATCTAGATAACATGGGTAAGAGAATATCTAGCATCGTCCTTTTAGAAAGGTAATTACAATCCGTACTTCAAAGAATTGTAATGTTATTTGTGGAAATACCTGCTCAATGTTGGTGTAAGTTGCCTCTTCTGGGATGTCAGACATCCCCTCAGCTAACAATTGACGAGAACGCTCACGTGTCTGATAAAGCTTATCCCTTACATCACCAAGAATGACACGATAAGGTTCGGTTGGTGGGATTGTTTTCCAAAACTCTGCATCACAGGGAAGATAAATGTTCTAAACTTCAGAGAGAACATTTGAAACAACATTTAAAGCTATACGGATCGTCATGTAATGAGAATCCTATTTTGATTTAATGAACAATATAGTCCTATAATGATTTTTTTTTTTTACCTATGTAATGCTTTGCATCTCTCTTTGAAGATCTAAGTAGTTCATCCGCTCGAATACGAAGCTCATCAGTGCAACGCCACATGGACAACTGGAAGCCAATCGAGTTAGAACAGAATCATCTGAACATGAACTTAAAATAAGATCCAAAAATCAAATGAGTATTTGTTGAAGTAATTATTGAATACCTCAAACATGAGATCCTCAATTTGGGCATAGTACAATTTAGCAGCCATCATTCTGGCCAATAAGCAAACATCCCTAGTGACCTCAGGAGTTACCCTTGGATTTCCTGCAATTGATTTTCAAAGATGTCAATAAGCTAATCATATACACATGAAACAAATTTTTTTTAAAAAAAGCTGAAAGCTGTTTCATCAAAATGATAAATATATATTTAAACATAATCGATGATGTATCTTATGCAAGTTGAATTTCCATCAACTTTGTGGAATTTTGAGAAACTAAAATTGTCTGGAGTGAAAGAAAAATACCGTCACGGTCTCCACCCATCCAAGACGAAAATTGAATTAGAGGGGCATTGTACGGAACACGTTCATTAATTCCAATATTCTTAAGTGCCGTATCAACACGGCGCAGAAACTTTGGTACGCCTTTCCAGATTGTTTCGTGAAAGTAACTCATCCCTGCCCTCATTTCGTCTTGGGGAGTCGGGGGAGTTCTTCGGATCTCATCAGTTCGGAAAGCAGCTTGAATCTGAAAAATTATATAAATGACACAAAAGCAACAACATAAACAAGTTGTTCTCTTAGATAACATTACTTATATGCATTTGAAACATTTGGGACCTATAAACACAATCACAAAGTTCAAGAGACGAACAATTACTCTATGCATCCGAACTAATACATAACCACCGATAATTTACCTCTCTTTGTAAAGCCTCATCAAGCTCCTGCTTATCATCAGGAGTAATGTCTTTGTCGTATAACTGCGCCAGGCAATCTCGAATCCTAACCAAGCCAGAGTAAGTCCATAAGAAAAAATAATCGAAGAAATTAAGGGGTTAAAAAAAGCTTCATCTAGATTTAGGGAGTGTTGGCAAAAACTTCTGTTTTTAGAAGAAGTGATTTATTGTAGCAGAGGTAAAATAGGTTGAGAATCATAAGCTGACAATGTTTGCAAATAAAATCAGAAGTTGATAGTATTTGGTGAAAAAATTGTAAAAGTGATTATTTGTTCGTAAAAGTCAAACCAGAAGCATAATAAGAACTCTAAAGCACTCATCTCCTTACTTTTAGATATCTCCTTACTTTTAGATTCTGAAGTTGGCATGTGCAAACACTAAGAAGTGATTTTTTTAGCCAAAAGCAGAGATACACTTTTTTTAGTAATTGCAAACACTCCATTAGATACAGATATAGCATAATCAAATACTAATGTGGTATCCTCATTTACAGAATGTAATCCAATACAATAGCACGATAACTAGAAAACCAACCTTCCGTGTTCCTCAAGCAACGATCTTCGGACAGACTGCGTAGGATGAGCGGTAAAGACAAGGTCCACCGTCTGATTCTTCAATGCATCAAAAACTTCTTGAGGAGACTTTTTAAAGTCAACCACAAGTCTCTTGAGTGTCTCTTCGATGTCGGATTCGGTCATGGCAGAGTTCTCGTCGGTATAATCTCCTTTTTTCTTTTTGTTTCGGCGGCGATGAGCAATCTCAACCTCCTCGGCCAAATTGGCCAAGCTAAGCATGTGAGAGAAAGCTTTTGCCACCACAATCGAATCGCCCGGATCCAAACTTGTCAATACATTTCCAAGCTCTTCCAACTTTTTCGGATCGTGCTTGCCTTCGTACTCTGCCGAAAGCTCATAACATTCTTGCACCTAATTGAGAAAAAATACAATATTCCATTTACTCTATCTATTTAAATATCCAAAAATGAAATTACTCAAGAGACTGAAGTTTTTAGAAACATCAAGAAATACTGATCATGTTTACTCAATTTGTCAGTTAAATTAGTGAAGCAAACAGCAAACCATTTGTATTCAAATCACCATTATCTTCAAATACTATTTCATCATCAGAGTTAACATAATAATTCCATCTTCAGAAGAGTTCAATTTTTAGGATCATGCTTGCCTTCATGTCCGGCCGAAAGCTCATAACATTCTTGCACCTTTAGTAATAGAGCAAAAATACAAGATTCCATTTACTCCATCTACTAAACATTCATTATACACTTATTTAATTCCCAAATATGAGACTGAAAGTTTTTAGAAACTTCAAGAAATACTGATCAAGTTCACTCAATATGTTGGTTAAATTAGTGAATCAGACAGTGGTCCATCATTCTATCCAAATTCACCATTAAATTCAAATACTATTTTTATTAAATCAGAGTTAACATTATAATTCCATCTTCAGAAGGGTTCACTTTACTTCTTTCACTTGAAAGTCTACTTGGGCATGTAAGAAATTTGAACAACATTAGAATTGTCAAAGCAACCAAGAAATAAGAATCAACTTATCATTCTTACATCAAGATCAGATTTTTAGACATCCCATTCAAAAATCAACACTCAATTTAAGCAACAACATTAACATTAGTGTCACAGCAATCAAGAAATAACAATCAGCTCATCATTCTTACATCAAGATCAGATTTTTAGACATCCCAATTAAAAATCAACACTCAGTTTTAGTCCAAAAGTCCCAAAATTAAAAAGACAACCAAATCAAAAATCATATACCGTTTCTTTGAGATCCTCTCCATGCAAATCCTGAAGAATATCAAGAAATCGATCCAAAAGCAAGGCATCATACTCAACAAGCTTATCATCCTCAGACACTTTTCCAGGGACCAAAAGCCTCAACTGGGCATCAATTGATGCCAACTTCTCCAAATTCCTTGTGCCCATTTATCCCAAATCTTAAAAGAAAAAAAATAACCTGCCAAAAGGAGATAGAAAAAATCACGACTCTGTGAATAAAAAAAAAACCAAACGAGTATGACTAAATAGGATTGTAAGGGATTATAAAGTCAAAAAAATTAACAAAGACGATGCTTCATGCAAAGTATTGAAATTGACATGCAAAAGCAAGTGCATTCTGAAATTGTTGGCCTTTTCTTTTATATATGCTCTGTGTCGATGATATCGTACCTGAATATGGGCTAGTTGATTCTTGAGGAAGAAGGGGGATGAGAAAGTGAATTGAGAGAGAGTTGTGATCCAAATACACTTGTGCACATGCTTTATATATAGACAAATCGAGAATAGAAAAATTCGGGTCGAATTTTTTTATTGGATAATTTGGGGAAAGAAAAAAATTAATATATAGGGTTAATTACAAAAAAAAAAAAAAAAAAAACCACTTGAGGTTTAACCTAATTACAAAAAAAAAAATCAGCTAACTTTTAAAATTATAAAAATAACCCTAATATTTATTTTAAAAAACATTTACCCCTTCATAAGTAAAAAATATTTCAAAGTATCCGCTCATATTTATAAAAATATTATATTTTACCTTTTAAATTTAACACTGAATCAAACTTTAGAGGTATTTTTTGTAATTTTGAAAGTTAGCTGGATTTTTTTGTAGTTACGTCAAACTTCATGGGTACTTTTTGTAATTATTCCTAATATATATTGCTCCTCTGTTGGGTATATTATATATTAATAATATCCCCTTCTCCTAATTGAATCGTAATTCGTACATGTGTGATTAGAGATATAATAATGAATTATTCCTTATCTAAGACAAGAGAAAACAGATATATCGGTATATATAAATATCTATTATATATTCTCAAAAAATGATATCTATTATAGACCAATAAAATTAATGTATTTTTCTAAAAAAGAAGTCCTTGTTTGATCCTATATTCTTAATTGTCTTGTCAATATTTATGCTTTAAAGATGCTTACTTATATATTCCACCAGAGCATATTCCTTAATGTTCCTTTTCAATTTATAGCAAATAAACTGTTGTTAGTGGAGACGTGAATTGATTTTTCATGTCCGGGCCAATAAGAAATAGGAGGTTGTATACGAGCTCATCTCACACAAGTTTTTATCTTATTAGAAATCCGAAAATTAGAACAACTCAAAGAGAGCCAAGAGGTTAAATCCTTTTAACGGGTTTAATGAGTCTAAATGGTTTGTACACTATCAAATAGTAGATGATAATCTTATAAATATTCTTTCAACCATTTTATTCAAGATATGTAATTCACATTACCTTTAGTCATTTGCATTTCGATTATTCTATTTCTCTCTGTATATCTGATTTGGTCATCGTATATTTTCATTAATTGATATGTTGTTCAACAGTTAAAATGATATATTTATGTTCATTGCTTTTAGGAATGGCAAAGTGATTAAAATTTAACTTTAGCGGATAAAATTAAATTATTTTAAAAAGTAAAGTGACATTTACTGTATGGGTAAACTTAAACACTTTTTTTTTTTTTTTTGAGAAAGTAAACTTAAACACTTTTTTTTTTTTTTTTTGAGGGGAGTAAACTTAAACACTTTGATATTGACTATATGGTGAGATTTTAATTTTTGTACTTACCTGTGAAAAGTCTATAAAGCATTAAAGTGTAATTTTTAGAACATTGCATATAAGTTATGGTGACTATCTGTAGAGTGGACGGCCCTAAATCTACGGACAACGATGGGGGCATAAATTGGGGTACTTTTTAGGTTTTATCTATCTTTTTGGCAGTTTGGCTTGTAATATAATATAATATCCCATGATAGACATTGGTCCTTGTGAAGAAAAAAAAATAAAACTTAAATGGATTTATTAGTGAATACAACATAAAAAATAATATTAATTTCTTAAGAAATAAAATTTAAAATCTTTGACAGTACTTTATATCAATCATATTCATAACATGAGAAAATATGAAATAATTACTATCAAAGTCGTTGAACCAGAATTTTTATACAAAAGTTGAGTTCTTGGTAGGCCTTCCACTTGAAAGCCTTCAAGCGATCAAACAAAAGTTGAAGTATTGCCTCTAAGAGAACCTATATTTTATATGCAAAAAATTAGCAAAAAGAATATATTATATGCCGGCTACAACTGTTTTATCTTGTCATTTTTTTTCTTTTCTTTTCAGATTGAGGTACATGAGATGGAGAACATGTGAATTATTACGAATTAATCAATTGAGAGAATCACGTGTTGTCGAGGAAATTAGAAGTTGGTTAGTGGTGATAATAGTCCGAGTCGGTTAGTGGAGCTCCATCTAACGAATTAGATCCATCAGACCGTCTGACATGAGACCATCTCTTATTTAATTTTATTATTATTCTAATTTTTATTTCTCATTTATTTTTTTATCTTTTGTCCAATGTATGAATAGTGTTTTAAAATGATGACCATATACAATTGATATTCCATTAAAAAAAATATTCCATTAAAGTTGACTTTGATTGTTCGCAGACTTAAGCCCCAATAGAAAAATGAAAGAAAACGAGTGTAATTAAGCGAAGTAAAATAAAATTCAGACTCCGTGAACTATGCTTCCTTATCAGGCGTGATTGTTGGACT
Source organism: Rehmannia glutinosa (assembly GCA_016081115.2). Classification (NCBI taxonomy): domain Eukaryota; kingdom Viridiplantae; phylum Streptophyta; class Magnoliopsida; order Lamiales; family Orobanchaceae; genus Rehmannia; species Rehmannia glutinosa. The sequence continues at coordinate 54,912,923 of CM071929.1, read as the reverse complement.
AAGGAAAAATATTGATAAGTTACAGCAATTATTGGACGCATGGGTTATGGAATCATCTTACTTAACTAAGGACTTATCCGTCGTGTATTAGACCAATACAGTCAAGCTTGAGTGCTTGACCAATAAACTAAATTATTTGATTCGATTTGAGATTAACTATAACATTTAAGCTTTATCTAAAAAAAAAAGAAGATAACATTTAAGCTTAATTCTGTAAAATATAACAAATTCAGTTTTTTAATATAATAAGCACGGTCAAATTTTAATTGCCGGCCACAAATTCAACATAGAGAACTGGATGAGATCGAAATCAGTTATATATCTGAGTTTTACAATCACCTTATCAATAAACCATCAAACGATTAAGTTAGAGGTCATAATAGCCACGAATTAGGTAGGTGACCATAGCCTATGTGCACATAGATGTGTATTTATATATGTATGCATGTGTGTCGAGGTTCGAGTAGTACATAAGTGGGGTCCACAACATATTAAATATGTGTAATAATATTGAGCAATAAAATGATATTATTTAATTATCAGGTTCATGCCCTAAATTTTTTGGGCACCAATTTGTATATGTACACACAAATAAGTGTGTGCCTATTTGTCAACATTTGAGTGAATATGTGAATAAATTTTTTAAATAAGTTGAGAGAAGTGGTTGAAAAGGAAGATATAAATTTCATAAGAACTAAAAGATATAAAATTCGAACTTTGGTCAACACCCTTACAAAGTATTAGCGATACAATTTGAGCTACAAAGTCATGATGAATATATTAATATCTTTAATTTTATAAGTATTTAACTATGATAGAGGCATTGTTCTGAATTTCGATTCTCATCCCCCTTCCCCTTCTAGGGACTAGGATATATACTCAAAGAAAGTAACATTATGATACAAATGCGCTCACAGTTACACGAGATTATAAATGTTGTAGAACAATTTCAGTCAATTCCAGAAAAAAAAGTATTTAAATTACAATAACACTTAAAAAAAAAAAAGAGCATTTTTTTAATCATTATAACACTTCAAAACTTATACTCCAATTTAGAATATAAACGGTGCGGTCTCAGGTCTCCCTTCGACTAGTGAATTGGGGCCTTAATATAGCCCAAATGCGTTGAATTCCTTCGACTAGTGAATTGGGGCCTTAATATAGCCCAAATGCGTCGAATTATCAACTCTTGTAAGGGTCTTCAAGTCATAGACAATCCAACACCTAGACTCGGCCCGATTGAAGAAAAAGCCCAAACACTTGCAATCTGAGGTACATTTTCTCGAGCACTCCTCCTCCTTCATGGGCCCATTTCCCCTATTATACTTGCTGATGAAATGGTCCACCCCTTCCAATTTATAGTATCTAATGTCATTTCCTTTACAAGACGTCAGCTTAGGAGGTGAACAACTCTTGCTCCAGCCCAACAGCCCATTTGGAGATGGGCAGCCCACACATTGGCTGTCCTCACAAAGCCCAAATTCCCCACACCTCTCCGGCAATTGGCATTCTTGGCCCGAGGCCCTAGGGAATAGGGTGAATGTCTCTTCCCACGCACCATAATCCACTGGGGCATAGAATGTGTAGGCCCTGGTGCATGTTTGGGACCATATCTTCCATTAAATGCAGTCCCCTTTTGGTGAACAATAAGAGGGCATCATTTATTGGAAGCCAGTACATATATGGTTATTGAATTTGACAGGCACTTGGTATACTTTTTCTTAAGGTCAATTAGAATTTTACAAAACCCTGATGGTCTCTACTGCCTCGCTCCTAAGTCCTAAAGTTCTGTGGAGTAGGTGAATCGAATGATATGTTAATAAGTCAGGGTCTCGAACTGTTTTAGACTGAGGCGCCACACACAAAATCCCCCTCCACCCTGTTACTAGGGGATTCGAATCTCCACGTTGTGGGTGTAAGCGAAGCGGACATTACATCACCCAATTCCTTCACCAGTTCAGCTATGCCATGGGGCTAGAATTTTACATATTGGAATATAAATAGGGTGAACTATATGAGAGTTTCAACATTCTTTCAAATTGTAAATTCTCCCTTAAATTTTGTTTTTTATTTTACAGATACCAATTTATAGATAAAACAAATATTAAGGGTGTAATTATTGTTCAAAAAATATAACTGTTTTTTTTTTTTTAAATTAGACTGGATCGATTTCAAGGTTAATTTTTATAATTTATCTACATACAGTTAAGTAGAAAATAAAAGTAAGGGTGATCAATGTTGCATATTTTAATAAAATGAGTTTTCAATGTTGTTAAATATTCGAATTGAGATATAACTATATATTGCTATATATGTATTAGATGCTGTTTAGACTGAAACTTCGAAAAGATGGACTCAAACATATGATCTTATATACAAAATAATAGATTCAACAAATTGAAGTGGCACTTTTTGAACTTATTGGTAGACTGGTAGTTGATTGGAACATAGTGCCATGTTGATGCTATAGTATTTATCAACATTATTTTTAATATTATCATTAATAGCATATGCTAATTCTTTTCAAAATCATTAAGATTAATTTCATTGGCTGACTCTTCATATTAAGGAAGGGACACCAATTATTCTCTCATTTATGATATATATATATATATAGGGGTATTATCTTTTTAGTGAAGGGAAAATGGGATGATTGAAAGTTATCGTAGCATTGGATCCCATGCAAATGGAATTAAATTTATTCTGTCATTGTGTGGTTGCTGGAAAATTGTGGCCTTGTATGGACCAGTCTGGTTGTATTTACAAGAGTGTAGTTTTCCACTTTCCAACTATTCCGAAAAATTGGTTTGTGTTTGTTTTAAGAAATTTTCAGTAGAAATAAAGTCATCTTCATTTTTCATTTTTTTATGAAAAATATTCTTTTGAAAACACAACCAAACAAATTTTCATCTCAAACACGCAAATGTAGGTGAAAATACATTACAATCACACAAATCTATGTAAAAATACATTTAAAACATATAACCAAATATATTCTCATTTCCAAACAGAAATTCAGACAACAAACCAAACATATTCCCAATTCTCACACGAAAATCAATAAAATTTGAAAATTCATTTTTCAACACTAAAAACTAGAAATTGAACTTGGAAATACACCCATACAAGGCCTGTGTGTTTTGAAAAAGTTAAATTGAGGATATTACATTATCCAACTCATATGCCCATCAATCAAATCAAATGCCCCTTAAGAAATAAGAATAGTGAAATTTTTACTCACCTTTTACTTCTGCAACAATATACTGGGCCGACATTCCACATGATATATTAGACCATCAGGATGATACTATAGCACATGCAACAAAAACACATGATAATGTTATTCGAAAATTCTCTAGAAATAGACGTCAACCATTTAGATTGTGATTTTAAGTTATTTTTATTGTTTCCTTTATGAATACTTTTTTTTTCCTGTTAAAGGGTTTTCCCACTGGATCTTATTTGATAGGTTTTGACGAGATCCCTATTTTAAAGCTAGTTGCTTGGCTTGTATGCAATGTGTACTATATTTTTTTTAATATATTTTATATTTATTCGAAAAAGATTGAGGATATTTTAATTTGTCGAACACATTCATTTAATTTTTCTTTGATATCACACTAAATTTTAAATCTTATGTATATACACACACAACTACACACGATGTTATCACAAAATGAACTAACAACAATAATATAGTTGAATAAGTCGTTGAATAAGTCATGGACTTCATTTTTTAAACCTTAACTGTAGTTTTCACAAAAATCTGGAGTTGGGTTCTAAAAAGTGAAATTATTAGGGCTTGGTTAGTGGTTACTAAGGTTAAGTTAAGATGGTCCTAGCCCGATGTGGGCTACATGGAATCGAATACGAGAAATAACTTCAAGCCCATCATTAGTAATCCCTATAAGCCCATAATTAATATAATCAATACTGGCCCTAATTGCCCACACTCGCACAGCAACGCAAATTAAATAGATTGATAATATAGAAAGTACGTGAAGTTTGGTTCGGGATTGAGATTTTTTATTCCACTTTCCTTTTAGAGTAGCTTACTTTGTTGCAAGTGAAGATTTTGTGTTGGTTTTACCCGGTTAGGATCTCCTATTTACTACAATAATTTTATTGGGTGTTTCCATAAAGTAGGCGAATGCTATGTATACAATAATAAAATTGCCCCATTTTGAAATATTTGATATTGCATAAAAATAAACATATAAAAATAATGAATAGGACTGCTAATTAATTCTTAAAATCAGGGTCAGCACTAGCATGAGCAGTGGCGGACCCCCCAAAATTTTTCAAAATTAATTTCCCCCAAAAGTTTTTAAAATTATTTTTTTATAGCTAAAATAAAGGAAATTTTTTACAATTGCCCCAAAAAACTTTGATAAAAACTTCAAATAGTTGTGTTTCTGATTGTCCCCCAATTTTTTTTTCATAGTTTAGATATATGAACTGGTCCGTTTTTTGCCCCCCCAAAGCCAGAATCCTGCGTCCGCCACTGAGCATGAGATTTGGTAACCATAGTTATGGGCACAGTCAGGATTTTTGATCGATGCAGTCAAAAATTTTATATGAGCTTCCGTAGTTCAGTGGTTCAAGTTTCCATTTTTAACATGGGTTGGACTTTGGCTGAATTCTTGTCCAACCCAGATTTAATATGGTCACTCTAAGTCTTAGTTTGAGTTGAATATTCAGTCTTTGTTTGGGCTGAACTTGCAATGATGTCCGTTGACTGATTATAGTTGAAATTGTGTTCGTGTATTGTGCTTTATAAGTCACATTAAGTGTATGTTATCCATAACTAAGTGTATTAATTGTTAATATAAAAAACCATTTTAAAATAAAGAACGTGAACGGCATTTTAATCGAGGATTTTTTTTTTGGTCTTAAACCATATAAGAAAAAAAAAATTAGGAAACATACTGCACTTTTCATCTGGTAATAATCATTTGCCTTGGATCCATAAAGCCTAAAGGCCCATCATAAAATTGGAAAGACAGAAAGCCTATAATAGGAAATAAAATTAGAATCCATCAATCCAACCTCATTTCTAAAAAGGCTGAAGATGGTGAGAGCCCTTTTCATCATCTTCTAACTTCATTCTAGTCCATGGGTTATTCCATGCACCCAAAGAATTACCCACTCGAAAGTGATACTTAAATTTAACCCTCATCCATAACTTATTGTTAGAGAACTTGCTAAACATTTATAATGTATTTTAATATAGTATTCAGGTCCATAACTTGATACCGACTCAAAAAACTTGATTTGGTTCCTTGTTTTTTTTTTTGAAACAATTTAGTATTAGGTTTGATTATTTATGGAACCGTACCAAATACCGAATTATGATTTTTTTTATCTATTTTATAGTTATATAATCATATTATCACGAACTTGTAGCTCAAGTGGTATCGCTCACTCTTTGTAAGGGTATTGACCGGGGTTTGAACCCGGTATCTTTCAGTTTATTTGAAATCTATCTCATTCCCACCAACAAGTACTCCCAACTTATTTAAAAAAATAGTTATATAATCATATTATTAATTTTTATATTATATATAATTCATAAAACTTAAGCTATGTTTTTGACCTTTTTTTGATTAAGAAAGAAGAAGAAAATAAAAAAATGCAACATATTATTATTTGAGGCGATAAATTTTACTTTTGGATAAATCACAATAATCAATAAAAAAAATGAAAATGGTGCTACTCACAAAGCCATGTAGCTAGCTAAAATACAAAAGTAATAGATTTGGACAAAATGATTTTACTAATTATTTTTCTCACTGAATTTCAAGAATCTGATAGTATTGCACGCAATGTTTATTGTCAATTTTTTTTTTTTTTGAAATACAATGTTTCTTGTCATTGGGACTATAATGTGGTAATTTGAATTTTCAGGAAAAATTAATGTAGTTATGAATGGAATCTGGAAGTTTGTGGTGTTGGAACATAAACATGAATAGCTCGATCAGTACAAAATGCTATTCGCATTACATCCATGCACAGAGTCAAATTCATCTTTAAATAAACTGAAATATATAAAAGAAAGGAAAAGTTATCATGGCCGTCCAAAAGTAAGGGAATAATGTTAACTTCAGGAAAAACAACAACAAAAAACTTTAAAATGTAATTTAAACGAAGGACGTCTTTTCTAGAAGATTTTCAAATGGCATAATTAGTTGTTATTTTAGCACGTGCTCGAGTATCTTCTTGATGGTTTGATGTAGCATGTGGAATGTCGACCCAGGATCCACGAGCCACAATTGCCATAGACTTCATAGCTTCTGAAGAATCACATGAGGGAAAGACAAGCGGAGTGGTTGAAGGGCCACCTACCTTTGTCTTTAAAAATTGATTTTTCTCGCATCAACTTGAAAATCAAAATTACAGGATAGCTTGATATTGGAGATGTTGACTAATGAATTGAAATCAAAGTCTTTTCATCACTCTCTCTTAAATTCAAACTTGATTCAACAACATTTGAATAAACCACAATAGCTAGCGGATTATCTAGTGTTGTTGGTATGGAGTGATCATTTGTAGTCTTTTTGAAATGAGCCCGGATCGTGATCTTTTTCCCCGTAGAGCCTCAAAGGGATTGCGAGTACGTAGAGATGTTTTGTTGATAGTCAATGACCGTATTCTTACCATTATTGGCTGATTTTTGTTGACGACCACGAATCCGTCCATCTATCCACAACGTCAAATTAAATTTACAACAAATTAAAAATTAAATTCATGATAAACTTTTTTTAAATAAGTTTTTAATTTGAATATTATAATTCCAGCTCACTTTGTTCCGTGGAATAAATACAAATTTGATTTGTTTTCAGTTAAAGCAAAATTTCGTGCCCAAACTTAGAATGTTGGAATTAAATTTTATGATAAATTGTTAATGAGCAAAAATTGGTAGACTAATTTGGAAAAGAAAACTGAGGGCAAAATTACATAAATAATAGGAAAGTGGGGACTGATAGAACAATTCTCACTATTGAGTGTGCCGTTGATTTGTCTAATCAGTGAAGCATTATGTTGATTAAGGCTTTTTAACAAATCTTTTCTTGATTCTGCAATAAGTGAAATTTGATGGGGACTTTTGAAATTATCCCAAAAAGTGACAACCCTATCTTAGTACATGAGGGCCATTCTATTTTGATTACTATTTCAACTTTTTAGTCTCTCTTATGCAAATTTTGACAAATAAGTTAGGTTAGAAATTGGAAGTAGAACTAAAATCTATGTAAAAGACAAATAAGAAAAGTAAGAAAAAAATAAAAAATTCTTAACGGATACTAATGTCTCACATTTATTATTATTATTTCCTGGCCCATGTAAATCGGAAGGTCTCTAATATCCTCAACGATCACGCACAAGGAGTCGTCCGTAGGTTCACACCGAGTTTCAGCCTCTCACACTGCCGTTTGAAGTCATCAATACTAATTGTTACACAAATGTGCACCGGTTCAAACCCTTTACCTCTTATAGAGGCCAAAGTTTACTTCAATTATAACCAATTAGACTACAAGTTCATGTGTATCACATTTATTATTTGAATTTTGAGGAGGTGGCTGATGAGTCATTTCTAGTACATATTCATTGTCAATAATGTGGGAGGGGTACGTGGGCCTTATTTTCTAAAAGCTTTTGAAAATTACATAATATTAAAGGTCAGCATTTGAAAAGGGTTTAGCTTTTTTCCTTAAATTTTGGTGACACGTATATATACATATTGAAAATGAGTTAGCAAAAAAAATATAAACAAAATAAATATACATATTGAAAATGAGTTTTGAGTTAGCAAAGAATTTAAAATTACATTATATACTAGAAGTCAAATAAAATAATTAATATTTCTGCTTTATATAAACACAGCTACTAATTAGGATTTGGACATTTGATTCATTTTGTATACTAGAAAATCAATCTCAAACTGTGATTTTGTTCATAAAATTAGAGGTGCGATTTGGCTGGTTTACAGTTTCAGTTAATAACTTAAAGGGATAATTAAAAAAAAGTCCCCTACGGTTTGGGCTAATTAATTACAAAAAAACCAATTACAAATAACCATTTGATGTTTGATTAATATGTCTAAAATTTAATTACCTCAAAAAAAAATATGTCTAAAATTTAAGGGTATTGTTGGAAATCGGTTTTGTTAAGCCGGAAATTCCAAGTGTGGAAACTCGTTAATTTTGGAAACGAGTGGTGCAATTATTTTCACAAAACCATTTATGGGTGAGTGAGAAATCGATGCACAAATGGTACACTTGGAAAGATATATTTGTGGGAAATGTATCCAACTTATATGGAAGTTGGTAGATTGGTCAAATCCGGTGTTTGGTAAGTTGCTTGATTTTATCCGTTAAATAGGCAACTTTGACCCAAATCACCAATTTATGGTAACCTGATTGATTGCATCAAATCATTCCTAAACCGATTGAGGCCACAATTGGAAGGTTTGACTTGGCATAAAATCAATCTAATAAAGGAAGGATTTGATTGAGGATTGATGGGCTTGATTGTGTCCAAAATCATTGGGGCTTTCCTTTGGAAAAACCCTTATGTTTTCCCTATATATTGGAGTCCTCCTTCGTGGTTTTTCGTGCAATATACATCACAAACACAGAGCAAATTCGTGCATTCATATCACAATCATGTCACTCAAAATTGCATTACCCCGAGTGTGTCACGTAGAAGTGTGGTGTCACCTCAGCCTCACTTATCTCGATTCGCCGGGTAGAAGGATTTGTGGTGCTCCTATCCTTTACCAAAGTCGTTGTATCTTGGGAGACTCGTTGCACCTGCAACCGTGAGCATCGTGACGGGCAACAAGAGTCTTAAAGAAAGAGTTCGCTCGCCTCGACTTGCGCTTTTATCGCTTTTCTTTTTTTCGCTTTGCTTGTAATAGACTATTGTTAGTTCAAATTATCCCCCGTATCCTCGATTTTTGGTTGTAATCCCAACAATTTTAAGACTCTTGTTTGTAATTTGGGTGATGGCGTCTTCAAGCAACGCGATGACTCTGCGATTCATGAGGTGTGGCCTCGGGTGTGACAACACCTCCGACAACACCTTTTTACATTGTCCCTGCTTTTGGTGTGACCACACCTTCGCCCACACCTCTGCCAACACCTTCCTCGCTCTCCCTGTTCCGATGATCGTGGGGGTGTGACCACACCTTCTGTCACACCTCTGTTCCGAACGTTCAGGCGGCTCGGGAAGTGTTACTGACTCCTCTGCTCGGATATGCTCCAATATGCGTGGGGGTGTGACAACACCTTCCGCACACCCCGCTTTCACGATGCTCAGCCGTGGCGCCTTCTGTGACCACACCCGTGGCCTCACTTCAGGCTTCACATGGTTCCCTCCTGGCATAGGTGTTACATCGGTGTTGGCAACACCTTCGATCACACCTATTCCAATGATCGTGGCTGCCCATGCCGAAAGGCCTAAAAGTTTACCGGACTCAATCTTAACACGTGGCGGCAAAAGATGTTCTTTTATCTGACAACCCTAAGTTTGGTGAAGTTCCTTAAAGAGGACCCTCTTGTGGTTGCCCCAGGCGATACCAATATGGATCGTAGGGCCGCCCTGATGCATGGGGTCAAGGGGACTACTTGTGCAAGCATTACATCCTTAACGGGTTGGATAATGCGTTGTACAAAGGTGTATGCCTCGTTCAAAGGTACGCCAAGGACCGTGGATCTCGTTGGACAAAAAGTACAGAACGGAGGATGCCAAAGCACCAAGAAGTTCATTGTCGACAGCATTCTTGGAGTATGTGATGGTTGACACCAAGATCATGTTGTGAGTCAACTCCAAGAATTGCGATTGATTTTGCACAAAGATCCATGAAGGGATGCGATTGTGTGAAACCTTCCAAGTGGCTGCAATTATTGAAAAGTTGCTGCCTAGTTGGAGGGATTTCAAAAACTATCTCAAGCATAAGAGGAAGCAAATGGGTTTGGAGGATTTGATTGTGAAATTGCGCATTGAAGAAGGCAATAGACAATCGAATGCCAAGCATGAAAAGGCCTTGAAGGAACCTTGGTACACCTTGAAAAGGGATTCTTCAAGTTGAATGTAATGGTTGTGCGTCGCATCAATGATGCTAATAAAACTGTTGTTTCTTCCTCTTATATGATTAAGTTATGACTTATGGCATGTTAGACTTTGCATGTCCACATGAATGCCATAAAGAAATTGGTGAATATGAAATTATTACCAAATGTTAAATTGGACTCACAATATAAACGTGGAATTTTATGTTGTGATACTGCGATAGCCAAATAGCTATGGGCAGGGCACAAAGTGCCAACTTGAGTGCTATGACATATTGGGTGTCATAACACGTAGCTAAACATGTCAATGAAGGCATGAATAAATCTAAATGCCCTTGTGAGAGGTATATGATTAAGCGTCCCCTTGTGAGGGAGCACATGGCAAGTTAACTCTACCCAAAATTTGGTGAATGGATGCAACTGAGTCGTTTAGGCCTTCCGGAAATTCTTTGGAATTTTGCCTAGGCAATTGAATTATTTTTCAGTTGGCGATCCAATCACGGTTGAACTTGTGAGAAAAAAAAAACAATTATTTAATTGATAATTCTCAAAGTTGACATTGTTGCACAATGTGGGGTGGATGAGTTATGCCACAAATGTGGGGGTGGTTGGTAAATTTAAATTTACCTCAATCTTGACAACGATTGACCCCAATGACTACGGAGTCAAAGAAATACAAGTTCCTTTAAGAGGTATCCTTAGAAATGAGGATGTGGGTCAATTGGCATTAACATTGCTAATTGATAGCTAACAGGGGTCACCTGTGATTTCTCTTATAGATGTGCATCTTTTAGTGTACTCTTGAGTGTTGCAATATTGCACACATTGAGGTACCAAGAAAAGGTGTAGAAAAAAGCCTTAAAGGCTAAACTTATCAAGGTAGACCCAAAATGGATTGTTGTACCCGAACTTGTTGGGAACATATACAACAATTGAGTCATTGAATGAATAATGACAAGTTTGACAAATGATAAGGTCAAACGAATCTCTATCTAAAAGGAGATAACATATTGAGAATAGTCTATATGAGCTTAAGGTGTTATAAAGCCACATTGACATTGAAGGGCTTGAAAGTCCACCGGTGGCACTCATGTCAATTCAAGTGGTTACACATGCTCAGAGACTATGTGCTCAAATACGTAAACAAATTGATCTCAATCTTGCGCGCAAACTTGATTGAAGTGGAGATCAACTGTAAAATGCTAGAGGGAATTGGTGTAAAATCCACAACTTAAAGAACAGTTTCTAGTGGAAACCCAACCATGATGACTGGAGATCCCAAGAACTTAGTTCAATGGGAAAACTAAACTTTAAACTGTTCAGTCATAACACTTGGTACTTAGCTTCAAGCTAACCATTCCCTAGAGAGCACCACCAAGTGATTGAACCTGCTGACTGTGGTGAGGTTAAGTCCTATGGACTTTTAATGACGTCCTATACCTAATAAGGTGAGGTATTGCAGGGTACCTCTGATAGGCAAGGTCACCTATGTAAGTGTGAGGACGGGCCGCCTCAATGAAACCCTTATGAATCCCAAGTGTGATCCATGGCCAAAGCGGACACAACCAGAGAACTTCGAGATAAGCAGAAGTGTTGTTGTGTAAATATTGTTGTCTTGGTATATTCGTAAGCGGAGTAGTTCAAGGCATCGTGTCCACTAAGCCGCAGATATATCCGATAGTATCTTACTAAGGAAGGTTCAAAGCCACAAGCTACCTATCCTGATGCAACAACGTTTCCAGGGGCTGAGTGACTGAGTCTGCATGCATTCATGCATCGTTTCCACTCATGTGGGGGATTGTTGAAAATCGGTTTTGTTAAGCCGGAAATTCCAAGTGTGGAAACTCGTTAATTTTGGAAACGAGTGGTGCAATTATTTTCACAAAACCATTTATGGGTGAGTGAGAAATCGATGCACAAATGGTACACTTGGAAAGATATATTTGTGGGAAATGTATCCAACTTATGGAAGTTGGTAGATTGGTCAAATCCGGTGTTTGGTAAGTTGCTTGATTTTATCCGTTAAATAGGCAACTTTGACCCAAATCACCAATTTATGGTAACCTGATTGATTGCATCAAATCATTCCTAAACCGATTGAGGCCACAATTGGAAGGTTTGACTTGGCATAAAATCAATCTAATAAAGGAAGGATTTGATTGATGATTGATGGGCTTGATTGTGTCCAAAATCATTGGGGCTTTCCTTTGGAGAAACCCTTATGTTTTCCCTATATTGGAGTCCTCCTTCAGTGGTTTTTCGTGCAATATACATCACAAACACAGAGCAAATTCGTGCATTCATATCACAGTCTGTCACCCAAAATTCGCATTGATTACCCCGAAGTGTCACGTAGAAGTGTGGTGTCACCTCGAACCTCACTTATCTCGGTTCGCACGGGTAGAAGGATTTGTGGTGCTCCTATCCTTTACCAAAGTCGTTGTATCTTGGGAGACTCGTTGCCGCAAACCGTGAGCATCGTGACGGGGCAACAAGAGTCTTAAAGAAAGAGTTCGCTCGCCTCGACTTGCCTTACTGCTTTCTTTTTTCGCTTTGCTTGTAATAGACTATTGTTAGTTCAAATTATCCCCCGCTGTATCCCTCTGATTTTTGGTTGTAATCCCAACAGTAACTCTAGTATTTTGCTAAACTTAATCGGAGCTTTCGAAATATTTTGCATATAAAGGGGAATATGCATTTAAGATGAATCAGACCTAAAAGATTTTTTTTTTGTAATTTTAAAAAAAACTCTTTTTTTCGTAATTAACTCGAACATTAGGTTTTTTAGTAAATATCTCTAAATTAAATGGCAAATCTTACTTTGTCCCTATACTCTCATTGAGTATCATTTTGCCTTTTTGTACTCCCAATTATAGCACTGCACCCCCTTATACCCTTAATTAGTATCAGTTTACTCCCTTATGCTTTTAGAATATTATTTTATACTCATATACTCAAAACAATAACCATTTTATCCTCACCTGTTAGTTTTATTAAAATTTAAATTATTTTAAAAATATTTAATATTAATAAACTTATATTTATTTTCTAGACTAACTTTCACAACTTGATTATTAAATAACACTTAATATTAAATCTGTTATATTTGATATTTAGTTTCTAATTATTAAACTTTATTATAGTCCCTATTAAATTAATTTATAATAGATATTTCTATTAGTTAACACATTTATACTTTTAATTTATTAGTGGTTAATTTTTGAATAGATAAATTATTTTACAATATAATACATAATTTTTATATTTATTATGAGAAATCTGTGAATATATTAACAGAAAATAACCTAGAGTATAATTATTTAATAGTAACTATATTAATTTGAATAAATAGCAAGAAAGCTTTCCAAAAGAGATTATATGTATTTGAAGCCATTGTTATATTAAAATAATAGTAGGGACAACTAATAAAGTAATTTAATAAAGAAATATGAGGATGAAATGATATTTAAATTGTAAAGTGATACAAATTGATAGTATAAGTGGGTAGAGTAATACAATTGAAAGTACAAGGGATTAAAATGATATTCAATGAGAGTATAGAACAGTAAAGTGAGATTTACCCTAAAATAATGTATTTACTCTAGTGTAAACTCAACTAAATGATTTTGTTTTGAGAAAACACACAATACTCCATAAAAAAATAAAAAAATATAGTATGACTAGTTATTTGCGACGACTTGTTGTGGTATGGCGCAAAGAACTAACAAATAGAGGGTGGGTGTTTAAAACCCAAATTGTGGTGTTTGAATTGTCTTAATAGTCTTTAAATTAATTTCAACTAGTTACTAAGTAATAAGTAGAACTCGTGGATCTCTTGTAAGTAAATAGTAGAACTGAACTCATATTAAAGTACCATAAATAAATATCAACATTTAAATTATAATACACAATAAATAAATTGTATAATTAACAAGATTTATATATCTGATTAACTGAATACTTGAAACACCGGTTGGCAATAGATGATCACATCCGGTCAACCATATATGGAGTAAAGGGGGACACTGCTATTGTCCCGGTATAGAATGTAAATTAAAATTTAATGATTTCAGTTGATGCCATGAATATGTCATCTTCTGAAAATGTTACTGGAAAATGGAATTTTTATGAAAATTATATTAGACGAGTATAATAATTATAGTTAATATTATAATTTTTTAATGAAAAGATGGTTGTGGATATATCTTTTTTAAGTGAAAACTTATATTCCATAGTTATTAGGAAAAAAATAAAATAACACACAAACACTTATTTAGTATATATCTTCAAGTTATTATTTTTCTTGAAATAATATCGTATAATAGACCATCACAACCTCTCATTAAAGACTTTGATTTTCTTCTGAAAAAATAAAAATAAATAAAAGACTTTGATTTTGCAATTAGGTGAAAATTATATTTAATATATTTGGCCAAACTCATAATTATCGTAACATACATATTACTTAATTATATATCAATTTCTCTTCATGAATATTGGTTTGGGACCTTTTGGTATGCCCTTGATCATTTAACACCTGATTGATGGGTATATTTCAACCTGAATTAATCAAATTAGACACTTGAGCCCAGTAATAATAGAAACCAACCCAATAAAGCACAAAAATATCAATCCACCTCATTTACCAAGTACAGTACCATTTAATTTTATACTTTTAATTAGCACTTATTCCTTGATATATATATATATATATATATATATATATATATATATATATATATTACTGACTTGACTATCAGGAAGATTTTCTGAGGCAATTTAGGGTGTTCGTAACGGTTTCTTTGTACGGTAGGCAGTAAAACCCACAACCAAAAGTAAAAGCAGAATGGAGAAAAATAGTTTGGTATACTTGAAATATTTGAAGATTTATTAGTCTTCGTAATCATTTTAAATTCTGATCCAATATCATTTAAATTTCGGACATTTAGTCCGATTTTGACCAAAATTATATAATGCTACCGAATTGCTGACTAGGCCAGTGGGCCGAGCCACTGACGTGACTGAGAATTTTAGGAATTCCGGTGGTTTGGTGCAAAAATTGACATGTAAAATTTGGAGATTTCATAGCTTAGATGACAATTTTCCAACATGTTTCTACCTCGCTGGTTATATGGTCAGTAATTTTCAGATAAAATTACATTATTTCAGTCAAAATTATTCTAAATATCCAATTTTTTTTGAAAAAAATTGAACCAAAATTTGAGGACGACTGCTTAAAGAACTAAATCTCCAAGTAGTCCAAGTTACATACCCCAAAAATTATTTTCCCTATCAGCTGGTTATATTGACGGATTGTTGGAATTGGTTTTAATTAAAATGGGTTTGACCCGATTTTGACTAATTATTTAAGTGGGGTCATTTATTCAAAGTATGAAATAAATGAGATAAATGTCATCTACGCCGCGGGTAGATGAGTTTAGCATTTTGAATTTCTCAAAACCAATATCGGGTGAATGAGAAATAAATGCATAAAGTTGGCCACTTAAAATGCTTTTATATATGGAATATAAAAGTGGAACTCCTTATGGTACACCCTAGTGGACCAAGTCAATTTTGACTAGCCTTTGGCTAGCTCAAAAAGCACCGAGGACGGTGCGGAGCCGGAGCCGGAGCCGGGCCCGGGCCCGCGCACGTCGCACATAGTCGCATTGGGCGCTTTCGAGGCGCACTTTGCACTTCATATTTCTGCATTGTAAAAGAGAGTTTAAGAGCATCAAAGTGTTCGTTGTACTTGCGATTTGTAGTGCAACTATCGCAAGTAGTTCGTCGTTGTATCTTGGGAGACGATTGTTGTATTGCGTAAGCACCGTGAGCGGGACAATCTCGTCTTAAAGAGAAAGAGTCCAACTCTTTGCCTCGACGTCTTGATTTTACCGTTACTACTTCAATCAAGCTTTGTTTTTCGGCCATTCGGTATACACCAACTGGTTTTTTCCCAACAGTTTAAGACGAGATTTTCGTGTATATCAAATGGCTTCGTCTTGATTCAGCCCAAAGACTAAAGACCAACACCGGAGAGAAACCCGAGAAGTTTGGGGGTTCGGACTTCAAAAGTTGGCAAAAAAAATGTTGTTCTATCTTACGACTCAACCTTGCTCGTTTCCTTACGGAGGATGCCCCAACCGTGTGGGGGAAGAGAGAGGCGATAAAGAGAAGAGGATGGCGTTCGATGCTTGAGTCAAAGCGACTTCTGTGCTTTAACTACATTCTCAACGGATCGACAACACATTGTACAATGTGTATTGTTCGAAAAGATCGCTAAAGAGTCAGAGTGGAGCTCTTTAGAGAAGAAAGTATAAAACGGAAGATCTTTGGCACAAAGAAATTTGTTGTCGGCAAATTCCTTGAGTTCAAGATGGTTGACACCAAGACGGTGATCAACCAGGTTCAAGAGATCGATTGATTCGCATGATATAATTGCGTAAGGTATGGTGGTGAGTGAATCCTTTCAAGTAGCTGCTATAATCGAGAAGCTACCGCTTACGTGGAAGGATTTTAAAAATTACCTGAAGCATAAGCGGAAGGAGATGGGGCTTGAAGACTTAATTGTCGATTGCGAATTGAAGAAGACAATCGCAAGTCCGAGATTAAGTCCGCAAGCTTTTTCTATGGAGGCAAAGGCAAACTTGGTGGAGCCCAATGCTAGCAAGAAGAGAAAGACCGGGAATAATCAAAAGCGGGGAAGGCTAAAAAGTTCAAAGGAACTGCCTAACTCGGGAAAGCAATCACAAGGCTAAAGATTGTCGTCTTCCTAAAAAGGCCAATCGAAACTAGGTGCATGTGACCGAGGACAAATCGCACCAATTGATATGTCCGAGCTTGATCTCTCGGTTGTTGTGTATGAAGGCAACGATGGCTCAAAAGCTACCTTTAAAACCGTAGGCAAGTGCACCTATCGTTTATACTATAGATTATTGAGTACGAGTGTCATTCCCACGAGGATTGTAAAGTACTAATAATTACCGTCTTTTTGTTATTTAATCTAACAATTTTCAGAGTTTTTTTTGTTTTATGAAAAAGGAAAACAAATTGTAAATTGTAAAAATGAAGTAAAATTTGTAGAATAAGAAATCAAGAGATAAAAGTGTGTTTGAATGTAAATCCCTCTAGAATGTTTTTGTGATTTGACAAGTTAAAAGATTCAACCATAAGCCCTTAAGTAAAAACCAACCTCTTTTAATAAAATCTCATGCTATGTGGACCGTAGAAATTCCCGATTTAAGTTAATCCCTTTCTCAAGGCGAAAAACTCCTAATCTCAAGTTGATTAACTGAAATCTCTTTCTAGTTAAAACCCCCAAGATTGCATTATAACGATTTATGAATTCCCATATTAGGTTTGATCCTAATCCAGAAGATTTATGTCGTCCTATATCTAGGATTGCATGCAACTCTTTTCACTTATATAGGTTCTATTTCACCATGAATCTCTCGATTTCCTGGATGAAAAATAAATTTCAAATCAATATTGCGCATATATCAATTCGAATGAACGAAGCATAATATAAGTGAATCACACAAAATATGAAGATTTTATTAAAAACATACACACCTTAATCACAAATCCATTCTAGAGTTCATTACATTCAAACACTAGGAGTTTAGCTACACATGATTTTGACCAAAGAATAAATTACACAAGAAGATTTAAGTATTGTAGACATGGTGTACTTATCTTTCTCAAAATCTCAATTGACTTCTTTCTTGATTGATGATGTTGCTCCAAGCCTTCTTCTCCAATATTGCCCCAAGCTTTCTCCTCCAAGACCCCTTGATCCCAATTCTACTTAATGAAATGAATACAATGAATATTTCCTGAGTATCTAATGAATGCCTCTCTCAACTTCAACCCTTGGCTTTTATAGGCAACCAATACATTGATAGTACTCTCTTTTGTTAAACAATTGCCTCCATTTTCCTTGTTGGTTGGTGAATTCTTGTATTCAAGTGATGAGGAGGGACATGGAGACATGTTTCAGAAAATAGGGTGTTAAAAGTGTACAAAAGTGGCCAAAATGGGTTGGTTGGTGAGTTTTCCCCAAATTTCGCAAAGAAAAGTTGCAAAAAGAGGTCCCAGACACGCCCGTGTTGGGCAGCACGGCCAAGCCTGATAAGGGTCTTTTTATGCATGTTTTATGTGTATATTTGATTAGAATTCGAGTTATTTTATTGTTAGTTTTGTAAATTTTTGATTGTACATAGTTCATATTACTCCGAGGTGATTTTATTGATGTAGATTGACCATTCGGGGCTAATTTTGGTGAATTTCGGACCATGAATTCATGTCAAAACATACCGGGGAGTTTAAGGATGCAAAAACGCTCGAAATTCCAAGCCAAACGCGTCATTTCGGGGCCTTTTTGGTCCAACACGGGCAGGGGGTATCGGGCAACACGGTCGTGTTCCGTCGGGAGCCAAAAACTTGAAATTTTTGCACAAAACAGCCCCGAACACGGCCATCTCAGGCCTATTTTCAGTTTTTTTTGTGCAGCACGGCCTGGCCGTGCTACCCAACATGGCCGTGTCAGGGCCACTTTCTGTCACTTTTCTTTGCGAAATTTGGGGAAAACTCACCAACCAATCCATTTTGGCCACTTTTGTACACTTTTAACTCCCTATTTTGCTGAAACATGTCTCCATGTCCCCTCCCTCATCACTTGAATACAAGAATTCACCAACCAACAAGGAAAATAGGGGTGATTGTTTAATAAAAGAGAGTACTATCAATGTATTGGTTACCTATAAAAGCCAAGGGTTGAAGTTGGGAGAGGCATTCATTAGATACTCAGGAAATATTCATTGTATTCATTTCATTAAGTAGAATTGGGATCAATGGGTCTTGGAGGAGAAAGCTTGGGGCAATATTGGAGAAGAAGGCTTGGAGCAACATCATCAATCAAGAAAGAAGTCAATTGAGATTTTGAGAAAGATAAGTACACCATGTCTACAATACTTAAATCTTCTTGTGTAATTTATTCTTTGGTCAAAATCATGTGCAGCTAAAATCTTAGTGTTTGAGTGTAATGAACTCTAGAATGGAATTGTGATTAAGGTTTGTATGTTTTTAATAAAATTCTCATGTCTTGTGTGATTCACTTATATCATGCTTATCTCATTCGAGTTAATATTTCCGGTATATTAATTTGATATATTTTCTTCATCGGGTAATCGAAAGATTTATGGTGAAAAAGAAATTGTATAAGTGAAAAGAGTTGTATGCAATCCTAGATATAGGACGACATAAATCTTCTGGATTAGGGTTAAACCTAATATGGGAATTCATAAATCATTATAATGCAATCTTGGGGGTTTTAACTAGAAAGAGATTTCAGTTAATCAACTTGAGATTAGGAGTTTTTCGCCTTGAGAAAGGGATTAACTTAAATCGGGAATTTCTACGGTCCACATAGCATGAGATTTTATTAAAAGAGGTTGGTTTTTACTTAAGGGCTTATGGTTGAATCTTTTAACTTGTCAAATCACAAAAACATTCTAGAGGGATTTACATTCAAACACACTTTTATCTCTTGATTTCTTATTCTACAAATTTTACTTCATTTTTACAATTTATAATTTGTTTTCCTTTTTCATCAAACAAAAAAAACTCTGAAAATTGTTAGATTAAATAACAAAAAGACGGTAATTATTAGTACTTACAATCCTCGTGGGAATGACACTCGATACTCAATAATCTATATTATAAAATGATAGGTGCACTTGCCTACGGTTTTAAAGGTAGCTTTTGAGCCATCAAGTTTTTGGCGCCGTTGTCGGGGATTGTAATATTAAGAACGCTTTATTTTTGTTAATTTAATCATTTTTTTTACCATTATCTTTCTTTTTATCTATCTTTGTAAGTCTTGGTTTATACTTATCCTCTTTGTTTATCATGCATGTATGCCTACTCGTCGCCGAATTTGGAAGCGACACGCTAGTAGAACAACACGAGAGAAAGTACTAACACGCACCACAAAGAGGATACTAACGAAAGTAAAGATTTCGTCATGGAGGATGAACAAAGAACTATGTATGACTATGCCAAACCATCCATGGACGACACGTCATCTAGCATCGTAAGGCCCGCTGTTGCCGCCAATAATTTTGAAATCAAACCTAATGTCATTCAAATGGTGCAACAATTCGTTCAATTCGACGGCCTACCAGACGAAGATCCAAATAATCATATCACAAATTTCCTCGATACATTCAAAATCAATGGGGTCTCTGATGATGCCATCCGTTTACGCCTATTCCCATTTACTCTTCGGGGACGGGCTAAACAATGGCTAAATACTTTGCCAAAGGGAACGATTACAACGTGGAACATCATGGCGAAAAGTTCCTTTTGAAATATTTTCCACCGCCAAAATCGCACGATTGAGGAATGAAATCTCTTCATTCACTCAAGAAGATGACGAGACCTTGTACGACACTTGGGAGAGATTCAAAGAATTGTTGCGGAAATGCCCACATCATGGTCTTCCTATTTAGATGCAAGTCCAAACATTTTACAATGGGCCACTCTCGTCAACAAGGCAAATGATTGATGCGCGGCTGGGGAACTTTGAACAATAAAACACCGAAGCGCCCAAGATCGATAGAGGAATGGCCATGAATGGCTATCAATGGCAATCCGTCACGAGGTAAACCTAACGAACAGTGGGTGTTTATAATGCGGATGCAGGTGGTTACACTAGCCGCACATGTCGAAGCTTTGACCCAAAAGATCGGCGATCTAGCGGCCCTAAACCACCACCGCCGCATGTTTTATCTTGTGAAACTTGCGGAGGATTGCATAATCATCGGACGCCCACACACAATACCTCAAGTGAACAGGCTAATTACGTTGGGAATCAAGGCGAAATTACCCAAGTAATCCTTACAAAGAACACATATAATATCTTGGGTGGAGACAACATCCTAATTTCGGTTGGGGAAACCAAGGCCAACCACGACCTAATCCCAATCTTGATCTACACACGTCTCCCGTTTCACCAAATCAAGGTAAACCTAACTTGGAAGATCTTATAACAAAGTTTGTGCAATCAACGATGATACCCGATTCGGGCGGTGGAAACATCCTTGAGAAATCAAGAGGCATCTATCCATAACTGAAAACCAAATAGGCCGATTAAGATGATTTCCGAAGGCCACAAGGAAGTTTGTCGGGTAACACCGAGCCAAACCTGAGGGAGCACGTAAAGGCAATCACCATCAGTTTTCCACATGAGCATGATTATGCCAACGCCACCATGCAGAAATATGTGGAGGACGACAAACACGAAGAAAAGCCCATGAAAAAAGTGGTCGCCGAATACAAGCCCAAGATCCCTTACCGGAGTTTAATCAAGAAGATAGAAGGGAAGACAAATTTGGTAAGTATCTTGAGTCATTCAAGCAATTACATACTAATATTCCATTTGTTGACCCTCCTTCAAAGCATGTTAGGGATCTTAATGACATCATTCCTAGTGAAAATAAGCTTAACAAATTATCAAATGTGCAATTGAATGATAAATGTCCTTCCAATGAACTACCACAAAAATTTAATGATCCAGGAAGCTTTATTATTCCTTGCACAATTGATGGTTTACCTGTTGATAGGGCACTAGCCGACTTGGGAGCTAGCATCAACGTGATGTCTTATGAAACATTCAAGCATGCAGAATTAAGTGAACTTAAACCTATTAGGATGGACATTCAATTAGCCGATAAATCGATTAAACATCCTAGAGGTATTGTTAAAGATGTGCTAGTTAAGATTGATAAATTCATATTCCCAGTTGATTTTATTATTCTTGACATGCATGATGATATAGAAGTTCCCTTAATTCTAGGGCGTCCCTTTTTTGCTACCGCAAAATCTCTCATTGATGTGTATGATGGAAAACTTATTTTGAGAGTAAGGAGTGAACAAGTTATCTTTAAAATTCCCTTGAAAAATCACATAGATGATACTTGTTTTCCTATAAACTTGATTGGGAAAAATGATCCTTTGCTTGATACACCATCTAATAAACCCTTGAAAGCATGTGATGTTCAATGTGCAAAAGTTTCCACAGATGAATCCCATTTTGAGAATAACATGCAGAAAAATAGGACCATGAAGGTCAATTGTTCGAAAATCGATACGGGTGGCGATGTTGTTCAAAGAGATAAATTTTTTCATAAGTTCAAGGCTCCGCCCGATTAAATCTTCACATTTAGGTGAAATGGTCCAGCTATACGATGTTAAAGAAGCGCTACCCGGGAGGCAACCCGATGTTTGTGTGCAATTGTTTTCATTTATTTTTATTTTATTTTATTTTCTTTCAAAATAATCACAAGTCATTAGAGTCATTTTCAAATCATAAAAAAAAAACTCTTGAGCTTCTTCTTGCTTGTCCTAATTGGGAATATTTGAGATTTCACGGTATTCGAGTTGTGTGTTGCTTAACTTTGATTAGGTATGAAGATGCCGTTGAAGGTCCCGTGCCAAAACAACCCAATGGTCGCTCAACACTCGATTCCACTATTGTAGTAAGGTCGTATTTTTTTCCCACCTCTTTTATATCATTCTAATTTTTTTGTTTTTTTAGTGTTTTGTGTGTGTTTGTCCATTTATTTCTTTCACATTAAGGACAATGTGAATCTTAAAGTTGGAGGTGGGTACAATAACATTTTCGGAATGCTTGTGTGTTTGTTTTCAAGAGATGTGATTTTTTTAACAAATTGAGTATTTGCTAGTCAATAACTTGCCCAATTATACCTATATTAACTTGTTAATTTGTGTTTTCAATGTGAAGCAATTGATTGTCTAGGATAGATTGACGTGGATGCGCAGGCAAAATTTTGATGAGATTTCTAACACCATAAATACTTGATGTGTTAAGGCATATACGACGATACCTAGCGCTATGAACGTCTGAGAACTCGTGATTTAGTAGTGGTTAACGAGTTGTTAAACCAAGCTTGCGAAAAAAAAAGAGAAAAAAAAAACGGACCAATCGAGGTTATACTCCTCTATTTGTTGTTGCTTAGTAACTAGGAGCATTCATGAGCCCCATGTTTGTCTTTTACGTAAAACGGCGACACGAATATGAGTATGGGAAACCACCCTGGGAGTGTTTGAACAGAAATTCAAAATATAAACTTAGTGGAAGCATGTCTCGAAAGATCCCAAAAAAAAAAAAAAAAAAACCGAAAAAAAAAGGAGAATGAATACTCCTTGACTTCTCATTCCAATAAAGTTCAAGAAGTTTGGTTATATGACTAGTAGGCTAACTACAATGATCTATTGAATTCTTGTATTTTCATGGCGTTATTGAATTGAAGTTGTTCATAACTATTAGTATTTGTGGAGTGATGATTTCAAGTCTGAATAATACCTGCCGATATTACGATCTTTCTTGACAATCGATCGCTTTACAAAACTATGTTTTTACTTAATGGTTAATTCAGGTTGAGAAGGCCAAGAACTTGATTTTATGTTCAATATGTTGAAAAAAAAATCATCTTTGTATGTTGTGATTTATTGAATCCCTCTTTTTGAAATAATGTTTTGCTTGAGGACAAGCAAAGTTCAAAGTTGGAGGTGGTTTGATAAGGGTCTTTTTATGCATGTTTTATGTGTATATTTGAGTAGAATTCGAGTTATTTTATTGTTAGTTTTGTAAATTTTTGATTGTACATAGTTCATATTACTCCGAGGTAATTTTATTGATGTAGATTGACCATTCGGGGCTAATTTTGGTGAATTTCGGACCATGGATTCATGTCAAAACATACCGGGGAGTTTAAGGATGCAAAAACGCTCGAAATTCCAAGCCAAACGCGCGTCATTTCGGGGCCTTTTTGGTCCAACAACACGGCAGGGGTATCGGGCAACACGGCCGTGTTCCATCGGGAGCCAAAAACTCGAAATTTTTGCACAAAACAGCCCCGAACACGGCCTGGCCGTGTTGGACAACACGGCCATGTCGTCGCCTATTTTCGATTTTTTTGTGCGGCGGCCTGGCGTCTTTAACATGGCCGTGTCGGGGCCACTTTCTCGTCACTTTTCTTTGCGAAATTTGGGAAAACTCACCAACCAATCCATTTTGGCCACTTTTGTACACTTTTAACTCCCTATTTTGTTTGAAACATGTCTCCATGTCCCCTCCTCATCACTTGAATACAAGAATTCACCAACCAACAAGGAAAATAGGGGTGATTGTTTAATAAAAGAAATACTATCAATGTATTGGTTGCCTATAAAAGCGAAGGGTTGAAGTTGGGAGAGGCATTCATTAGATACTCGGAAATATTCATTGTAGTCATTTCATTAAGTAGAATTGGGATCAAGGGTCTTGGAGGAGAAAGCTTGGGGCAATATTGGAGAAGAAGGCTTGGAGCAACATCATCAATCAAGAAAAAGTCAATTGAGATTTTGAGAAAGATAAGTACACCATGTCTACAATACTTAAATCTTCTTGTGTAATTTATTCTTTGGTCAAAATCATGTGCAGCTAAAATCTTAGTGTTTGAGTGTAATGAACTCTAGAATGGATTTGTGATTAAGGTTTGTATGTTTTTAATAAAATTCTCATGTCTTGTGTGATTCACTTATATCATGCTTATCTCATTCGAGTTAATATTTCCGGTATATTAAATTGATAACTTTTCTTCATCGGTGTCGAAAGATTTATGGTGAAAAAGAAATTGTATAAGTGAAAAGAGTTGCATGCAATCCTAGATATAGGGCGACATAAATCTTACGGATTATGGTCAAACCTAATATGGGAATTCATAAATCATTATAATGCAATCTTGGGGTTTTAACTAGAAAGAGATTTCAGTTAATCAACTTGAGATTAGGAGTTTTTCGCCTTGAGAAAGGGATTAACTTAAATCGGGAATTTCTACGGTCCACATAGCATGAGATTTTATTAAAAGAGGTTGGTTTTTACTTAAGGGCTTATGGTTGAATCTTTTAACTTGTCAAATCACAAAAACATTCTAGAGGGATTTACATTCAAACACACTTTTATCTCTTGATTTCTTATTCTACAAATTTTACTTCATTTTTACAATTTACAATTTGTTTTCCTTTTTCATAAAACAAAAAAAACTCTGAAAATTGTTAGATTAAATAACAAAAAGACGGTAATTATTAGTACTTACAATCCTCGTGGGAATGACACTCGGTACTCAATAATCTATAGTATAAAACGATAGGTGCACTTGCCTACGGTTTTAAAGGTAGCTTTTGAGCCATCAAGGCCGCGCTGCACAAAATTTGCTGAAGAATTGTCTGACACGGCCGTGTCGTAAGACACGGCCAGGCCGTGTTGTGCGACACGGCCGTGTTGTACGACACGGCCAGGCCGTGTTCGGGCCTGTTTTGTGCAGTTTTTCTTCCTCTTTTGATCCCCTTCAACATGGCGTGTTTGGTGACACGGCTTGGCGTTGGACCCTTTTTCCAATTTTTATCCAATTTATTTCCTTCTTTTTTGAACATGACCATGTTGCTTGACACCCCAAGTCATGTTGAGTGATTTTCTTGCCTTTTTTCAATTAATATTGGCTTCATATTGCTCCAAATTGCTCCACCTATAATGTTAAACACATCACACGATGAAATGCTACAGAAATACTTGAGAAACTATGATTTTTCTAACAAAACAATTCAAAAACTATTAAATTAATAACACGAAATGTGTACAAAATGACACTTATCAAACCACCTCCAACTTTGAACTTTGCTTGTCCTCAAGCAAAACATTATATCAAAAAGAGGGATTCAATAAATCACAACATACAAAGATGATTTTTTTTTCAACATATCGAACATAAGTAGTCAAGTTCTTGGCCTTCTCACCCCGAATTAACCATTAAGTAACAACATAGTTTTGTAAAACGATCGATTGTCAAGAAAGACTGTAATATCGGCAGGCATTATTCAGACTTGAAATCATCACTCCACAAATATTGATAGTTATGAACAACTTCAATTCAATAATGCCATGAAAATACAAGAATTCAATAGATCATTGTAGTTAGCCTACTAGTCATATAATCAAGTTTCTTGAACTTTATTGGAATGAGAAGTCAAGGAGTATTCATTCTCCTTTTTTTTCGTTCTTTTTTTTTTTTTTTGGGACCTTTCGAGACATGCTTCCACTAGGTTTATATTTTGAATTTCTGTTCAAACACTCCTAGGGTGGTTTCCCATACTCATATTCGTGTCGCCGTTTTACGTAAAAGACAAACATGGGGCTCATGAATGCTCCTAGTTACTAAGCAACAACAAATAGAGGAGTATAACCTCGATTGGTCCGTTTTTTTTTTTCGTTTTTTTATATATATATATATATATTTTTTTCACAAGCTTGGTTTAACAACTAGTTAACCACTACTAAATTATGAGTTCTCGGAAGTTCATAGCACTAAGTATCGTCGTATATGCCTTAACACATCAAGTATTTATGGTGTTGGAAATTTCGTCAAAATTTAGCCCGCATCCACGTCAATCTATCCTAGACAATCAATTGCTTCACATTGAAAACACAAATTAACAAGTTAATATAGGTATAATTGGGCCAAGTTATTGACTAGCAAATACTCAATTTGTAAAAAAAAAAATCACATCTCTTGAAAACAAACACACAAGCATTCCGAAGATGTTATTGTACCCACCTCCAACTTTAAGATTCACATTGTCCTCGATGTGAAAGAAAGAAATGGACAAACACACATAAAACACTCAAAAAAAAAACAAAGAAATTAGAATGATATAAAAGAGGTGGAAAAAAGAAAAATACAACCTTACTACAATAGTGGAATCGGTGTTGAGCGACCATTGGGTTGTTTTGGTACGGGACCTTCAACGGCATCGTCATACCTAATCGAAGTTAAGCAACACACAACTCGAATACCGTGAAATCTCAAATATTCCCAATTAGGACAAGCAAGAAGAAGCTTAAGAGTTTTTTTTTTTTATGATTTGAAAATGACTCTAAGGACTTGTGATTATTTTGAAAGAAAATAAAATAAAATAAAAATAAATGAAAACAATTGCACACAAACATCGGGTTGCCTCCCGGGTAGCGCTTCTTTAACGTCGTATAGCTGGACCATTTCACCTAAATGTGAAGATTTAATCGGGCGGAGCCTTGAACTTATGAAAAAATTTATCTCTTTGAACAACATCGCCACCCGTATCGATTTTCGAACAATTGACCTTCATGGTCCTATTTTTCTGCATGTTATTCTCAAAATGGGATTTATCTGTGGAAACTTTTGCACATTGAACATCACATACTTTCAAGGATTTATTAGAAGACATATCAAGCAAAGAATCATTTATCCTTGTCTCAATCAAGTTTATAGGAAAACAAGTATCATTTATAGGATTTCTCAAAGGAATTTTAAATATAACTTGTTCACCCCCTACTCTCAAAGTAAGCTTTCCATCATGCACATCAATGAGAGATTTAGCGGTAGCCAAAAATGGACGTCCTAGAATTAAGGGAACTTCTATATTATCATGCATGTCAAGAATAACGAAATCGACTGGAAATACGAATTTATCAATCTTGACTAACACATCATGAATAATACCTCTAGGATGTTTAATCGATTTATCGGCTAATTGAATGTCCATCCTAATAGGTTTAAGTTCACCTAATCCCGCATGCTTAAATGTTTCATAAGACATCACATTGATACTAGCTCCCAAGTCGGCTAGTGCCCTATCAACAGGTAAACCATCAATTGTGCAAGGGATAAATTTGCTGAAGAATTGTCTGACACGGCCGTGTCGTATGACACGGCCAGGCCGTGTTGTGCGACACGACCGTGTTGTACGACACGGCCAAGCCGTGTTCGGGCCTGTTTTGTGCGGTTTTTCTTCCTTTTTTGATCCCCTTCAACATAGCCGTGTTTGGTGACACGGCTTGGCCGTTTTGGACCCTTTTTCCAATTTTTATCCAATTTATTTCCTTCTTTTTTGAACATGGCCATGTTACTTGACACCCCAAGTCATGTTGAGTGATTTTCTTGCCTTTTTTCAATTAATATTGGCTTCATATTGCTCCAAATTGCTCCACCTATAATGTTAAACACATCACACGATGAAATGCTACAGAAATACTTGAGAAACTATGATTTTTCTAACAAAACAATTCAAAAACTATTAAATTAATAACACGAAATGTGTACAAAATGACACTTATCAGCAATAAGTGCTATATGGTGGAGAACCCGAGAGAATGGTGGGTGGACACAGGTGCTACACGCCACATATGCTCCGACAAAGACATGTTCTCAACGTATACTTGTATCAACGGAAGGAAGCTATACATGGGAATCATGCAACGCGTCAAATTGTCGGTCTCGGCAAGGTGGTCTTGAAGATGACCTCGGGCAAGGAGTCGACCCTCGTTGATGTCCTTCATGTTCCGGACATTCGGAAGAACTTAGTGTCGTGGATCGTTGTTGGTTAAGGCGGGGTTTAGATTAGTATTTGAGGCTCAAAAGTTTGTACTTATGAAAAATGGACAGTTCATAGGAAGGGGGTACTTAGATAATGGACTGTTCAAGATGAATGTAATGAATGTACTCAAAACTTTGAAAGCAATAAAATTAATGCTTCTTCTTATTTGCTTGAGTGTTCAAATTTATGGCATGTTAGATTAGGACATGTGAATTTTAACACTTTGAAAAAGTTAGTAAACTTGGAATTACTACCTAACTTTAAAATAGATTCACATCACAAGTGTGAAATCGTGTTGAGGCAAAAATGGCCAAAACACCATTCCACTCGGTGGAAAGAAAAACAGAACCTCTAGAGTTAATTCACAAGATATATATGTGATTTAAAGTTTGTGCAAACTAGAGGTGAGAAAAAGTATTTTATTACTTTTATCGATGATTGCACAAAATACTGTTATGTATATCTTTTAAGAAGTAAAGATGAGGCCTTAGAAGCTTTTAAAAGCTATAAGAATGAGGTTGAAAATCAACTAAGCAAACGAATTAAGATAATTGAAGTGATAGAGTGGAGAATATGGAGCTCCTTTTGATGAATTTTGCTCGGATTCTGGTATTATTAATCAAACGATGACTCCTTATTCACCACAATCAAACGGTATTGCTGAACGCAAAAACCGAACTCTAAAAGAAATGATGAATGCTTTGTTGATAAATTCTGGTTTACCTCAGAATTTGTGGGGGGAAGCAATTCTCTCGGCTAACCACATTCTTAACAAAATACCACACAAAAATAAAGATAAAACTCCGCATGAGTTATGGAAAGGTCGAAAACCTTCATATAAATACCTGAAAGTGTGGGGGTGTTTGCCTAAAGTAGAAATACCTAAGCCAAAACAAGTCAAGATAGGGCCTAAAACAATCGATTGCATTTTCATTGGATATGCAAATAACGATGAGTGCATATCGATTTTTAGTGCACAAATCGAGAATTCCGGATGTACAAGAAGGTACAATTATTGAGTCAAGGAATGCTGTAGTTTTCGAAGACGTGTTTCCTTGTCAAGAAAGGAAAGAAGCTAGTTCTAGCAAAAGAACACGTGATCAAAGTGATGAAGAACCAAGACGCAGTAAAAGGGCCAAAACAACTAAGTCTTTTGGTCCAGATTTTCTAACTTATGTGTTAGAAAATGAACCAAGACAATTGGTGAAGCATTGTCGATCCGAAGCTCCATTCGGAAAGAAGCCATTAATGATGAGATAGATTCCATTATGCAAAATCATACTTGGGAGTTGGTAGATCTCCCACTGAAATAAGCCTTTAGGATGCAAGCGGATCCTTAAAAGGAAATATAAAGCTGATGGAACTATTGATAAGTACAAGGCCAAGTTAGTAGCTAAGGGATTTAAACAAAGAGAAAGAACCAAGACGCAGTAAAAGGGCCAAAACAACTAAGTCTTTTGGTCTAGATTTTCTAACTTATGTGTTAGAAAATGAACCAAGGACAATTGGTGAAGCATTGTCCAGTCCAGAAGCTCCATTCTGGAAAGAAGCCATTAACAGTGAGATAGATTCCATTATGCAAAATCATACTTGGGAGTTGGTAGATCTCCCACCTGGAAATAAGCCTTTAGGATGCAAGTGGATCCTTAAAAGGAAATATAAAGCTGATGGAACTATTGATAAGTACAAGGCCAAGTTAGTAGCTAAGGGATTTAAACAAAGAGAAGGCCTTGATTTATTTGATACGTATTCACCTGTGACAAGAATCACATCTATTAGAGTTCTCATTGCTATTGCGATTGCATAACCTTGAGATACACCAAATGGATGTGAAAACGGCTTTTCTAAATGGTGAATTAGAAGAGAAATCTACATGGAACAACCCGGAAGGTTTGTTGCTCTGGGCCGAGAGAAGAAGGTGTGCAAACTCGTTAAGTCATTGTATGGCCTTAAGCAAGCTCCGAAACAATGGCACGAGAAATTTGACAGAACTATGTTGTCAAATGGTTTCAAAATTAACGAGTGTGATAAATGTGTTTACATTAAAGACACACCTAATGCTTATGTAATTGTCTGTCTGTATGTTGACGACATGTTAATTATGGGTAGTAATCATGATATAATCATGAATACTAAGAAAATGTTAATCAAACATTTTGATATGAAAGATATGGGTATAGCAGATGTTATTCTGGGAATTAAGATCTCTAAAACATCTGATGGACTTGTTTTATCACAGTCTCATTATATTGAGACAGTACTTCGAAAGTTCAATGCTTATGATAGCCCTCCAGCTAAAACACTTGTTGATTTAAGCTTACACTTAGCTAAAAATCAAGGTGAGCCTGTATCTCAACTAGAATATTCTCGGATCATTGGCAGTCTAATGTATGTAACAAACTGCACACGTCCGGATATTGCCTACGCAGATTAACAAACCGAGTAGATTTACGAGTAATCCCGAAATGACCATTGGAAGGCATTGATAAGGGTTCTTAGATATCTAAGACTCACCATGAATTATGGATTACATTACTCGAGATATCCAACTCGTATTAGAAGGATACAGTGATGCTAACTGGATATCTGACTCAAAAGACTCCAAGTCCACTAGTGGTTATGTTTTTACCATTGGTGGTGGAGCGGTGTCATGGAAATCCTCTAAACAAACTTGTATAGCTCGATCCACGATGGAATCGAGTTTATAGCATTGGATAAAGGCCGGTGAAGAAGCGAAATGGCTTCCCAACTTTTTATAGGATATTCCTTGGCGGCC
This sequence comes from Rehmannia glutinosa, assembly GCA_016081115.2. Classification (NCBI taxonomy): domain Eukaryota; kingdom Viridiplantae; phylum Streptophyta; class Magnoliopsida; order Lamiales; family Orobanchaceae; genus Rehmannia; species Rehmannia glutinosa. The sequence goes on along the minus strand of CM071929.1, from coordinate 54,881,603 downwards.
TAAGCCGTGGCCGCAATCATGATACATTGTGATAGTCGGTCGGCGATAGGAAGGGCTCAAAATAGTATGTACAACGGTAAGTCTCGACATATACGTCGAAGACATAACACCGTTAGGCGATTGATCTCAAATGGGGTTATTACAATCGATTACGTGAAATCGAAAGAAAACCTAGCGGATCCGTTAACTAAAGGTTTGAATAGAGATCAAGTATCTTGCTTATCGAAAGGAATGGGCTTAAAATCCACAAAATAAGAATATTCATAAGCGGTAACCCAACCTTGTGAATTGGAGATCCCAAGACCTTGGTTCAATGGGACAACTAAGTTATGTATATTCGATAAATACTTGGAGCATATTACGACTCATTCCTATCCAAGTGGAGAAACCTGCTGAATGTGGTGAGGTTAAGTTATAAACTTTTAATGATTCATATACTTTAAAGAAGTGGAGTATGGCGGATACTCTTAATAGGAGATCACCTATATAATTGTGAAGACGGGCGCTTCAACGAAACACTTATGAATCCAAGATGGTGCCAAAGGCCAAAATGGACACAACCGTGAGAACCAAATGGTGTTAGGAAAGATATTGTGTGGATCTTTGTTGTTTTGGTTTTAAACAATTTGAGCAGATTCAAGACATCGTGTCACTCACATTTGTGCGGCTAGTAAATTGATAGCATTCCACTAAGGAAGGTTCAAAGCCACAAGCTACCTCTCCCGATGCAATAGCTTTCCGTTTGAACTCTCTTAGTGTCTGCGTACTCATATGCATTTATTTCATTCATGTGGGGGATTGTTGGAATTGGTTTTAATTAAAATGGGTTTGACCCGATTTTGACCAATTATTTAAGTGGGGTCATTTATTCAAAGTATGAAATAAATGAGATAAACGTCATCTACGCTCCGCGGTAGATGAGTTTAGCATTTTGAATTTCTCAAAACCAATATCGGGTGAATGAGAAATAAATGCATAAAGTTGGCCACTTAAAATGCTTTTATATATGGAATATAAAAGGGTGGGAATATGGAAAGCCATATCCCACATAGGAAACATATTAAATGTTTGACTAGTTAATAAAGAGCTTCACCAATAATAAGGAGTAATCAAGTGGAACTCCTTATGGTACACCCTAGTGGACCAAGTCAATTTTGACTAGCCTTTGGCTAGCTCAAAACACCGAGGACGGTCGCGAGCCGTCCGAGCCGAGCCGGCCAGGCCGGCCCGCGACGTCGCACATGGTCGCATTAGGCGCTTTCGAGGCGCACTTTGCACTTCGCACGTCGCATCGTCGCGAGGAGCTTTAAAGTTTTGGAAAATCGAACCAGGGTTGATCCGATGGCTCGGTGACGTGGCGAGCGGCTCGGGTGATGATGACTTGGCAGATCGCAGTGGCGACACGTGGCGCCGATTGATGCGTCGTCTGTCACCGACAGGCGAGACCGCGATCGACGCCAGCGCTGTCATCGGTGTGAATGGGTGCATGCTAATAGGTGTGCTCGCTTCAGCAGATAGATCGGACCATCGGTCACGCAATCGTTAACCACAAGGCGCGATCCGACGGTCAAGATCGATCCCGCACCGGGGATGCACCCGGTCGAAGAGGCACCAGGAGCTCTATATAAACCACCCCAGAATTCATTTCAACACATCAAAAATCGAATTTCACTTCATATTTCGCATTGTAAAAGAGAGTTTAAGAGCATCAAAGTGTTCGTTGTACTTGCGATTTGTAGTGCAACTATCGCAAGTTAGTTCGTTGTATCTTGGGAGACGATTGTTGTATTCCGTAAGCACCGTGAGCGGGGGCAATCTCGTCTTAAAGAGAAAGAGTCCAACTCTTGCCTCGACGTCTTGATTTTACCGTTACTCTGCTCAACTGTTTTTCAGCCATTCGGTATACACCAACTGGTTTTTTCCCAACACGGATTCAGGGTTGGGCCCTTGGCGCAACCCTCTTTTTTTTTAAGAAAAAAATTAGTGAGAATTTTTTGTTTTTTTTTTTTAAATTAGTTATAGTTTGTATATTCTTTTTGGATTTTCTATCCAGCCCACTCCACTTTTGTGTATCGCTCCACTCTGCTAGGGTCTCCTACCTCTGCCATTGGCCGCTTACTAGGGAAGAAGTTTGTCTGTAGCAGCTAAATAGTATTGAGAGGTAACTAACCAAGACAATTCACAGTTATAGAGCATATATTACATACAGTAAAAAAAAATCCACAAAAGTGAAAAATGGATGAAAGAAAGCCGATCGACGCGCAACAACAAAAACATCACTAACGTGGCACAGTAGGATAAACATTATTATCGTCAAAGCATTATCAAAAGTGTTGATTATTTTATTAATGACTAATGCGACAATTAATGTTGTAATTAATTAATGAAATACTAAATTAAAAGCTTAATTAATACTAAAGAAAGCATCAGATTTTAAGATTTTCTTGTCTAAGCGACGTGTATGATTCAAATGATATGCTCTTTTTACCTGTAGGTGTAGCCTAATCCTCTCTTTTTATTTGTTTAATCAAATTCATTAGGAGTCAACCAAATCATCTTAGATTATGAAAAACAATAAAAAAAAATTAAAAAAAAAAAGCTTACCTTTCTTAGTAGGAGTCAAATTTTGAATGAATTAATCTTAGGCTATATAGTAGATTCCCTAGTTTTACAGCCTTATCTTGCTACCCATCTGAGGGGCAAATGTATCATGGAATTCATACAATATTAAAAGGGGAAAGGCAATTAGAATAATGGGCGTATTATAATTGGTAAATATACATTCTTAGTCCCCTAAAAATCGACATATTTTTTCATGGCACTTCAATTCCAGTCTTATTTCAATAATTGACCAAAAAAAAGAGTCAGAAACTCAAAATCATTAGAAGTTTTTCAAGAGTGAAATCCATCAAACCATCCAGAACCTTGTAAATTATAGGGGTAAATTGCATAAAAATATACATAGTTTAAAAAATCGTTCAAAATTTGATATCTACCAAATTTCTTAAATTTTTTGCTAAATTGGACTGAGATTTTCACTAAGTCGCTAGAATACTGAACTATATAAAATTACAAAATGAATAGACCATTTTAATAATTAGAGATAATAAACACTACAAAAAAACAGCTACTTCGCGGCGGTTTATTTTAAATATTACGGCGGTTTAAAACCGCCACCCAAGTATTTCGCAGCGGTTTGCAATCCGCTGTCCATACAGGTGTCGCGAGAGATTTGCCAGCAGTTTTTCGCAAACGCTGGAAATTGTGTCACTAAATATTTTAGCAGTGGTTTTTAGCAGCGGTTCCAAACCGCCGCTAATTTTAACATTGCAGCGGTTCCAAACCGCCGCTAATTTTAACATTACAGCGGTTCCAAACCGCCACGAATAGAAAAGAACGGATGGAAAAAAGGGCAGCGGTTATGTGAACCGCCGCAAATATAATTCTACTATAATTTCTCATTTTCTAAAATGCATGTATTTGTAACAGCTACCACTAATATTTTTATAAAATTTCCTCATAGTTTTTATTCAACTATGTGACAGATGTGTCACATAATTGTGACAAAGTCATAATATCATCCAATTATGTAAAAGTCTTATAAACTGTAATATCATAAAGTCAAAAACATTACATTACAATCACTAAAAACCATCTACAAAAGTATATGTTCATATACAATAGCAATATATGCAACATTACGCAAATGAAAATTCTCATTTATATCATGATTAGAGGATGACCATCGTCTTCTGTGCCTGCAATTGAAACCAAATTATAATATTATTCCTCATAACTTATATTCAATACAGAAGTCGTAATTCTAGAAATGCTCATAAGTAAAATCATCAAGTGACAAAATGCTAATTGATGAAACAAGTATATACATATAGTTGAATATGGAGAAACAAGTACATACCATTTCAAATGTTTGGTTTAGCCAATTAGCGAGCTGTTTGGGGCCTTTTGTAGCAACATCGGTATAACAAATCATTTTTATGAAACTTTTGTAGCGACTATCATCCAACAGTTGATTAATTCTTAATAGTTGAAGTCTAGATAAAAAATCATAATCCAAAACAAGTGAATTTGTCCCTTCCTGTCTTTCCTTGATAGACATTTGAGTGGATAAGAAGTGCTTAAACCTACTCTTTCATTTAATCATGCATTTGTCTGGTTGTAATTTTGCAACAGTGCTTTGCCATAATTGATTAAACAATTAGAGTCCCACCAAATTTTCTGCATTCACTCTATTGATATAATTCTATAATTCTAATTCTCATGTCAATAAGCAACCAACATGACAATAAATATACAATAAAATCTATAGCATACTGGTTGGTTCACAAAAACTTGACAGCATACTGGAAAAAAAAAAAGAAACCTCACATTCCTTACACAAGTTTTCGATCAAGAGCTTGTTAATTGTCATTGAAGTTTTCGATCAAGAGCTTCTTTGTTATCTAAGATAAGTAAACAGTGGTTTCCAAATATTTTAAGTCATATTTAACTACTTGTCTATTTCTTCAAAACTAGTTTTCAGAATTTTTCTTTCCATGATTGTAGGTATGAGACCACAGAATGATAAATAAAGCAATAATCAGGTGATCAATAAATAGCTGATGTACAGAATCATTGGTCATGCAAATAAAAGCAACTTACCTCAAAAGCATTCGGGATAAGCGTGCTTACTGCATCAGTTGATTTAGTTTCTTCAGATTTATCCTCCACATCGGCATTCGCTGTTAATTATTGAAAGAAAAAAGTTGGATTACAAAGAGAAATAATGAAGGGTGTAACAGAATTATGTGATATGTCATACACATAATTTCATTACAATACCAGTACGTGTCAAATAAATAACAGGACGTCCCTTCCCCGATTTTGCCATTAGTAGCGAGTACTACTGTACTAAACGCCTCTTCTTGATATGAGAGCAAGCAATCATACTTACATCTGATCCATTTAACTTTCAAAAGTACTAATATCCAAAACCCAAAAAAAACTAAACTTATATATCTACATATTTTGGCTTTAAGTGAATCGATAATCAAAACAAAAGAGTTTTAAGAGCAAAGTTTTCTTGCCAGATGAATCCCGTTTATCATTAACATACAAATTCTGTAATTTCATAACACCTAATCCTAAAATCGTATGGCGAATAAATAATGAACAAACTTAATGATGACTGCTGAATTTCACCTTTCAGTACTTAAATTATTATGGATGCCATACAACCATCACTCAGATAGATATTCACATCAATAAATTAGCATTTTAAATTGATTCTCTTTATGAGTTCATTATATTAAATAAAACATTTCACTAAATGTTAACAATAGAACTAAACAGAACACAGTTACTACAACAACAGAACAAGCAAGGTTAATGCCATAAGGCTAGTGCCATAAGCGGAGCAGAATAAATTCACAGAATATCAACTCACAATCAACTTCAGTAGCTGAAATTCAACACCCGATTATTGGCTTCTGTGATCTACGCGACAAAACTAAACCATCAAATCGAACAATTTTTTAAGTCCTTAAAACCATGCAAAGACTGCAATGTTCTCAATTTGGGCCTCACAGAACCGAAATCCAAGTTCTTTATCTTAAGGCCTGAAGCCCCAAAACCGCCTGAAACAAATACCACCATAAAAAATTCATCAAACATGATCTATTTGACAACAATACAAGTTTTTCAGGGGAGAAATAGAAAAAAGGAAAACTAGAAAATCAAAATTCCTTAGCACACAAATCCAAGAAATCAAAACGGAACTCCATTACGCGTAAAACCAGTATCGATAAACGAAGAACAACATAATTAACAGGAAATTGAGACATATAGATGAACAATAAACATCATAAATGTTAACAGATATAAAGTACGATCAACTTTACGCCCAAGCTCAAATTCCTTACACGACAATTTGTTTATTAATAAGAGACTCTAATTATTAAACTAACCAACACAAAAGAAGAAAAAATATGTACCATTTCAGCTCGTCTTCTTGCAAAAGCTTTTAGATCCACTACTATGTGGAACTTGATTGATGCTTTCTAGATTCAGTATTTTTTCGAAGTAATAGACCAAAATACTCATACCTTAGACAAACAAGGGAAATTTAGTAAAAAACACTAATGCACAAAAGTTACGTGACAATCAGAATTTGTTATAATGTCTTCAATAGAGGGCACAACTCAACAGGGGCAACTGGAATTTTTTCTTCAATAACAAAGACTCCCTGTAAAAGATGCAGTTTATCAAAGATTGTCCTATATTTCAAGATTTTTTCTTCAATAGACATCATGTACATGTCTGTGATAATCTTAAACAAAACAAATAGTTATTGACAGTAGAACATCCATGTCCCCAAGACAAATGTATTAATGCTGATACCTATATTTCAAGATTGTAATAATGTGGATATTTTTGATACAAGATCAATGGGATTTTAATCAAAAAGAACTAATGAACAGAAGTTACCTGACAAGCAAAATTTGTTATAAATCTTCAATAGAGGGCACAACTCAACAGGGACAACTGGTTTGTTTCTTCAATAACAGATTCCCTGTAAAAGTTTTAGAGTGTAAGTAAAGTAAAGTTGCAGTTTATCAAGATAAAAGTTGTATTTCGTGGCAACTCAATCAAAGATATACCCATCACGAATCACTTGAAAATCACGTTTACCTGATGAAACTAAATACAAGCAATATTTAGAGAGGGACGACAAGTTAAATGTCTTTTCTTTATGAAACAAATTATACAAATTACTTTGTCTACAGGTAACATAAACATCACTAATATAGCAAATTAATTTAATAAAATGAAAATAAGTGAGTGGGCAGACCAATGGAAAAATTCAAACAGAAATAGTTAAACAGGGACACAAAAGGGACAAACACTAACGTCACTTATCAAAAGTTATCCAGCACGTAATATAGTTCATTTGTGCGTTAATTGCTAAATCAAGATAAACTAGTATATATTATCAGGAAAATAAGCTTGTACCTGAAATGTAAGATGCTTTTTTCTTCCAGCACTAGCGGTACTTTAGCCATTCAATAAATCTAGCATCCTGTTTCATATTTACTCATTAAATTATCGTAATCAAGAAAAAAAAAAAGAAAGAAAAATATACAGCGACACCCACACACACCCACACACACACATATATATATATATACATATATATATATATATACATATATATATATATACATATATATATACATATATATATACATATATATATATATATATATTAAAACAAAGGTAAAAAAAGGATTTGCAAAACTTCTTTTGTTTTAAGTAATTTGCAATAAATATACATTCACAAGACTTTGCACTGAGTGCTCTAGAGCAAGCAAACCAAGTAGAACATTCAGGAGGCGTTTACTTTTTCAAAAATTACATCTAACCTTTTTTCTTTTAGTCAATATAAGATGCATGTAAGTGCTTAGGGTTTGAGATAAGGGCTTTCCTCTCACAAGACACAAGCGCCTCATATACGGTGGTAGATCGCTGGTCACCAATGGCGGTGGCGGCGGCGGGAGGGCTAAGCGGCGGTAACGGCGGGAGGGCTGAGCGGTGGCAGCGGCGGGAGACGGAGAGAGAGAAGAGAAGACCATCGATTTGTGAGAGAGAAAACAAATTACTAGTTTACTACGAGTTAATTCTATAAGTCATGACCCCTTTTTTCTAATAATAATTATTAATTTTTAACTTAAATAAACAAAAAGTGATTTCTTTAGTGCCGGTTAAACAACACCGCGTGTATTTCCCCGCGGTTCAGTTAACCGCAGTGAATAAATCGCTGCTATATATACTGTTTTCACTTTATTAACAGCGGTAAGGACAACCGCCACTAAATTTGGTTTTAGCAGCGGTTTTATCAGACCGCCTCTAAATATGTGTCACAAAATAACCTTTTTTTTGTAGTGAAAGAATCACTACAAGAAAAAACCAGTTTACCTATTAGAAAAATCTGTAGGTAAATATTAAGACAATTGTAAAATGTAGGCAAAATTATTGTAGATAATATTAGGTAAATATTTACCTATAGAATCTAACACTATTAGTAAATGTCTACAATTTTTCTGTTGGTAAATTTAAAAATTGTCGGTGATCCGTCATTATTTATCGTTATAATTTTGGGAAAAATAACTTTTTTTATTCTGTTAGTATTCTATAGGTAACTGTAAAATTTAATGATAAAATAATTTATGTCGGTAAATTATATTGGTAACTAAAATTTTCTTGTTCTAAATAAAAAAATCAAGTTTTTAATAAATCAGCTTAAACAGTTGGACGATCCTCAATAGTATATGTATAGTTATTATTATATATATGCCCAATGAGATTAGTTAGCCACCTGAGAATTATAATTATTCCTTGTCTTTTAGCCGCAAGGTTTCTTGGCAATATCAAATAATTAAATGAAATATATATAACCTTGTCCAAAAACAACACAAGTGACAAATCTAATACTGAAAATCACCACTTCCCATACAACTTCCACTTCATTTATTCAAAGAATGTTCCAAAACAAAAGACACCTATTTCGTATCTTTGACATCTACCCACTGTTATCATTCTTCAAAGTATTTATATATTAATAGTAGCAAATTATTTATTGAGCCAAAATATACAAAATTCCAAGTTAAGTTTGTTAGAGAAGCAATTTTGATTTTGAGTGCGTGATTTTTTAGGAGAGCGATATTTACATCATTCATTATCAACATAATTAATAATTATACAAAACGACATATCTCATACAATTGTTGCCAAAAAAAACTATTATAAAATAAATTAAATCCAGGGCATAGCTGAACTAACAAAGGAAATGGACGAAAATTGCGCTGAAGGTTATTAGTGTGAGTTCGAATCGAGGGGGAAATATTCTCTCTCTTTTTTTTTTAATACCGAAGTTCCATGTTCCCACATGACTAATCTTCGGAGAACAACCCTGGCCCCTCATGAACTGCCGTAAGTAAACCATAAGAAATGCATAATGGCTCCAAAGCCCATAATACCCCCCGCACAATGAGTTGTCCCCTAAGTGATTGCTTCATGCTGGACTCCCTTCTATCCAGCCGCAGGTTTCCACCGAGTTTTAGTCTTCAACACTGCCAATTGAAGCCCTCATGAATATTAATTTTTCTACCATCATGTCCCGGGGGCTCAAACCCTTGACTTCTTGAAAGAGAAGCCAAGAGTTACCTCAAATTGACCACTAGACTAATGATTATTGGATTTGGGGGAAGCATTCTTGTTCCTTATGGTTGTACCTTGGTGGCAGTCAGTTGATTCAACCACAACCCTAACTAGATCAGATATATCCAACGGGTTTAATGTGGTAGCAGCAATGAGAGGAGAAGTTGCTACCTACACATAGTTAGGTGTAAACTTTGAAACTAGGTTATAAAAAAAAGATATTAATATCCAGAATCAAAACGCGTCTTAAAGCCCTAAACAAATCAAATCTTAGTCTAAATCATAGGGTAACTAAAGTAGGATTTTATGCTGTCTCACTTTCTCCTTAATTAACTCAGGTTACTTCAATTAACCAATCACTAGGGGTTAAATTAACCATTGTGTCATTCTTTCACTAATACACTTGAAAATTAATGATTGCTTTTCAATTATGCCATCTATCCCAAATAAAATAACATTAAATATATATACATACATAAAGAGACCATCATATAATTAATACACTTAGTACCATTAAAGGAGAGAAAATAGTGTTGTCAATGTAGAAAAAAAAAGAGAGATAATAGCTAAAGCACTTTTCATTGGCCCATATCATGTCTCCTCAATAGACTCTCTCTTAGAATATTTGATTACCCACTTGAACAAAATTCTTGCTCATTTTGCAAACCATATTTGTTCCCCCCTCAATCACTATATCATCCCTTCTCAAACATTTCTTACCACCAATAATTTCCTAAAACCCAAAAAAAAAAAAAAATTAATGATGTCAAATGATCCAGGTGGAGTAATACCAGGACCATCGTCGTCCAGATCAACTTCTGCTTCTAATTCTGTATCTGTCCAACAACAACAACCGGCTCAGCTAAGCCGGTACGAGTCCCAAAAACGGCGCGATTGGAACACGTTCGGGCAGTACCTGAGGAACCAGCGGCCCCCCGTGGCGCTGCCGCAGTGCAACTACAGCCACGTGCTGGATTTCATGCGGTACCTCGACCAGTTCGGGAAAACTAAGGTTCACATACAAGGGTGTGTGTTTTTCGGCCAGCCTGAGCCGGCAGGTCCTTGCACCTGCCCGCTCAGGCAGGCGTGGGGCAGCCTCGACGCGCTCGTGGGCCGTCTCCGGGCTGCCTACGAGGAGAACGGCGGCACGCCCGAGACGAACCCGTTCGCCAATGGGGCTATAAGGGTTTACCTCCGCGAGGTGAGGGACGCGCAGGCTAAGGCACGTGGGATACCTTATAAGAAGAAGAAGAAAAGAAGGAGGCCTAATAGTGAACAAGGGATGACGTCATCGTCGAGTTTTCATCAGATGCAATAATATATGATTGGTATGAAACTATTGCAATATTGGTAAGTTTTTTTTTTATATAATTTTGGTGCAGTATTGAATTTGAGTTGCTATTTTTATTTTTTTTTATTTTTGATTTTGAAGTACTTGAATAAGCTCGTCTTGATGTTAAAAAATGTAAGATTTATTGAGCTTTTTTTTGGGGGATATATATATGATATTTAAATTGGACTATTGAATTTATGTATTTGTGGATCTATTATTAATGCACTATTTAATTTGGAGCTGGGATGATGTTAAATTCTTCTATCTTCTTGAATAACCCTAAATTTTGGCTCTGTACAAACCCTAATTTGCATAAAGACATATATATCTAGTAATTACAAATCCTTATACTAAATTTCCAATTTTTCAATATGATGAACATACCCTTTTCCCCACTAAAGGGAATGCAATAGGACCAAAAAAATATATACACATCATTTGAAGGGTATATATATATATATTTTTTTTTTTGGTTATAATGGGATTTGAATTAAATATAACTCAATCATATGATAATGTTTTGCTTTTTGTCCAATCTTTTGTCTTTTGTTGGGATTCTGCACTATATTGTGCTTCATGGCATCCCCTTAATTCAATGTGATCTCAATATTATGTTAATTCAATTATGTTGCACAATATCTACAGTAGACTATAAAAAATATAGGTATCTCTAATTAAATTTTAAATTCCAACATAGGTACAAATTTTATTTTACATAAGCTAGCTAGCTATCTAGCTCAGATTGAATCTGATTTTTTGTACCTCTCTATTGGGCTCCATCCAAAATCATAGCTCTAATTTGATAGCTTCAATTTTATTTTTTTTATATATCTTTCATTTTCAATATATAATTAATAGTATAGGGATGTCTTTTTCTTTTTCCAAAAGTAACATCAATTGTCCTCTTGTCTCTTCTCCACAAAGATCAGGATGATGAGTCTGTTGCTGTGTCATTTTTATGAAACACTATTTAATTATCACTCTGTTGAGTAAGTCCTTCTGAGTTGATCATCTATGTCTGTTTCTTCTATTTGTTCAAACATATAGATATATTCAATTTTATATGAAAATGGGCCTGTTGATTTTCAGTACTGGAAGTAAGGCTGTGTTTGGATTGAGAGATTTAAGATTAGTTCATGATTAATTTTAAATTCATAATACCAGATTGTTATTCTTGTCATTTGTTTGGTTAATTGTCAATTACTATATATCATGAATTTTTAATTTGTTTAGTAACCATTTTGTGCTATATTTTTTCAATCATTTAGATGGATTTCAAATTTAATTAAGGTTGCATTTGGATGGGAGGATTTGGATTTGGATTTGGGAGAAGGATTTCAAATAACTCCAAATAATAAGGATGTCAAATCCTCCAAAATAACTCCAATAATAGCTTCTAAGAATTTGAAATCCATTATAGAATGACTTCATCCAAACAACCACAATAGATTTGTTATTATGTATTTGAAATCATTAGCTCTAAATCCATCAATCCAAATGGAGCCTAAGATATTTCAATTACCCAAAAGCAATCTTGCAGTGAATTTGGATGGGGGATTTAGGGGATTTGAGAAGAGGGAATTTGAAACTCTTACCTAAACTCACACCATTGTTTGTCATATAAATCTAAATCAATGGATTTCGAATTCATCTTTAAGTTTTAATTCATTTTCAAAGGATATTAAATCTCTCCCAAAATCTATTCAATTTAAATTCATTCTTTTTTTTCCCTTTTTGTTCACTTGCATATTCACACACTTACACAAACTACACACACTGCATACATTTATACACATTGCACACAATATACACACACTTGCACACTGCACACACTTACACACATTTACACACACTTACACCCATTGCACATACACACTGCGCACATTTACACTTATTTACACACACACACTCACACATACACATTATCCTCACACATACATATTCACACATAATAAAGGTTACATATTTCATATTTTTATTAGTGTATAAAATTATAATTATTTATAAAATAATAAGATTTTATTATATTTTTTATTTTTATTTATTAAATATCAATTAAGAAAATAAATAGAGTTTCTAAATTTTTTTATAATCAAAATTTACAATAGATTTGAAATTCCTACACAAATACACATCATCCAAACAAGAGGTGAATTTCAAATTCAAAGAGTTTGAAATCCCTTGTAATTTCAAATACGTCCATCCAAATGGACCTTAAGCGCTTTCCTTTTCTCTTCTTATCATCATGCATGTGTCACTCTTGATCATACAATATTACCTTTTTTTTTCTTTCTAAAATATGCATTGTGACAATTATATTAGGCACATTTCTTAGACTTCTAGCACATATATATTCATGCATTTTTTTTTCTTCTGTTATAATATATAGTTGAAGCTGGATGTGGCCAATGCAGGTCATGAATATGTAGAGTGGTAGGTGGCTAGCTAGACGTAGGGTTGCAAAAATGAAAGGGATTTTGTCAAAAAAATCCTAACATAATAATTTGGTATCACAAGTCCAATAGTGCTATTTCCTTGTCGATCAGCTATATATAAAATAAAATATTCCTGCTGGAATTATTGTACTGGTAATTATAAGCTGCAATACTGTTTTTAACTCATTTTGAATGTTTAATATTCCAATTGTCTTCCATATATGATAGGTGTAGGGGAAGTGTATATATTTGGGTTGAGATTTTCTATTTTACTCAATTGTTCCATTTTATATTTCATTGTTCAGATGAACGACACGTGTAAATATATTTAACAATCAACACATGTTTATTTTTAAGATACATGTCATTCATCCAACTAAGTGGAATACAGAAAATGGAACAGGGAAGTCTTGTGTCATATATACAAAAAATATTTTATACACATACACTTAATGAATTTACGTACTCACACAAAATGCTGGTTAATCTCAATGTCATTATCAGCTAATATTCATGAGTTTTAATTTCTGTACCATGAACAATATGCATACATTAGTCATCTGATCTGTTCACTTAATTGAATTATTTTAGCCCTTGTTAAGTGAATTCTTGTGCTATTTTTGTTTTATAGTCCATATATGGATGTGTATTAGCTATTAGCTAGGCATGTTTTTTTAATCATGCATCATCTTTGTTGTAAAAATCTCCGACTAGCTTCGAGTAGTCTCCGCCTAGATACTATGCCCAGCCTGTCACGCATTTAACTAGCGTCTAACGTTTTTTACAACATTGTGCATCATCCTCATTTCCTTCCAAAAGTTCATCAGTTTATTTTGCTTTAGTTTGTTTCATTTTATAACTTTAATTCCTGTGGCCGATATGCTCAATTGATTACTAAGAATAACAATTTGTATTGCACTTTCTATAGCCTTTTGTTTAGGGGTCATGAGGATGTTTTGTTGTTTCTTTTTTGGGATAAACACAAAAAGCTCCATGAGTTTGGGTTAATTACAAAAAAATCCAGAAATTTTTAAAAATTACAAGAAAAAACCCTTGGGATTTAGTTCCGCTTATATTTTTCCCTTCATGAGAAAAAAATATTTCAAAAGTCCCCCTAATATTTCTAAGAATATTACAGTTAACCCTAAGTTTAAGACATAATCAAATTACCGAGGTTTTTTTTTTATTTTTTTTTGAAACATCTCTGTTTTTTTTTTGTAATTAGCCCAAATTTCAGGGGGTCTTTTTGTAATTATCCCGTCTTTACTAATTGTGATCCGATGTGCAATTTTGTTAAAGAGTAAATCATAAAATCAAATGTGCAGTTCAGGACGGTTTATTGGTTCTAATTTTAAGTTTGTTTGGTCTAAAACATAATGTACACTACTTCATAACAAATTTACTCCTAAAGTTTTACACTCTATAAATGATTTGATGGGAATTTTTTTTTATCTTTCTTGGATTTATCAAACGATTATGAGCGAAGAAAATAATTTGATAGTAAAAAGATCTTGCATATATATATATATATATATATATAAAATATAAATATAAATATTATTTTGTGAAATACACGCGCTAATAGAATCTAATGTTAATGCATGCATATCACTCCTTCATTCATTTTATTGTTTTTTCCCCTTGATATTCTAATTCTTAGAAAGAGAAAATGACTTACTCGTGCCACATAGAATTACAGGAAGAGAACATTTGGAAAACAAATAGAGAAAAAAAGAAAAAAAGGGGAAAGCAATATATACTTGAAAAGTTAAGGCTGTGATAAAATAACATTTCATTCTGTTAACTTTCATTTTTTAAGTGAATAGTGGTTGAAATTTATTTTTGAAAAGTCTAAAAAGAAATTGGGAGCGTGATTAAATGTAGGATGAAATTGTGATGATGATAATTAATGTGATGATTTTTCAGTAAAATAGTGATTGAGTGTCATTGATAATGTGAAAAGAGAGAGTAGATAAGTGTATTTGTGTCTTTGTGATATGATTTTATAATGATGTGTTAATAATTAATATTGCTAATACTAATCATATTAGAGAGGAAAGAAAGTTGTTCATTTCATCAATGGAATAGTGTTTATATACAAGAGATGAAGAGTATTGTTGCTAACTGTCATAATCGTTTCCAAACTAACTAACAAACTTCAGTTAACTAAACTAACTTTATAACAGAAAGTTTAACTATCTCTAATACGCTCCCCAGAAACCGAGCCAGGGGGCCCTCCAAGAGCAAGTTTCTGACAGAGCATGTGAAAATCGAAGGGAAGATAGAGGCTTGGTAAAAACATCGGCAAGTTGATCTTCACTAGGAACAAAACGAACATCCAATTCATTGCTATGAACCTTCTCACGAACAAAGTGTATATCGATCTCAATATGCTTAGTGCGGGAGTGGAAAACGGATTCTCAAGCTAAGGATGCGGACCCGGCATTATCAGTCCATAAAACTGAAGGGGAAGGAAGATGGATACCAAGCTCCGAAAATAAAGATTTTACCCAAATAAGGTCAGTGGTGGCTGTGGCTAAAGCTCTGTACTCAGACTCTGTTGTACTCCGGGCAACTACATGCTCCGGGCAAATACATGTTGTTTCTTGGAACCCCAAACAATAGGATTTTTGTCCAAAAAGATGCAAAAACCACTTGTAGAGCGTCGATCATCCAATGAACTAGCCCGATCGGCATCAGAAAACCAACAAGATTAAAGTCTTTGAACAGGTGTAAAGAAAATACCATGAGATATTGTACCCTTTAAGTAACGAAGACCCCGTTTGCAAGCCATCCAATGATTAGAAGTAGGAGAGTGCATAAATTGACTTAGCTTGTTGACAGCAAACACAATGTCAGGTCTTGTCAATGTAAGATATTGAAGAGCACCTATAGTACTTCTATAGACAGTTGGATCAGCGAGGAGAGGATTATCATCTAATTTGAGTTTGATGCTGGAGCAACAAGGGGTGGAAATGGGCTTGCAGTCTGACATGGAGGTCTTTTTCAACAAATCACAAACATATTTAGCTTGGTTTAGAAACATACCATCTTTAAATTCTTGAGCACAGTAAACCAAGAAAATGACCAGATGCAAGATTTTTCGAGAGAGAATTTGCAGTCCATTTCATGTACAATCTGCTGAATAAGAGAGGCATCACTACCAGTGATAAGGATATCATCTACATATACTAACACCAAGATCAGAGTAACACCCTTCCTGTATATAAACAACGAACTATCAGATGTGGAATCCTTAAACCCCAAGGAGAGAAGAAAGCCCTTAAGCTTGTCGTACCAGGCCTTAGGAGCCTGTTTAAGGCCATATAAAGCCTTAGTAAGTTTGCACACATGATGAGGTTTATGTTTGTCAACATAACCAGCTGGTTGAGTCATGAAAACACTGTGAACCAAATCCCCATTCAAAAAGGCATTATTAACATCAACTTATTGAATTTGCCAACCATAAGTAACAGCAAGGGTGAACACAATCCGAATAGTAATAGGCTTGATGACATGACTAAAAGTTTCAAAGTAATTAACACCTGCTGATTGTTGGAAGCCCTTGGCAACAAGCCTGGCTTTATACTTATCAAGACTGTCATCACCCTTGTACTTCATTCTAAACACCCATTTATGATCCACTACAGACATGGAATCATCAAAAGGAACAAGTTCCCATGTCTTATTTCGATAAGAGCTGCAAACTCATCATCCATGCGACTTTCCACCTAGGCTCGAGATAGGGCTTGTTGTATAATAACAGTTACGAGGTGAAGAAATGGCAACATGATAGGATTTAGGTTTGAAAACTCCACCTTGGACCTAGTTACCATGGGATGAGCGAGAGACAGTGGAGGGTGTGGGAAGAAGAGAGGAGGGAATGAGTAGGAGAGGAAGAGGGGAACAGTGCGGGGAGAAGTAGAAGGAGAGGGATGATCGAAGAAGAACTAGAAGAGGATGAAGTAGCATTCTCGGGTGGTAATAGAAAACCGGAGGGAAACCAGGTGGAAAAGGAAGCACATGTAGAGAAGGCGTATGCGAGATGAAGAGTTAGGAACAGGTGTTTTGGAGAGAAATAATGATGAGTAGGGAAATTCTTCCTCATTGAAGATCACAGACCTTGCAATGTAAACTCTCCCTGATGGATGTAAGCATTTATATCCTCTGTGTTGAGAGCTATATCCCAGAAAGAGACATTTAGATGTTCTGAATTGAAGTTTATGGGTATGATATGGCCTAAGATAAGGAAAACAAGAGCAACCAAAGACTTTCAGGAAGTTGTAATCAGGGATAGTACCAAATAGTTTAGTGAAAGGTGAGAGATTATCAAGAGATAGAGAGGGTAATCTGTTGATGAGATATGTGGATGTTTGGAAAGCATCAGCCCAGAAGAGAAGAGGGAGAGATGCTTAAGCAAGAAAAGATAGACCAACCTCAGTAATATGGAGATGCTTTCTTTCAGCTCTACCATTTTGTTGATGAGTGTATGGACAAGAAAATCTGTGAGTAATGCCTAGTTTGAGAAGAAGAGGAGATAAGGATTTGAACTCTCCACCATTATCAGTATGAAGAGCCTTTATTTTGACATTAAACTGTCTTTCAACCATAGCAAGAAAGTGAATGAAAGTACTATACACCTCAGATTTTTGCTGTAAAGGAAACATCCAAGTGAATCTAGAGTAGTCATCAACAAAATGAACATAATATCTGTAGCCACTACTTGAAATATGAAGCGGGGCCCCGGACATCGAATGTATGATTTGAAAGAAGTCTTTGTTGTTTTATGAGAAACGAAGGGAAGTGCATAGCATGTTGTTTGCCAAGTTTACAAGAATCACAAAAAGCAACATCATGCACGATTTTAGAGATGTTAAGTTGCTTGAGTACATTATTCAACCACAAAGAGGCAAGGATGCCCCAATTTGTTGTGCGAGTTTTACATTAGAAACTTGAGCATTATAGCAAGAAGGCATTACATGTGTAGAACAAACTGAATTACAAGAAAAAGAATGACTGGGGGAAGAAACAGACTTAGATTTGATGTGAGACAAATCGAGCTGATATAAGCCATCTTTAAGAGTTCCTTGCAACAAAGACTTGTGAGTCTTCTTGTCCTTAACAAAGCAATAAGAATCATGAAACTCAATGTAAGCAAAATTGTCTTTGGTGAACTAGAAATGCTTAAAAGATTTTTGGTAATGTCTGGGTACATAGAGAATATTTTTAAGAAAAAGAGACCGAGAAGGAGTAGTGGATGAGGGTAAACTAGGAAGAGCAGAAGAACTATATGAGAGATAGGGATTTGAGAACCATTACCAACAATGAGCCCATCTTTGCCAAGGTATTGACTGCATGTCAAGATTCTGAAGTTGAGTTGTGACATGATTGGTTGCTCCACTATCAATATACCAATCAGAGGTCATAGAAGAGGTGCTGGTGGACTGAGGCCTCTCAGAAAAAGCCAGCAATGCCTGATTGACAGAAGAACCTGAACCTGCAGCAGGTCCAACAAATGAAACATCAAACCTCTTAAAGCACTTAGACGCTAAATGGTTGTTTTTGCCACAGATCATCGGCAAGCAGTGCCGCTCGACCAAACTTGCCTCTCCCACGACCACGATTAAAAGAACCATTTCCAGGGAAACCAAAACCACATATGCCTGCAGATTCAGAGAACTGACCTCTACCATAAGAAAAACCACCTCTAGATGCAGATTTATTTTGTACAACATTAGCAACATGAAATGAGCTAGAAGTCATATCATTAGAGATTGAAATTGGTCTTGAATACGCATCTCATGAGTTTGGAGCACAAATTGAACCTCGGCCAAGGAAAGAGATTCAAGTCCGGGAAGTAAGATTGACAATAATAAGCGACTCAAATTCGGATCCAAGTCCTCCTAAAATGTACATAGCTAATTCATCATCGAGTAGGATTACCACCTTCATGCCATCGCCTATATTTCTCGTTTTCAAAATAAAATCATCCACGATAAATCTCTCTTTTTAAGAGTTTGGAGTCATGTCGAAGATTCATAGCTCGAGCTTTTGATTGACTACGGTATAAGCTATCAAGCCTGAGACCACAATTCAAATGAATGAGAGCATCTAGCTACATGACCCATCATAGACTCGTAAATTGATGCCATAACCGGTGAACAAAAATTGATCCTTACGACGCCATATAACAAACGCAGGATTAAGAGTAGAAGAGGATTCACCGGATGCGGAGCGAGAAAATTTAGGTGGAGCGGAAGATGAACCAAGGAGAAATTCCTCAAATCCATGAGCACAAACCGTAGAAAGAACTTGTGCACGCCAAAATGCATAGTTGCCTCGATCTAATCGAATCGTGAGTGTGTTGAACGTAGGTAACACAAGCGTAGTAGAAAGAAATCGCCATTGATTTGCGAGAAAAATCTGCAGATTCAAAAAAAAAATTGGTGTTGCCGGAGAATGAACAGTGATACCGGCCGGAAAAAAAAAGAAAACCGTCACAGGGAAGAGTGACCGGCTTTTGATACCATGTTAATATTGCTAATACTAATCATATTAGAGAGGAAAGAAAGTTGTTCATTTCATCAATGGAATAGTGTTTATATACAAGAGATGAAGAGTACTGTTGCTAACTGTCATAACCGTTTCCAAACCAACTAACAAACTTCAGTTAACTAAACTAACTTTATAACAGAAAGTTTAACTATCTCTAATAGATAGTTGATAGTGTATTAGTGTGAATGAGTGACATTGTATTTTTTGAAAATTTTGCAAAATCTTTTTATAACCAATTGCGACCTAAGTTGTTTTTTTTTTTTTTTTTAAAAAAAAAAGAACAGATGCATGCTAGTTGTGTTAGAGCTTGGAATAAATGAGAGAGAAAATGTTGTTTGATCGAAGTTGGTTAACGTACGCTAAGAGAAAATAACCAAACTAAACTTAAATAAGAGGCAACTAAAATTTTACTAATAAAAACTTATTTATATTTTATATATAATAATATAACAAACTTTTTTTTAGTACAAAGGATAATAAGGGAGGGAATACACACTCGTATGAGGTCGAAGCGGGTCGATTTATACTCTGACAACACAAACTTCTACCACAGAAATCATGAGCGGGTCCAAGGTGGGGCTTTCCCGCCACCGGCGCACCCCTTTGATCCTATTTTTCCTATGGGAAAAAAATAAAATAACAAATTATATGTTTTTTTAAAGGAAAAAAATAGGGGGGATCGAAGATCTTGGGCTAGGGGTAGTCGAGCCGGCTGGCTACGCCCCTGACTGAAACACAAGGTTGATCCCTTAAATATAATTAACTTTAAGTGAAGTTGTTCAGACCCCTAACGTTCACGACAACATATAAGCCCGTGCAGTTTTGATTGATCAAAACCTTTGTAGCAATTTGACAAAAACGATTTGGTTAACTGTGGTGCAATTGATTTAAGCATTTTTAACCCTTTATGTGTATTTCTATGTATATTAACGAAATATTAAGTGATGATGTTCAAGTACTTGTCCCTCCAATAATATTTATTATCAATTTATTTTAAATTAAAAGTGATTTACACAAAGTTAATGATGACAATAATTGCTTCTAAATTATTATTATTATTGGCCATACATTTCACAACAATTTCTTTTCGATTGATATATATATATATATATGTATCATTAACAATTTTGACGACATTTGAGATATATTCATTAATTTTTTCTTCTATAGTATGTATATAAGATGTGTGCGTATATGCGTGAGGACATCCTTAGTGCAGCACCTTTGTTTTCGTCATAATTTTACTGTAATACGTACTCGATCATATTTGTTGTTGGTCGTTGAACTAAATTTTTTATTTAGTAATTCGATAATTAGAATTGTCAAATGGGTCGGATCGGTGCTAGCCCATCGGGCCAAAGAGAAAAATTGAATCAGCCGGGGCCATCCAAAAATCCATCGACTAGTTATTTTTGGTATCCCATGTCTGGTTCATATATTAAAAATATATGTAAGTTGTACCGGCCAGACCCAAACCAGCTCGATATTTCGGGTCAAATGAGTTGGGTCTAATATGCCCGGTTTTCTTTGGGCTTCTAAATTTGCAGTCCAGTCTGGTCTAGTCGTGAGGCTCTTAATAAGAACTTTTAACAAATCAAAACAAATTGAATATCAATTAGTTTAATATATTTGTTAACCTTAATCATCATGCTTTTCAACCATGAGTCCATCCATAACAACAAAAAGGTTTTGCCAATATAGAAATTGTGGAATCCAAGATTTCTGGTAAAATATTCTTATATTGTGAACAAATAAAAAGGTCTCCACTTTTCAAGCTGCACAATTATGAATTATCACAAGAAAAATGTGTGGGACCATCCACTTCATCAATAGGCGAGTCTTCTGCCATGAAAAATCAATACGAGGTAAAACAAAATCTTATAATTTTTTTTAAATAATATAAATAATGGTCAAAGATTTCATCCCCAACTAATTAAATTTGTGATAGAGAATATAGTCCTAATGGAGAACTATGAGTGGAGAATAATGCAAGAATTTCAGTTGAATATGTGGCCTGTATAACAAGCATAAAGTAATGCAAGTACATACAAATTTCAAGGGGGTATTCATAATTTTGACAGGTACCTGGATTTGGTTTTGTAATTAGACTAAACCTCATGGGTGATTTTTATAATTACCCCTTATTTTAACTAGTGTTATCTGCACCTTAGGCAGAAGCATGTCAATGGTTTAAGTAAAACATCTTATAAGAGATGGACATGATTCAGGAAGTAGCATCAATTTTACCATATATATATGCAGGAGTTTTAGCAACCCCGGCTCCAAAGTTGCATCCATTTGTCCAGCTAGCACGGCCTCATATGCGTCGGTGAAACTTGAAACCGTAGCTTGAAGTGCTTCGTTCAGAACTGAAACCCGGGGACATGTTAAGGAAGAGTCGCGATTAACAGAATACATAGAGAAGAAGATAGTAAAAAGATGTAATAGTACGTAGGAGATGAGGCCTGGAGATGTTAACAACATAGATGCAATGTCAAGAATGAGATTTCAAGAATCGACACGTTGATTAGACTTGCTAAACCTAAAACTGCTCAGAAATAAACCATAAATGCATCAAAACAATTTTCCAACACCATGTTTTGTCATTTGTGGCCAACGAAATTTTGATGTGACAAGGACAATAGAATATCGACTGAATCCAGTTCATTCAATCTGCACAATAGATCAGCACATGTAAGCGAAAACGGAAGCATGCTTTAGCAAAGATTTTCGATGTGTAGATTAAAAAAACACAAATCTTGAACCAAGTTCACAAGAAACAATCAGAACAGAAAAAAAAAAAATTACATTACAGTTAGAAGGAAAAGAAATCCATCTGATGTTCTTTTCTTTTCACCATCAAATGCAGATCCTAAAGAGTTCCTCGAGGAAACGAAGGCAACAATCCAAGTTTTCCACAAGTATTCCTCTCTTCATCATGAATAATCGTGTAATTCGAGCTGCTCACGTTTCTAAAATAACACAACTTATCACTGGTATATTGATATTCTTGTTGAGTGCTTCCCAATCCGCTAACCACTAAATTGCCTTTCACAAACATATCGCCTTGGGCATTTTGCAAATTCTTTAGCTTACTCGTGAATTTTCCAAGATCCGAAGTCTTCAGCCTCTTCTCGCTGAAGTCCAAAGTCACGTTAGCCACAGAATCGTAACTTCCATCACCTTTGTCGATAGCATCAGAGTGAAGATAAAGACTAAACTTTTTGTGTGAGTTTGACGAGCGAACAGAAGATGATGGCGTTTTGGTAGCAACACTGCTATTTAAAGTTATAATCTGATTCAAAATTTGCAAATTCCCATCATTTCCCATTACCATTGAATTGCTATATTTGAACCCTTGGACGGATTTAGTTGTGACGACTCCATGAGATGATTTAACCCATCCACTTGAGATTATCGTCCGACTAACATTTGTAACGAATAATCCATCAAAACCCGTAAAATTTGAAAGAATCGATAAGGAAAGAGGTGAGTCACTGTATTCCAAGAGCTTCCCTTGTGTTTTCTCACTCTTTTTATCCAACCAAAGATGCAAATTAGCATCGATATACCAAACATTTAAAGCGTTTCTAACGCCGAATGCAAGTTTATGGGTATTTCCGTCCAAGATTTTACCCAACAAAGGGGTGATCTCAATGTCGTAAGAGGGGAGATCGAAAGATCCAATTCCGGTTATTGGTCTCCACAACAGGGGATTAACGCCCCCCGTGTAGATCACTGTAAACGGCCAAACTGCACCGACTACCAAATCGTCCAAGCTAACGATAACTTCCCTAAACGGCCCATTTCCCGGCGATCCAGTAAGATTATTTGCAGAAATGTACTCATTCGGATAATTACCAAACCAAAACTCATCATTTTCATGAAAAGAAACATACACCTCCAACACAGCCCTATACACATTTTCGGGAATCTTGAATTCCTTCGATTCGACATCGGTCGAGTTCTCAATTTCAAACCACAACCCATCATTCAAAGGCAAATTTCTAGAAATGGGCAATATTAAATCAGCCCCATTATCCAATTCACCATAATCAACCTCACTATGACCATAACTAGCTTCAGCAGGATAAAAATGAATGGTAACATTAACATGATACACACCAGTATAAGTACTATCAACAAGATTTCCCAAATAAACCGCAAGAGTATGATTACTCATCAACAAAGAATAATACCTCGTTATATCCTTCTTAACTGTCCAAACAATGCCGGTGGCTCTTGGCTCAGCCGTACAGCTCCTAAGAATCTCAACCCCACCAAGCCAAACCCCAAAAATCCTATCGAATTGTCTGCCTTTGCAAGTCGCGGTCCACTCGAGCACGATTTTAGCGAAATTCCGAGATGGGCAATCTGAAGGGGGTTTGTAGTCTGCGAGAACTGGGGATTTGCCATAGGTATAGGCAAAGTCGTGTTTCAGGACTAAATACGAGCAGGGTTTGGTTTTGGGAAGTGGGATGGGTTTAGTGACTTCGAAGAAAGTGGTCGGAAGAGTTTCGGCGGCGAATAATGAGGTGGGCTCGGAAATGGGCTGCGATCTGAACAGGGCGGTTGTGCTGTGGAGGTTCGCGGCGGAGAGCGGTGGTCGGTGGAGGAGGGTGAGAGTGGAGAAGAGGAGGAGGAGGGGGAAGAAGGGGGAAGCCATTTACGGCGGAGCGGTGGTTGGGGTTGGCCGTATGTATAGCTTGTGCTTGTTTTGTACTCCAGTTACTTGATGAATTGATTTACAGAGCATAAAAATAGCAAGCTTGGAGTAGAAAACAATGTAGTCGCTAGAAGAAACAGGGAGAGGAAATTATTAGCATTGTATTATCCAACAATTTTTCAGTTAATTGGCATATTACACCTTCAAACTAACACAACGCACCCAACTTTTGTGGTCGATTTCTTGATAGTGTGAATGAATATGTAATGATAAAAGTTGATCTGATTTGAAAATAGTAAAATAATAATTGGATGTGATTGGTAGTTAGAAATGTGTGAGTGTGTGAATGGTGAAATTTGTGGGAGAATGTGTAATAATAATTAGTTTTTTGTGAAAAAATGTGTAGATGTGATTGGTGAAATAAAAGATGAGAAAAAGTGAAAGTGAGATAATAATATATTTTCTGAAAATTTTCATAAACAATCGCATGTTTGGTCAAAAAATATTATCCAGCAGAACGAAAATAAAATCTCGTTTATATCCAATCGCAACCTCAATAACTGTTTATTTCCTTCATCTTCACTCATCTCCCATTTACGGTTAATTTTGCTGAATCTCAAATATATTATTATTATTATTTTTAATTAAATTAGCTCAATAAGTGTGATTTTTGATATTAATAATTATTATATTTTCTTAATTTGTTAGCAAAAATAGTTTGTTTGGCTATAAGATATTTGCTCAATAGGTAAAAAAAACATTATTAAAATATAATTTTGTAAATATTAAAACAAATTTATTGAGTTCATTTAACTGTAGTATATTATTAGTTGAGAAATTTAGCAAAATTATTTAAGGATTGGAAATGAGAGGAGTAAACAATTATTCACCATTTTATCCTTCCATTTATAGAAATTTTGCCATAAAGGTGCTTCACGGTGGTAATATGATTTAAGGGTATGTTCTGCCATTTTAAAAGGTTCCACGTGTCAAATAAATCTTCTATTTAAAAAGGACGTAAAATCTCTATAACATCTTTTTACCAGTTAAATTAATATTTCCATTTTCTCTCTTTTTTAGTTCATCTCTTTAAGAGTTAAATAGTTTTTCAAAAAAAAAAAAGGGTTACAACTTACAAGATACAAATATGGGTTTTGAGCTTATTTCACCCGAAAGCAAAACAAATGTATAGTTATATCAGTTTCCAGAAAAAGTATTCCAAAGTCCAAACCCAATCTCACACCACCATTTTCTTTTCTGATAATATTTATCTTTTTTCTCTCTATCACTTTCTCTCTCTAAAATGCAACCTCAAAACCTCTCCCTACCTAGAACCCTAAACCCTCATCTCGCCCCTTTTCAATTTTCCTTCTCATCCAGATTCTGCAATCCTCTTCTCAAAACCCCGCCGCAAATTCACCCTTCACCGTCTACCCGAAAACACCTAACAATCAACTCACAAACCCCAAAACCCAATTTTTCCTCTCAAAATGCCAACCAGCGGCCGGACCTCCGGTCATTCGCCGGACGGAGCAAAGGAAAACCCGGCGGCACCTCCGGTGGCCGCATCGAGGGCAACGCTGAGCTCCGCCGAGAGGCTAAGCGGAATGCTCGCCGGAAAAGCAGAAAAATGGCTGAGAGCCTATTTTACAGGCTAAAAAATCCCAACAAGAATTACCCGGATAATTTCACCGAAGATGAGCTCCAAATGATCGGGCTGGGCTATGATAGGCTGGTTAGGTTCATGGACAAAGACGACCCGAATTTAAAGCACCCTTATGATTGGTACAAATATGGTGAATTCGGACCCTACTCTTGGCGTGGGGTGGTATTGGGTGACCCGATTAAGTGGTCGATTTTCGGATGAACGCGTGACCATGATTGGCCAGGTTAGAGATCAAGAGGAGTGGGAAAAGATCGAACAGCACGATATGGCTGTAGATTATCAGAAAAGACTGGATGCCATGGATAAGAACAAGAGATTGAGATATTTTTGGGTTTTCGTTAGGCATCCGAAATGGAGGATTTCTGATTTGCCATGGCAGCAATGGACTTTGGTGTGTGAGGTGGCGCTCGAGGCCGGGGATCAGAGGTTGGATAAATGGACATTGATGGGAAGGCTCGGGAATAAGGCCCGAGCTATGATTACCCAATGTGCGGCCTGGATGAGGCCCGACATTATATACGTGAAGAGGCCCGTGTACCAATGTAGGTTTGAGCCTCAGGACGAGTTTTTTGGGGCGTTAGCCCCATTGCTCGATCCTGAAACGGAAGAGGATTACATGTGTGAGCTTGTGGATGATGATGGAAATGTGGAGATGTGTACGTATTTCGGAGGGCTTTGTAAGATTGTTAGGGTTAGCCCGAAGGCGTTTGTGGATGATGTGGTTAAAGGGTTTGAGAAGTTGAGCGATGAGAAGAAGTCGAAGTGTTTGGAGTTTTTGTTTTACAATCATCCGGTGATGTTGTTGCATCCGTATACGAAGGAGTGGAAGGCTAAGTTGGAGGAAATGGAGTTGGGTTGCGATGCGCCTGATGATAATGATGATCGTACGGGAGAGAATGAGATCGTCGATTGGATTGAGGATGATGGGAATGATGATGACGATGATGATGGGAAAAGTGTTGAAATGGATGATGACGATGATGATGATGTTTTGGATGATGTGATTCTTGATGAGAAAGAAGTTGGAGATGAGGAATTAGGAATGGGGAAGGGTGAGGATGATTCAGAACCAGAAGAAGATGCTAAGTATTGGGACGAGGAGTTTAAGAAGGCGATGAGAAGCAATGAAGCTATGGAAAAGCTTGTGGAGCGAAGCATAGAGACATCTAACAAGTACTATGAGAAGCAATTGAAGGCAATGGAGAAGAAGAAAACCGGAGAAACTTCAGGTGACGGTGATGAACTAGAAATGCGAGGAAGGAGGGCTAAGGTTAGTCGCGAAGAATGGAAGCTGCTTGGGTATGGTCCATATAAGAAGAGGGTGAACAAGAGTAAGATACCTCCTGGCTTGTTCTTACGGGCGGCCGTTAGACCGTTTACTTATAGGAATCTTGTTAAGGAGATTGTTCTTACAAGACATGCAATTGTTGAAGGGGAGATTGGTAGGAAGAAATGAAGTCTTAGGAGATAGGATCATATGTAGGTGGCCTGTAATTTTCACATGGTGATGTGATCAAGCACAATTCATCTTGAAATGAGTTACAATATCTCCATTTACACTTCCCAAAACTTTTCCATTTGCGCGCGCACACACATAGAGAGGATGCAATAATTTACATTAAAGACAAAGGTAGTGCAGTGTAAATTATCCAAACATTCCTGAATTTCATCTACGAATTACCACAAGCTAATGGCAATGATCAGGTAATAAGCAATAGTGTTGAAGGCTACAGATTGGAAACCAAATACTAATCTGAACCGATGAAGTACTCCTCGGGAAGGTAGAATTTTATGCCGATAGCCTGCAATCACCAATTATGAAAAATAAAAAATTATATTTATCAAACTACTAAAGTAATATGCAATGCACTAGCACTACGCAGGGATAAATTATCACACTAGAGAAACAATCAACTCATAAAGCACCATTCTCGAGTGAGATCCTTCACATACGAACTTATGAGGGAACACCATTTACTGGTTCGTCCATGAAACAAGTTTAAAAGTAAATTGTTGGATGAAGTAGAAAGACATGGTTGATTTCGGGTTAATTACAAAAGATACCTTTGAGGTTTTGTCTGATTACACAAAAACCTGCCAGCTTTCAAAACCACAAATACTCCATTGATGTTTGCTTCTACTTTACAATTTGCACACCTCAATGGTTTTTTTTATAGTACTTCAAGGAGGTATTTGTAATTTTGAAAGATAATTGAGTTGTTTTGTTTTATTTCATTTTCGTAATTAGGTCAAAACTTGGGAGTAGTTTTTGTAATTATCTCTTCCTTTTATGTTCTATAAATTTGTATGACCACATAAGATTAGAAGTTTGAGTCCCATATCGCTAGGTAAATACATATAAATACAGAATACTCATTCTCAATGCTATGCAGGAATGGTATTAGCTTGATACAACAACAACAACAACAAACTAAGCCTTAATCCCACTACGTGGGGTCGGCTATACAGATCATATCGCGCCATCGTTTACGGTCATAAGCCATATTTTCGTTTATTTCTAGGTATAACATGTCATGTTTAATAGCTTCTTTCCAAGTCTTTTTAGGCCTACCTCTTCCTCTTTTGATTTGTGTGAGTGATTATCTACCTTCTAAACGTCGCACAGGTGCATCTAAAGGTCTCCTATAAACATGTCCAAACCATCTAATGGTATTAGCTTGATGTATGTTATTATTTAATGAACCTGTGCGAACTTTTTGTCAGCGTCACTGTGATCATTTGCTCTTCCAGCCGCATCACCAACATAGAAGGATCTACAGAACACAGAAGGAGATGAGTCAACCCACTAGCCCTCAAGTCTTGCGGTTTAAAATTTTGAACAGAAGAAAAGAAACGACAATTTAAAGCCATGATTTTGAGCAAGAGGGAATAACCGATCCATGTCAATTGAGAGACCAGAATTGAACTCCTTTTCCATAATCTTCCACATCCCAGGTTTTGGCTTGCGAAATGGGTCCTCTGGTTTACCAGAACTCAGTCCACAAGCAATGAAAACCTGCATATGGTTAGTTGTAAGTATATGAGTTTTCAATTATTAAAGCAATCCATAGCCACACCATGATGAATAAACTGGAAATCTTAAAGAATACTAGCACTCAATCCACAAATTTCTTGTTGAAACATTATATGATGTCCGTGCAGAAGAAGTCGGGGAAGTTTCCATGATTTTATAAAACTTTCAGGCATAGCCAAACTCATTTCTGCATTTCCACAACACTGCATGGTGATTCTTCTATAAGCTTGCATGCCTATAACTTATAAACATATGGAACTTCTCTTGTGAGAATAAACGTCAACAAAGAGAGGCAAAATTTGTTTGAAAGGTCTTGATATGTCCACTCAGAAACTACAACAAACAGATCCCCAGTCTAGTAATCCACTCAATAATTCTTCTGTGAGACGTTATGAACTTATAATATTGATATTAAGTAAAATTTGTTAACCCATTAAAAAACACCAAGAAAAAGTTGCACAGCTATGGAGAAATTAAGACCGTAGGTTACAGAGACAGACATCCCTCTCAATTTTATTGTTGTAAAGGAATGCATTAAGAAATCAAAAACGTCTCTATGAATCGCTACCCCAAATTAAACGCTATCAAGAAATATCCCTAGAATGTTACCAGAACTGATAACCCTGAAAATTTCTTCTATGTATTCAGAAGTTCAACAGAACTCCACAAATTGGGGTCACAACCATTTCTATCAATGCAAAAATTAAAAAAATGTCACCTTACAGGAGCCACTGAAGCAGATTCTTAATAAATATATATATATATATATATATATATATATACATAATTTTTATAAATCAACAAACATAGTGTAAGCATAACAAACAAACCTGAATGGGGACCTTCACAAGCTTAATGAAATTTTCAAGTCTTCCAATTTTTGAATCCACAGCAGCTTGTCTCTTATTCTTCCAGCGCTCAATATTAGATTCATTGGTAAATATGACCTGCATACGCCAATCATATCCGATCAATTCATATCTAACTGGCAATGCATGGTTATAATTCAAAAAGACTACTTGAGCTCAAAAGGAAATGGACAAACCAGCTTGTAGCCATCTCTATACAGATTCTGGAGCTTCTCTGGTATTGAAGGATACATGAGGGACCATGCATCCTCACCTACTCTAAATGCAAAATACACTTAAATCAATTAATTTCTTCACATGATTCAGCTCCAGAAAAAGATCGTTGTCCAGATCTTAGTATATCAATCATGTTTCACGAAAAATTTATTACATTTCAAAACAAACGATTTGGTGAAATCCACATATGACTAGGCTTCAAGCAATAGAAATTTTGTATCATTCTCAGTTACATATTAGCAGCCAAATCAGAACTCAAATTTTTGGCAAAAAACAGTATGTTTGTTTGGTGACTGGAGGAAGTTCCTGGGGGAGATATATTTGATGTGATGTATTGAAAAATGTGTGTATTATTATAGAAATGCATTGGAAAGCGTGATGCATGTTTGGATGGTGACTGGGGGAAGACGTTGGGAAGGAAATGTGATTGGGGGGAGTTAAACAAATAAAGCCTAACAATCAGATATTTTGTTAAAAGATTCTCCATTTAGGAAATTACAAGTCAACCTTGTTAGTAACTTTACGAGAACACCACGTTGCCAGTAAGGGATTGGCTGATGTAGTTCAACTTTAAAGATAACGGACAAGATTTAGAGACAAAATACATATCTGGTAAGCATATTTAACAAGCTTTATAGAGTTTCAGTTGCAGTAAACAATTGCACTATGATATAGGAATTCCAAAATACCCAGAAAAGGTAAAACCATCCACAAAGTGCCTTCAAGAATAGGACAACCATACCTTTTCACTGATGTGTTTGCAAGGCAACCATCAAAATCAAAGGCTGCAATTTTACTTGAATCATGAAGACCATCATCCTAATAGAAATACTTTTTTTAACTTCAGATATTATTCTGATAACAAAAAATAGAAGGGAAGTTCTATAAAATTATTCTGCATATGAATATATATAGACATATATATGTGTGTAAAATGTCGACCAATGAGAACTCTTAAGAAAACAAACAAATAAATAAGAAGAAATCCAAGATGAAAGTCCAATTACGCATAAGTGGAAACCAATTCAGCCACGATTGCAGAATGAAGACATGTCCTTTATCACAAAATGAAATCCACCTAGCCTAGGTGTTATTAACGGGGAAGCATCCTAGAAGAGCTAGATCAACTCCGACCTTGTAATTTACCAGTGAGTGAGATTATCAGACTGATCTTTTAGTGAAAATGTTCTTCTAATGATGAATTGGACTGTAAAACTGACCGTGCATAGAACTACTAAGACGGAAGTACAAGATGTATTCAGACAAAATACGATTGATTCTAAAATGCATATTGCGCTTGAACATCTATCTATAATTAAGCTATGGGAGAACTACCCATCTATCCAATTAATCTCACTCCAACCTAAAAGAGCATAGACATATTATGCTTGCTCTGTAGCTACTGCATCCACAAAAACATAGCCTTGAGGTCTTTAGGGTAACTAGATCAACATTCATGTAATAACCGAAATCATTAACTTCGACTCATATTTTTTATGATATTTTCAAAAAGTGAGTAAAAGAAGCACTAGATACTTCAATTAGTAAATCCAGAAAACTTGCAAAATTGGTACTGATAATCTGGGT
The DNA here is from genome assembly GCA_016081115.2 of Rehmannia glutinosa. Classification (NCBI taxonomy): domain Eukaryota; kingdom Viridiplantae; phylum Streptophyta; class Magnoliopsida; order Lamiales; family Orobanchaceae; genus Rehmannia; species Rehmannia glutinosa. Next base: position 54,850,026 of record CM071929.1, on the reverse strand, counting down.
TTTTGCTGTCTCATAAACTGTAGGCTTGGGCCGTAGATAGACATCAATTATTTCTTCACTCCAATTCTAGGTCAATTATGACTTCAGAAACCTCTCAATAGAGAGCCCTTTTTTTCAGCAGTGGAGAAGCTGACGGTTAAATAGATTCCTCCTCTATTTCTATCTACGTAAATTTGATCTTGGGCAATGGCTGCCTTTTGCCCCGGCTTGACTGGCAGTCCTCCTTTGTTCTTGTACTAGCCAGACAGTTTTCTTCAATAGTTGAGTGGAAGTGGGAGTTTGTCCGCTTTCTTTTTCCTTCCCTTATCAACTCATAAAAGACCAAAATAAGTAACTGGCCCCAAGAAAAAGGAAACCCAGCAGTCCAGGGTACGCTTAAGGGGTTCAATTTATAATTTAGGAAGTTAGATATGAATTTATTAGTAAACATAAACTTAAAGGATGTGTAGGGCGTCAACAGATCCATAACCACCATAACAGAATGTCGCATTAGTTCCAGAGGCACACCTAGCATAAAAAAACAAAATGCTTCCAAGGGCAAAGGAAAAAATAATTCAGTTTGTGATAACAACAAATTCATAAGTCAATATGACATTTGCTTCATCAACCTTGTCACTATAGAAAGATGAGCAAGCTGATAAAATCACCACTGATAAAGTATATGTGCTCACCCTTTCGAGAAATATGATTGTCTGAAATGCTTTCCATTTAGGCAATAGTGTAGCATCCTAAATCAATAAATAAATATTTAGAACATCAACAAAATGGATAATAACATAAGACGAAAACTATAAAATAAGAAACTTGCAAAAGGATTACTGAATTAGTGGGGCTACTTCAACTTTCTTGTGCTAAAACTTAAAATCGGAAACACAAGGAACTGCATGTGCTTCTTTGAAAAGATTAGGCTCCGAATAATTGGGCCAACAGAGAGAGAGAGAGAGAGAGAGAGAGAGAGAGAGAGATGGACCATATGGCTGCAAAAGTATCAACTCCAAAAAAAAAAAAAAAGGTGCAATATTGATATCGTTTGGCATTTCAAGAGCGTGAGATTTCACTGAAGCTCATACCTTATACTTGTCCTTAATATCAGAAGCAGATATTGCTATCTCCAGCTGAAGTTTTTCTCCTTCCTCGGATGCAAACAACTAGTAAAAATTTTCCACAGAAGAGAAGGACAATAAGAATGTTTGCTTCCAAAGAACATTGAAATTTTTGTGTGATATTGATGGAACTTGAATGCAACATAAGTAAGACTAAAAGGTACTAGGAATATTTAAAGAGCCAAGACAACACATATTTTGTCCATGGGCCAATCAGTCCATCATGCTGATGCAAGCTAAACCATATGACAATGTCTGAAAATTGGAGCTGCAGCCAGTTTACAATATATCTCAATCTTAAATCTCTATTAGGCCTTAGGAAAAAGAAGAAAAGGTTGATTTCTAAACTATGAAATACCACAAAGAAAATTTCCATGATCCAGTCTTCTTCACACCATGAAGCAGCAAAATATATCAGCCGGAGAAGGAATTTCTTATATTAAACATACAATGGCAGGAAAAGTCATAGCAGATGTACGAACTAAAATTATAATTATCATAATCTTCTGCTCATAAACACCATGCAATAGACGTTAGAAAAGAAACAAATAAACACTGTCCATTAATAATTGTCATCATTTGATTTCGTTGTAGACAACTAGTGCAGCTTTTTACCTTTTGCTTCTTCAAGTTTCCCTGCTCGAGCTCTTTATCCTCCTTTTCATCCATTTTGTTAACCTATTTGGAGCAAGAACAAAAGCAAGTATCATAAACATTCAGAGTAAGAGACAATTAATTTTATCAGCGTTCATGCCCAGTAGATGCTTTATAGCACTTCTTCAGCTACACCTTTCTGTCCAATGGACACCTAAGACTTTAGATGTCTGCTCAAACGCTTGACGTTATGATTCATGAATTAAGTAAATACATCTCTTCAGTTTTTGGAACACCTAACAAACTTCAAAATAAATTGACCTTGGCAGCAAAAACTCATTAGAGTTATATAGTTAACCTGCACGTAAATTCAAGGACCAAAAGTACACATGTTTAAAGGATATTATTCCTACATTGCAAACCAACATGTTTTCAGAAAAAGAAGTTATTGAATACATGTCTCTGGCAATCACAACATATTCTTTAAAATCCCATCTTGAGTCGCTAACAATGCAATTGGTCATAAAGCATCTGAACCAACACTTCTGAGTCCTATATTTTCCATATAGGAAGTGTCTAATAGCATGTTTGTCTCCTGCTGATTTCTTTAGCTAGAGAGTCAGCATTCAGTTGATAATCCACCGGAAACCAGGTGCCAGTTTTTCTACCTTACATGAGTAAGTGTGTCAAACATTTTATATATACACGAGTCTCTGTAAAATTTAATGCAAGTTGACTGTTGGTAAATCACTAAATGAGTATAAAGTTACAGCAAAGCACACATTCAAGTCAAGCATCATTCACCTAGTTCATCAGCTACTGGATAACTCACTATATCCAAAGTTACAGACACGGATAGGAATATTAAACCAAACTTATAGACACAGACTGGCATATTCATGATGTACTCCAATGCATTTATACCAAAGAAATGAACCGCACCAAAAGAAAAGGGTCAATAACAATTTCAGCTTGAGTACTTTTGTATATGAGAAAAATCTAATTTATTACTACTTTAACCATACTGCCGATTCTGTAACTAAGTTCCTGCTAATATACTACATTTTCGGCGATCGTCAATCCATACCTTCTCTGAAGCCTGAGCCCCTTCATTTAGTAATTTCTTTACAGACTCCTGATCACCGCTCTGCAATTACATAATTGCACAGAATGAAAACGTAATAATACCTTGAAAAAGTCAAAATGATAACAAAAACTCTATCCTGAATGCGTTTCTTAAGGGCCCATTCCCACAAGGCCCTCAAAATCAGCATATAGCTGATATCTGGAAAGCCCGACATTTTTATATTAAAACTTAGTTCAGCTTAAATTATGATTGATCCAAAACAATAATAATGCTAATAATTAAGGGGAGATAATCCTTTTTTTTTTAATAATAAAAAATTGATAGAGAAGTCAAATGTTGACCTTGAGGGATGAGAATCCTGTGATGGCGTCAGCAGATGAAACTGCATCAGAATTACTAAAAGGGAAACATTCCAAGTGATGCCATTTGGTCATGTCAAATCCTCGGGGATCTTTACTCACCAAACCCAACCTCAGCACCTTCGAAGCAATTGATTTCGAGCATTTCTTACACGACGAACGCCCCGACTTCGCGTACTCCGCCACGATTTTCACAGGAGCTGGCGATGACGACGACGACATTGCAGCCGATGCAACGAATAAAAGCGTGCGGGCGGAATTAGGGCTTAAGGTTCTTGGACTGAAACTAAGACTGAGTACCAATTTGGTGAGGCATAAGGCGTTGGGATTCTGTAGAATGGGAATTACTTTGAAGCCATTGGAGATATTAAGCATGAGATTTAATGAGGGTTTATTGTTTCGTTTCCATTGGAGCCTGACTTTGGGGTTTAATGGTTTATGAAATAAATCCCCTTGTGTTCCCGCGATCAAAGAATCGGGTGCTTTCTAATAGCGACAACTGTGTAAAAAGTCCCGACCCATTTTTATATCAACGCTTTTATTCAATAGAAATTCCAAGTTCGACTTCGACCTCTATCTATATGTTGAAAATTAAATTAATTAAATTATTTAAAAGAAAAAATTCATCGAGAACATAAATTAGGTGTATAAATATTAATTACGTGTATCTGAGTTTGATTAACTCAATAAGATTAATTAAAACTCAACTCGTTTAACAACCAACATCAGCAACAATGATAGTTGATGTGATAGTTTTTTTTGGTATAATAGTGATTATAATTTAGACGTGTAGATGATTTGAAAATAAGGGAGAGTGAATAGTGTATTTGGTGATATAATTGTATAATAATAATAGTTGATGTGATATTTTTGTTAAAATTATAAATTGATATGATTGATGATTTGAAAAATAAGAAAAATGAATAGAATATTTTTTGAAAATTTTCACAAGTAATCACATATTCATACAAATTTTAGTCCAAAAAGTGAAAGGGGTGAAAAAAAGTTCACAAGCAAGCACTCCACTGTATTCTTATTTCCCAAATTTTAATCTTAGAGCGAAAAGGTAAGATGTGTGATATTTTGTGGAATTTTGTTTTAAAGAAAATCTCATTGTGCTCCAAATTAAGTCAATGTTCTTATGTTCATTCTAAAAAAAAATTAAGTCAATGATCTCTTTGCTCTCATACTTTTAAATACTTAATTATACTATTTATTTGTCTCTTTTCATCCTACTCATATTAAAAAATTTGGTATTTTCTTTAATTATCACTATTTTATTAACTTTATCTTAATCTTAATTAACAAATGTTGTAAAATGTGGTAAATATCGCCTATTTTTTGTCCAATTATTTATTTTTTATTCAATTTTCTTACATTATATGTTACATTATTTTTAAAAAAATTACATAAATAATCAACATCAAAAATTATTTATCACATCAACATAATTATTACATTTTCATACATAGGAATTAGATTTCTTGTTCCATTTCATATTTCACTTCACGTTCCTCTCAATTGGATGTTTGACACATATATTTACATCTGAAAATCAACAACCATAATTATTTTATTGACACGTGACAATAATTCAATGCAGTGGAATAAGAAATGGAACACAAAAAATGAAATTGGAAATATATCCTTGAAATAAAAAGGACAAACAATTACAACCCAAGGTTTTATGGTTGTGATTGGTTCACTTTTAGTGTTATATAGAATATTGTAAAAAATTTATTCGGAAAAAAAAAATGATATTTGAGTGTGTGATTTGATATACGATGAAAATATGATGATACTTGATGCGGTTATTTCTTTTATTATATAGTGATTGGTGGCTAGGAAAATAAGCGAAGGTGAATAGAGCGGTGTAAAAATCAGAATTAGTATCTTTTTGAAAATGTTCACAAAATGTTGGGGCAAAATAAAATATTAAGCCGAAATTTTGCAAAACTTATCCTAGCACTAGCGAAGAATCGCAGACATGCCCAACGTTCAACCGAACCGGCGGTTTCAACCGTGGTCAACGGTTTTCGAACCGATTGACCCCTGGTTTGGTTCGTTTCGGTTCAACCGAACCGTAAACCTTAATTTTAAGGTTAGGTTACGATTCGGAATTTTCAAACAAAGAAACCCGGTTTAACCGGCGTTTTTCTATTTTTTTTTATTATTTTTTTGTTCAATTTGAAATTCAAATTCAAACGGTCACTTTTGTGATCCAGATTACCGTAAACCGGCGGTTTGTTAAAACCGACCGGTTTTAAATTTTTTTTTTTTTTTGAAAATTCAAAATTTGAAAAAATTAACGGTCAAGATCATTTGACCGTTGAAAACCGCCGTTTAACCGAAACCGCCGGTTTCGGTTAAAAAAACCGGTTTTCCGTTTTTTTTATTTTTATTTTTTTGAATTTCATATTTTTCCTATAAATACCCCTTCCAATTCATCCATTTTTCCTCACACCAAATTTCTAATCTCCCAATTCTCTACATTCTCTATATTCAACTTGTTCAAGTTTAAATTCCAAGTTTCAATTTAATTTTTAGTACTTTCATACTTTTAATTTCATTAGCTATTTTAAAAAATGTCGAGACGTGGAGGATCTTCCCATCAATCTAAGGGCAAAGGTTTGACGTCCGACTCAGAACAACAACCACCACCACCACCACCACGTTTTGATGAAGCTTTCGATTTGAACGAAGATGAAATCGAAGCTTGTTTTGCTAGTTTGCAACAATAAGGTGAGGCTCAACCTAATCGCAATCGCCAACTCAAACTCAAAGTCGCCGAGCTCGCCACTTAGATCCGATATTTTTCGGTTCATTTTAAAAAATTCGGATCCTACAACCGGCGGTTTCAAAGTTACTTGCAATTATTGCACTAATTCCTACAAGTTTAGAGGAGGGCGGTTATGGGGCGTTCACGAACCACCTCAACAAAAAACATCCTGATAAAGTTGGGCTAGATCGTGCTCAACGGTGAGGGAGGTTATATTCAGATCCTAGACGATCTAGATTAACAAAGAGAAAGTCTAGAGGCTCAAGTATTGCTCCACGATTGGACAAACGCGAAACACGTGAGCAACAAGTCGATTTTGATGATTCCAAGAAAGCGATAATCTTGATCTGATTCAAAAACGGGTCACAAAATCATTGAAGAATCACGTTTGTCACTTGCCACCTTCCCTAAGGTAAGTAAAAAGGTAAAGAGAACTACGTAGGGTTTTGATTCCTCATGAGGATACGTAAAGCGATTTTATTTCAATATTCAAAGTTAAATTTCAAATTTTTAACTTAGAATATTAAAATAAAACTCAAAACTCATATGTGATTACTGTATGTGATTTTGCAACTGCAATCCGACTTGAAGGCTCAGAATCTGGGCGATTTGCTTCAAATGGATCCGCAATACGAACAAAGGCTTAGAGACGAGGTAAGTTATCTCCACTCCCTCTGGCACCAAGGTCCCCCTAGACCCGCCGCCGCCGTCCGCCACCACCTGCAGCCTTCACAACCAACCCAATTCAAGAAAGAGAAAAAAAACAGACGCAAAAGAGGGAAAAAACCCACGAACAAGCCCAACGACACCGCTCCGGAATCCACTTCATCCCCCGGCGCCGAATGGCCGTTACCTACTCCTCCGCCGCCGTCTTCCACCGCCGGATGGCCCAGTCTGGAAGCAAAACCCGATCCCAAGCCTATAACCCTCTCCCCCGAAGAACAATCGATATTGGCTTCAAGACACGCACATCAACAGGCCCTCAAGGCTGTTCTCGAATTCTTTAGGTATAATAACGCTGATGATTCTGATTCAATTGAGAGTAGTAGTGACGAGGATGATGAATTGATGGAGGAAGACGATGGGCGCGAGGAGTACAGTTTTTTCTTTAAGGTGTTTAAGGAGGATAACGAGTTGAGGGAGTATTATGAGAAGAATTTCGCAAAAGGGGAGTTTAGTTGTCTGGTGTGTGGTGCTCTTGGGGGTAAGAAAATGGGGAAGAAGTTTAAGGGCTGTTTGGCTCTCGTGCAACATTCGATCAGTATTGCCAAGACGAAGAAAAGGAAAGCGCATAGGGCATTTGGGCAAGCTGTTTGTAAGGTTCTGAGTTGGGACATTAATGAGCTTTCCAGCATTGTTTCTTTGCTGAGTGATAAATCAGGAGAGACACAGGTAATTTAATCTTTATTAAAACTACTATATTTTGAGACTACAGTGAATTATATATATATATATATATATATATTTTCTTTCCAGAACTGAAAGATTGCATTTCTGCAGGGGAATGGTAGTGGTGATAACAAGGAGAGCTTGATGGTGTCTATAGAGGGCGATAATGTAGAGGGTAAACATGACGAAGCAGTGCCAGAAAGTGGGTCTATTGGTACTGGAATTTTGCCCAATGCTGATGAAGGAGATACGGTATGTATAGTTGGAAATGTATAAAGTTATAAACTGTTTTAAAGTGCGTGGCCGTATGGTTTCTTACTTGTGGAAATCCGATAAGTTTGGGGAGTGATTTTTTTTCCCTTTCTGGAAATGAATGATTGTGTTTTTGCAGGGGAATGGTGACAACAAGGAGAGCTCGATGACTGTTGTCGACAATGTCGTATCTAAAGAGGGTGATATAGAAGAGGGTAAAAATGACGAAACAGTACCAGAAAGTGGGTCTATTGGTACTGGAATTTTGCCTAATGGTGATGAAGGAGATACGGTATGTACAGGAAGATGTATAAACTGTTTTACTGTTGGAAATTCGAGAGGTTAGGGGTGTGATTTTTTTTTTAGTGTAATTGACTTTGTTGTTTGGCCAGAATTCTTTGACGTGTACTGATGCTGATAAAAGCTTGGAAAATCTTGACATGGTGCATCCACATAGCATGGAGGAACCTGCAGCAGAGGGTTTGACTAATGTGAGTGTCTTGCTTCTTTTTCTTTCCTTTTTACTCCTATATTTTCTTGTGTGTAGTTTTGTATTGTTTTATGACTTATGATTCTTGTGATGAATGGTTTGGCGAGCTAATGTCGAACAGCAAGCAATAATCTGATGAAGCTTTTATCGTTGCTTCAGTGGTTAACCTACACATCTCATTTTCATCGGCCAATATCATTCTAAGAATTCTTTTTGGAACCATATATTGCTTCTATTTGTGCTGATAGTTTGGTTATTAAGTAAGGATTGAGTTGCTGAGCCTGTGAATTTAAAGATAATTCTGGTAAACATGTGATACTAATTTATTGTGCGAATTTATGAAAGACTTTCTGCTTGTCTTTAATCTGTTTACTCTTGAAAAACAAAAAAAATCTGGTAAAATGTACATAGGGGAGCCTTTCTCTTAAGAAAAAATCTGTACAATGTACAGACATGTTTGAGATTGTTTTAAGGGATAATTACAAAAACACCCCTGAGATTTGGGCTAATTACAAAAAAAACTGAGATGTTTTAAAATTACAAAAAGCCCCTTCAGGTTTCATTTTGTCTTGAATTTAAGGGGGTAACTGTAATATTTTTGTAAATATCGGGGTTTGAATGGTTTTTCTTATGAAGGGAAAAATGTAAGACAATATCAAACCTCAAGGTTTTTTTGTAATTTTCAAAGAACTCTGGGTTTTTTGGTAATTAGCCCAAACCTCAGGGGGATTTTTGTAATTATCCCTTGTTTTAATGTGCAAGTTTTTTTGTTATTTCTTAATTGCAGAAATTTCAGAGGGTTGACGAGTGATTTGTGTCCTGTGCTTGTCTTTATTCTTTGTACAGAATTCTTTGGCGTGTCCTGATGCTGATAAAAGCTTGGAAAATGTCGGCATGGTAGATCCCCACAACGGGAAGGAGCCCACATCAGAGGAGTTGACAAATGTTAGTGTCCTGATCATTTTCTTTCCTCTTATTTCTATATTTCATTGCGATAAGTTTTATCTTGTTCTATGACATGATCCGTATGGTGAATGATTCAGGAGCAAACACCAAACAGATAGTATTATCTTGATTGCATCTCACAGTGGCAGTGGATAACCTACAAATCTCATTTCCATTGGCTCATATCTTTCTTGATATTCTTCTTGGAATCATCATATTTTATTTTTATTTTTGTTTTAGTTGGGTAAGAGTTGAGTAGCAGAGCTTGTCAATTTAAAGAGAAAATGGAAGCACGTTATATTACTTTACTGTGCTAATTTATGAAAAACTTTCGAAAAGCGACTCTGGTATGTTTACTCGTGCATGCAAGAAAAAATCTGGTACAATGTGCATAGGAGACCTTTGTCCTAAGAAAAAGTCTGGTAAAATGTGTTGGAGATGTTTGTGACTATTTTGGTGTGTGAGTTTCTTTTATTTTGTATTTGCAGAAATTTGTTGCTGAGTGATTTTTGTGCTGTACTTGACTTTAGTGTTTGTACAGATTTCTTTGACATGTCCTGATGCTGATAAAAATTTGGAAATTCCGGCCGTGGTGCATCCACATAACGTGGAGGAGCCAACAACAGAGGGGTTGACAAGTGTGAGTGTTTTGATTCATTTTGTTCTTTTATTTAATTATTTCTGTATTTCCTTGTGAATATCTTGTTCGACGCCACATGATTCCTGTTGTGAAATGATTTCGGGAGTTCCCACAACCTTCCATGAAACAAATCAATAACTTTCCAGCATTTCCACACTTGAACCACCCAAGCTTAACCACTCTCCACCAGTCTTAGGCAGTCCAACATTGAACCCAATTTAAGGATCACAAAGCATGCTTTAATAAAAAGCTACAAGCGACGCTCAAGCCTTAGTTGTCAGATAGGGCTGGGGCAGCAGGTGTAGTGGGTGTATTATGTGACCTCGGTCTATCTGAGACTTGTGTTGAAAGATTAAATTGACCTCGGTCTATCTGAGACTTGTGTTGAAAGATGAAATTCTTCTTCTTCTTCATTATGTTTAAGATTCATTTGCGTTGCGCATATTTACTTGTCCAAATTGTTAGGAGTTCTTTTTTTATGAAAACCACTCTTGCTCTTCCACTTGTGTAATCTTTGTCAAGGACTAATATCCTGATGCTATGTTTCCATGCTATACTTCGATCACTCTTGTTTCATTCTTTTCCGAAAAGATATCTAAAGATGCAATAACCAACATTGTCCAATTATTTTCTGATACGACAGGTTTTTTTGGTGTAGGTACCTCTAAATGAAAACAGTGGGTTTGGAAACGAAACACAAGATCTGGAGATGGATAATGTTTTTCGCAGTTTGCTGAATGAAGAGCCGCTTTAAAATTGAGAGTTGTTGGTAGTAATAACAAAGCTAGGGACATGGTGAGACGTGGAGACGGTGTATACTATTATGCATTAAGAATTTTCTTTTCACCGATGAACGATGTTTCAACCGAGAAGGTGCTTCTTTTGGGTACTTTCGACATAACTATCTGCATCTTGTTCGGAAACGATAGGCTTAAGTATTTTTTATTTTTAGTTTTGCACATTAGAATGAATTATCTCTACATGACTTGCATTTAGAAGAACTGAATTATTGTACCATGTTATTGTTCCTAAGTGAGTGAATCTGCATTTTGAGTGTAAATTTTGTTGGTAGGTAAATGAATAAAAGAAAAGTTAAAGAAGTCATATTATGTGAGAAAGATGATATAAAACCATTACAGTTTATCCGAATGAACTTATGTATATGTTTCTACGGAGCTATTTAATTTGATAAATTTGGGCAATATGCTAGAAATGCTACAAATGAGAAACATTATACATATACTTATTACTTTAAGTGTTAAACAGATATTCTGGGATACTACCACTACCAGTGCCAGACTAATTAACACCTGGTTTAAATTCTAGTACCACAAGTATTTTGCTAAAAACAGCTTTAGAAAGAAATTGAAATGAGATGGAAAAATCACATCCCCAAAGAATTGATAATTAATATACTTATTAGTTATAATTATAATTTGGGATAATTAAAAAAACCCTTGAGGTTTGAGCTAATTACAAAAGAATTTAGAGATGTTTTAAAATTATAAAAAGACCCCTCAATTATAATTATGTCTTAAATTTGAAGAGTAAATGTAATATTTCTATAAATATCAGAAAGATTTTTGAAATGAAATATATTTTGGTATGAAGTATTTTGTGGATAATATTTGAAAACGAGATAAAATAAATGAATATACATACCTTTTTTTATTTAAATTTAAATTGAGATGACAAAGCGTAAGTATCTCAAAGTTCACATTGTAATTTCTGCAAAGTAACAATTGCGTAAAGTCTAGACGACAAAATGCAACATTTTTAGCATAAATATGAGGAATGACAATTTTGTCCTCACGCCCGTGGAATAAAGTCCGTCGTTGGTGGTGTCAATTTCAACTTTTTTTTGTACTCGATAACCATTGGCAAAAAGATATTCTGTTTTCTTCCCCCCAAAAAAAAATAAATAAAGAAAAATGAAAAAATAAAAATATCATGTTTCCCTAACATCCCCCTTCTATAGTTCTATATAACCCAAAAGGCCAGTCTGCTCCTCGCCCAAGTCACCACTTGAAAACACGCACTCACGCACAGATTTTTCACCAGGCGAACGGAGAGGAAATCTAGCGGAGAAAATGGCAGGAATTTCTCAGGACTGGGAGCCGGTTGTGATCCGTAAGAAGGCACCCACCGCCGCTGCTCGAAAGGATGAGAAAGCCGTTAATGCTGCCCGCCGCGCTGGGGCTGAGATTGAAACCGTCAGAAAATGTACGTATTGCTCTCATTTATATCTTCGCGGAGCGCGCGCACACACACACATATCTACATATTTATGAGTTAGGTTTTTGACTTTGTTTAATATGCGCCTTTGTTGGTGATTTTGTTTGGTCTTAATTTTGTTAGGGTTACTGTATGCAATTCGGTAGAAAACTGAGCTATGGGCCAATTTATCTTTTTCCGGGTGTTATATCGTCATTCCTCATCTTAGGTCGTTTTTCTTATTTTGCTACTTTATGGAATTTGTTTATGTATTGGCCTGAAATCGTGTTATTTTCCTCCTCACGTGTACGAGACGATAGAATTTGTTGTAATTGGTGTTGTTCTGTTATTCATTCATTCTAGCGATTGGTTTCATAGTTCAAATAGTCCGTGTTGTTTGTGTAACCTATGATTTAATCCTCACGTTCGGAGTCAAAAAGTTTTAGAAGATTTTGTTCATGGTCAACTGAATCTGAGAAATTTCTATATCTTCCAAGTTTTGACTTAAAAAATGCTGTAAGGTGATTTTGGCAAAATATGAAAACATGACCCCAGAAATAAATTTTGTTGAAGAGCTCTAGGATTTGGCTCGTAATAAAAGTTTTTTGGACTCTAATCATAAACCAATATGTTGGTTCTGTAGCTGAAGGCAGTGCTAGAGCTTAACTTTGCAGGTTTATTCTCTTCATCTGTTGTATACCTTTAGAGGTCTAGTCTATGCTGAGTTCCCATGAATTTGTGAACCATTGCCAATTATATCCTGGACGGGAAATTTCTGTAATTGCTTACTCGGTGTTTGTCTTATACCATTATGATCCAGCGTACTTTGCTGATTATAAATTTATAATGATCTGCTATGCTGCAGCAACTGCGGGGACAAACAAGGCTGCTTCAAGCAGCACTACTTTGAACACCAGGAAGCTTGACGAAGACACAGAAAATCTTGCTCGTGAGTTGAAATTATTTGATTCTTTTGTAGCATTCAGTGGAATAGGTTAAATAAATTTCTGTTAATGTGATAATGATTCGCATTTGAGGACTCTTGTTTTGACTGTATTGAGTGTACCGTCCCTGTACCCCTAATCCATTAGTAATATTCGACTGAAGCGGATGGGGATCTCTCTTTATGGCTTTGAAAACTAGCTTCGCACCATCCATCATATATAGATGGATCGGTAGGTGACCTCTTGTGTTCTTGTTCTGTGATGCGCTACTTGACTTTCTTTATTCTGTTCTGTGATGCTACTTGACTGTCTTTATTCTCCCTCACCTTGTAAACACCATCCTTTAATAAGGCAATTTTCTACGTTCAAGCTAGTAGACGAAGGTTAAAATTGATGGACATGAAGTGAGTATAACAAAGAGTTTTAAATACTTAGGATCTATAATTGAAGAGAACGGAGAAATCAATAAAGATGTCACACATAGGATCCAGGCGGGTTGGAATAAATGGAGGAGTGCATCTTCTATCCTTTGTGACCGTAAAATACCATTAAAATTGAAAGGAAAATTTTATAAAACGGCCATAAGGCCCGCAATGCTTTATGGAGTAGAATGTTGGGCGACTAAATATGAACACGAACAAAAAATGAGGGTAGCAGAGACGAGAATGCTAAGATGGATGTGCGGACACACTAGATTAGATAGAATAAGAAATGAACACATTAGAAACAAAGTGGGAGTAGCACCAATAGACGAGAAAATTAGAGAAACACGATTAAGATGGTTTGAACATGTTTATAGGAGACCTTTAGATGCACTTGTGCGACGTTTAGAAGGTAGAGAATCACTCACACAAATCAAAAGAGGAAGAGGTAGGCCTAAAAAGACTTGGAAAGAAGCTATTAAACATGACATGTTATACCTTGAAATAAACGAAAATATGGCCTATGACCGTAAACGATGGCGCGATATGATCCGTATAGCCGACTCCACGTAGTGGGATTAAGGCTTAGTTTGTTGTTGTTGTTGTTGTTGTTGTTGTAAGCTAGTAGACTTTTTACTTCACTTCTTTGCAACTAAGGAAAATCCTTTAGACAGATTGATTAGGTTGTAATGGCTCTCAATAGCTCTAATAGAACCTTGGATTCATTTCCCTTGTCTTAGTATAGACAACTAGTTTATCTTCTACGCTGTACCTAGAGGTCGTCTATCCTTAATTCAATCTCTTAGACCCGTGCAAATTGAAACTATTAACAAAAAGAAAGTTATTGAAGATATATGCATGATTTGTCTGTTTAAATACTTTTTAGCCCTTGCCTTATACCCATAAAATACACAATAAAAGACAACATTATTAAAGATGCATACATATTTTGGAAGCTAGTACCCGTTAAACCTGATGTTGTGCATATATAATATATGACTATCCTGTGTATCAGCAAATTGCGATGTTCGTATGGTCATTCTCTACTATGGCCCCTGTTTTAACATTTTCACCATGTCACAGATGAGAAGGTTCCAACTGAACTGAAAAAGGCTATCATGCAGGCACGTATGGATAAGAAACTGACACAATCTCAACTTGCTCAGGTTTGATTCCACATTTCTGTTTCATGTCTGTCTCACGGCTCACTTATGTGAAAATGTGTTTCATAACAAGCTGGAGCTTTTTGTTTTATTGTTTATTAATTAATTAGTTAAATCTTCGTGTTGGCGTGCAGATAATAAATGAGAAACCCCAGATCATACAGGAATATGAATCTGGAAAAGCAATCCCCAATCAGCAGATCATTTCCAAACTGGAGAGGGCTCTCGGTGTGAAACTGCGTGGAAAGAAATAAGATGAGTAAGGGGGAAAGTCAAGCTTTTGCACTTTCATTGCCCTTTGAATCCTAAAAGTGGTGATGTACATGAAACTTTTCTTTTTCTTTTGGTCTCTGTATTGCTCGTATGTCGGTAAACTCTAAAGAGTGGATTTGTCGTTCCTTGTGAAACATGGTTGTTCTACTGCTGAAAAATAGAATAATCCCGGATCTGATGCTTATAAATCTTTAGTAGTTCGGTTGTTGCTTCTTGTTGTCTTCCTGTTCGGTCAATGCTTACTAAGCTAAAATCCCCTGCGAAACAACCTCGATTGTGTGTGTTTGTTATTTTTTATCAAATGACAAATCGTGCTTTTGGTTGAGGCAAGTCCCTATTTGCCCACAAACCCCGTGATATGCTTCATGTTACATAGCATTTGCTAAAAGGGAAATGTGAATGTTTGATTATAGAATCAACTAGGTTGTGTGTTGAGAAGTTTTATCCCAACCGAGGAACCATCGTATGTTAGGTTTGTGACACATAAGCTCAAAAGGTTGAGTCGATGTATGTAGGTAGTTTTGAAAATTGAGTAAATGTGATTGGCAAGAGGAAATTGAGATGGTTTAATGGTGTATTTTTTTTGAATTTTTTTATAAACAATTGCTTTTCATGTTAAAAAAGTTCTCTTGTGGAAGGAAAATGAAAATTCTTTGATATTAATTTCCGGTCTTGATTTCCCAGTCCCACAAATCAGTCATTCTTCCACACAATTTCACACACTTGTGACGTCTTAGTATTTTGTTCGCAAGCTAACCTTTTTGCAAGCCAATCCATACGCATCCAACCTTGTATTATTTTCGCAAAATATAGCGCAATAATTGTTTGAGATTCGCTCACATTATGTAAAAACGTTATAAAAGCAACAAGAAAGGTTGCGGTGACATTCGTATTTAGGAACATCAGTCAATAACAAGTCATTGGGTGCTCCAATTCAAGCTCACGACTCGATCCATAGCCAAGTCTCTGTCAATGGGGGCTGGCCTTTGAAATGCCTCACCCTTTTATAATGGTTTTTTTTTTTAAATATAATAGTAAAAAAGAAATATTCTGAAAGCAATAAACATCGAGTATTTAAGAAAAGCACAACCTTTTTATCTTCATATCTTGGTATCAAACAAACGGATTGTTCATAATTTCAATTCTCATTTATTCAATCATTTTAATGTTTTGAATAATCAATAGCTTTAATTCTTAATATTTTATTCAATCATTTGAATTTATCCATTTATTTCATCATTCCCTCCATGCGAATGTTTTAAAAACGAATAAACGATCCAATCGAATTCACAAACCATGCAATTAGTGATCTCAATAAAATCATATTCAAGGCGAACAAATTATCAAACTAGTACTTTGTTAAAAGAAATTAACTTGGAACCAAAATAGGAAGTTAACAACAATTCACTCAGTCAGAAACATTCTCCATAGTACTCATCAACATTTACTTTTACACTTGTACTTTTTTCTAGTTCCTAAAAAACAATGATTAAAACATCTATCAAATTAGGGGTGTCAATTTGGGTTGGGTCCGGGTTAGCGGGTTCGCGTGTCGGCTTGGCCGACAACGGACCCGATTGTTTAATTATTCGTGTTAGAATATTGAACCCGGACCCGACCGCTTATTTCTGCAGTAACTCGAACCCGACCCGCTTAACCCGTTTAATAAAATTATTTTAATATACATTTAATAGTTTTAACTGAATAAATTTATTTTTTTTAAAATCAATCACTATCATACATTATTCGATCAATAAGCAATATTACAATTCACAACATACAAAAAGAAATAACATAATTGCATAAATAACATAACATATTAATCATATTTTGAGGACAGTATTCAAAAAAACATGCATAATAACAACAAAAAACATAATTAAGAAAGTTTTATCATTTGAGTTTTAAAGATGTCTTGTTTGTTGTTTTTTTTACAATTAGTTATTTACTTATTTTTTTTTTAAATTCACAAACGGGTTAGACGGGTCATAGTAGGTTGACCCGGACGGCCGGACCCGACCTGTTTAATTGGCGGTTAGTCGGGTCCGACCCACCGACCCGGACCCACGGCCTCGGACCCATACCCATTAATTTCGTGTTAGGTTAGTGGTCGGGTCCTAAATTGACACCCCTATATCAAATACACCCAATAATCCACCATCATCCAACTTACAGAAAAATACAAGCAACAAGGTCGTTTACCATCTTTACTTCAAAACTCAAGTAATTAACAGTACAATAACATCATGTACACAACACATCTTTGTCATTCAAACAGGATCAGTACAATAACTTTCTCAGTCCCCAACAACGTAAGTTTACTCGCACGCCAGTTTTGTCCCAAAACTCGTCAGGCAAATAGCGAACGCCTGAAAGGCCGACAAAGGCTCTCTATAATCCATCGTAAAAGTGTCGTCTGCCACTTTTCCAAACTGGAGAAGCACCGTTTCTTCATCGCCCTTTCCACCGGGCTTACTTGGATCAATCGTTGCAACCATTTGAAAGTTCTTAACCGAAGCAACTGTAACCCTACCGTGAAAATTCAAACACCAACATTCCAAGTGTTCATGCCATCTTGGAGCTTTGTTTTTCAAAACTGTATAACCAGGAGCAGAGGCCTCTGGCCTCTTTGTTTTTGAATTGTCTTGATAATTTTCGGACGGGATTTTGTCCGAGGACGGGCATGTAAGTGTGCATACCATTCTTCTTGGACCTCTCGACTTTAGGAGATTGAATTTATAGGAAACATGTCCAATTTCAAAGTTAGTGGCTGGGACTTGGGGACTTATCTGCTTGCTTGCAAAGCGACGGCCAGCTTTGCTGTTTGAGGGCTTTGCTCCACTGTGGGGTGGTTGGCTATCGTAGATTGTGAAATTAGTGCCGAGGAAATCTGACCTGCCGTAATAGAGATGAAATCATGGTTATTCAGATTAATCAAGAAAAAAGGGTTAAAGCAATCCCCACAATGAGAAAAAAGGATTGATATGTATGACAAAACATGGTATAAAGGATTAAAAGTGGGATGCCTCGAGGAAAAAGGAAATTGGCTCAAGTTAATAGAAAGCTCGCTCTATTGTTATTTAATGCCAAAACTACCGTTCCAAGGTTTTAAAACTTTTCATTGATCCAGCTTTTGAACAAAGCTTTTTAAGCAGAACACTCTCGTAGTTCCCAGCTTTCTATGAATCATAACTGACATCCTGACATGAGCCCTTTTATCTTTCCAAAGCACATCCTCAAAGGAGCAGTCCAAGCATAAGTTAAATTCTTATCACAATTTGAAGCCCACCTAATTGAAAGATGCATCTTACTTTTAAAAAAGAAAGATGCATCTTTCTTATCAAAAAAGAAAGATGCGCAATTGATAAAAGTGAAACCTCCATCAATTCTAACCCCCTCTATTTTTTCGTTCATTTCTCTTAATTCAAATAACCTATGTCATACCAACAGTTAAGTTCAAAATTTACTTCCCTCAGTCAGAGTATCTAACTAAAATTGCAACTGTATTCTGTAATAAATAAAAACTGCACTTGGTTAATTCTTATAGAATTGTCCTTTCAATACCATGTGCTTCAAGGACAATTTCAAGTAGCAAATGAATCCACGGTACTCTGAAAATGTTACCCATTTACTTATTTTTAAATAAAAAGGGAAAAAGAACTCATATTACCATTTTTATAAAAAAGAACCTTATAAAAACTTAAATAGCACCCATGTTAATCAAGACAAACCAATTTTTATAATTCCAATGAAACTCTAAATGCTTACTATCCCCCTTGGATCTATCAGCATACGCTTGCCAAGAATTGGCGGATAGAAATCCTTACCTTAATTTTCCAACATAGGCTTTACTTCCTTGAGATAGATCACCAGCATCCAGTGATATGATGTACTCAGTGTGGGCACCACTTCTGTATCTTCTTGCTGCTAGGAGAAACTTTCCTTTGTCCATGAATGCTGTTAAGAAATCCAAGAAACATCAATTTTAAAATCACAAGAGGCACAAAGGCAAGGAAATCCATAATGATAATTAGGCACAAATTTGGGAGATGCTGTCAAGAATCTCTCAAGTCAAATGAGAAACATAATGACATATATATTTGATTTGCTTCTTAAATTCTAATACTATAAAGGAATGAACTCTATGAGACAATGAGTACCACAATCAGAGATTTAATTGCTAGAGGTCCTTACCTTAACATTTAATTCACTTGAGGCTGAAAAATAGTCCCCCACCCAAAGTGGAAGGCCCATATAAGCAAACCTAAATTAACTTTCTCATGGCAAAAGAAATGTTCAAAGTATTGGAAGATACCGCAACGAGAGGTTGACTAGCTAAGAATAAAAACCTTTACGCATAATTTGAAGTCCTATTAATGAGTGCTAGATGTTTCCAGGGGCATGACATGATATAATCCAAAACAACTCATTTAGTTGTATAACTTGTATCATCCAATCATAAAAACCTTTATGCATAATTATGCATCAGTCAGCATGCATCATTGAAACTCCAGAATGTCTACTTACATGGTGAGAGGGCAAGATAGAGGTAAAATGTGGATTTCTTCTTGTCACGTTTTATAAGACATTGAAACGGAGAATCCGTGGCCCTGGCTGCAGTATATAAAAACAAACGTAAATATTTTAGGAATTATTCAGTCGCAAAAGGTATTTATACTCATAATTTCAATCATTTAAATGTCGAACAGTCAATCGTTTTCCAATCACAATATGCATTCTTAACCACGTATCGAACATGGCGAATAGATAACATATAGAACCCAAACTGAAGAAACAATAAACTCTGATTCATTATGCAAGGAACCCATATATGTCTATGATCTTTCCTGCTGTCAATCAAAAATAAATTTAGAAAAATCATCAAATTTCCTACAACAACAAAACGACCTTAAAACTAGTTGTAATCTAAAGTAACCCCAAAATGAGTTTATAAATCTCTCTGACATTCTAATACTCGTCCATTTTCATGTACATTTTTCTTCTATACGAATATATGGATGAGATTGCAAACATGTGACAATGTCCATAGAAAAAACAATAAACTACAAAAATTGCAGCAACATTCAGGAACATAAAGCTGGTTCGGTTGTTACCATTATATTATATTAAGGATTCAAGTCCTGAAATCCGTTACCTAATTATTGAATACCAACATTGCAATTACAATCCAGATCAGTTTTACAATTCCGATCCTTCGAAACGTATTTAGATCAACAACACAAATAAAAGAAATCTCATAATTTTTTACCCATAAAAAGAAATTTAAAAATCATTTAAAAAACAAAATAAATAAATAAAATGGAATAGGACCTTTCTGAGGGAAGAAGGAAACGTGATTTTGCCAGGCTGATGTAGAGAAGCCTTCTCCACGGCCTCTCTGGTCGCCTCTCTCCACCGCTTGCAAACGCAGCCGCATGCGACGACGTTTTGGCGCTGCGGCCATTGCTCCTCGCTCGCTTCCACCCGCTGCATTATCTCCCCCAGCAGCTCCGGCAGCATGCCCGCCCACGAACCCGATTCGCACGGTCCAGATTCGCCAGACAAAACGACGTCGTCATGCCGCTGCGGCGGCCTCGGCAGCTGTCCGCTTCCACATCCATAACCGTCATCGTCATTTTCTTCCTTTTTCTCCTCCCCACCGATGCTATAACTGTTGCAAACCGACGCGAGATCCAGGGACTCGGATTTTTGGCAGGATTTGGAAAGCGCGAAAGAACGATGAATGATTCTTCGCGGGAGGAAAGATCGTCTCAACGACATCTCTGTTCCAGAGAGAGAGAGAGAGAGAGAGAGAGAGAAAGTAATTAGCATTCAGATTTTAATATTTTTTGGCCTCCAGAAATAGAGAAATACGTGAGAAATTCATGGACGCAGCGGGAGATAAATTGACGTGCCTGTTATGTAACATCAGCGACAGCAAGTGAAAAAGGGACACGTGGCTAGACATGTGTGGTGGTTATTTTCTGGGATATTGACGGTTTATTATTAATTACCCTTGTTTGACTAAATGATAACCGGTGACGATGTCGTTTTGGGATAAAATTATTTATTTAATTAACGGTCCAACATCAATTACATTTGTTTAAAGTGGCGGGCGGCTTTTTGTTACTTGTTGGGTTTGAATTTTTAGCTCACGCCATTTATGAATCTATGATCCCATTCTTCAACCGTTTTTAGGTTTCTATTAATGTCAAAAGCTTTTACTTCTACTTATAACATTCATTAAACATTAGTTTATGATTTATCAACCATATTGTAATTAATTGTTTCAGGCTAAACAAGACAAGAAATAAAGTTGGACGGGATGTCAATTTTGGGGATTGGGTAAGGTCTACTAGATTATTGATAAGGGCAAAAGATGGTGGGTGACCGGCCAGGGCTATGACAACGGGCCGATCTAGCAAGCCCATAATATTGGGTGATCTGTTAAGACAAAGATTAAAATCCTGTGGAGGCTGCGGCATGAGATTGATCTAAGGTTTATAAGTCTTGGGCCGACCTGTTAAGGCCCGAGTACAAGTATGGATGCTTATAAGGCTGACCTGTGTAAGGTCAGCTGTGTTAAACCGACCTGTCAAAGCCCTGTCCGGTTTAGCCGGTCTGTTGTTGACCCATTGTAGTCTAACATGACTTCGGAGAAAGAGGTTAGCTCGGACCAAGAGATGTATGAGACACTGAGGATGCCTTGGAGATGTAAGGGGGTTTCGCACCAATGCAATGGGCCGACGTGTTCTGAAACAGGTCGGAGCTATGGTCTTACGGGCGTAAAATTAGGGTTTTTAAGTGATTCGATCCTAATCTAATGATGACTCTGACACCGAATCGTAACGGAATCCCGGATTTTACGAAAACCCTAATCCTAACTAAGGTATAAAAGGCCCAAGCCCAGGTTCATTCTAACCTAATCTCTTATTTTTTTTACTGTTACATTGCTTTTTCTCTCTAAGCCTTTACTCCCTTTCCAAGACACTGACTTAAGCATCGGAGAGGGTACGCCGGAGCCCCCCTCCGGCCCCCCTTATGCATATTTCGTGGAGGACTTCATCTTGAAAGGTGATCGGCGAGGAGAGGTCATTTTTTGGAGCAACCAATTATAGACTCAACACGTTATGAATACACAAAATTCAGGCCCAACTCGGCCCGAATTACCATTTGGCCCGACCCAATCCGTTGGATAGCTCTAACGACAATGCACATGAACTATGATATATTCTTCCGCGAAGAAAGTTGTATTTACAAACACACACGAGCAATACTAAGAATGGGAAAATCTAATTTATATATCTACTAAGTAATTAAGTCAACGTAAATCTTTCATTCCCAAATGGTGATTAACAATATAAATGTTACAAGGTTAACAAAATAAATGGCGATTAACAAAATATATTATCTACTTACTAAGTAATTAAGTCAAAATGTAATTTGTCTATTTACTAAGTAATAATAATAATTAAGCCCCAAAAAGTTACGTGGTTTGGTGATTAACAAAATATATGATTTTCTTTTTTGTTTTAATAAAACAAATGCTGTCTTGCAAGAAGAGTCGTGTTCCTTCATGTGGTGACGGCCGGCCCCCTCCGCCGCAAAACGCGTTGATTTTGTCCATGAAAAATGTTCCCGACTTTTCTCATGCTCAAAATCTTATGTCACAACTAGAAATGGCAATGCACAAAATCGGGCCGATTGGGCCGGCTCAAAAATCACTCATGCCGCTATTTTACTTAGCCTAACCCAGTACCAAACACATTTTTTATATATAAAATGTATCGGACTGTTCGGGCCATTCAGGTCAGGCCAAAGTAGGCCTGGTCCATTTCGGTCCTGCAAAACATAGTTCACTCCATCTAATTCTATTTCTCGGGCTGGTTTGAGCCAAACCAAAAATTATTTGCTCTAGTCACAACTGATAACAAGCATTTTTAGGGACTGTACGCAAAAACTTTTGCTTTTAGAAGAATTTAATTATTTTAGTAGAAATAAAAGTAGTTGAAAATTAGAAGTCGATATTGTTTGAAAATAAAATCAGAAGTTGAGAACCAGAAGTTGAGAGTATTTGAAAATTTTGGTCAAGTGCTTATTTATTTGTAAAGTCAAACTAGAAGTAGAAGCAAAAACATAAAGGAATAAAAACCGAAGTTGACATTTGCAAACACTACAAATTGATTATTTTCAGTCAAAAACTAAAAAGTAATTTATTTAGTTATTGCAAACAGTTAACGTTACATGATTTAAAGATACTGTTAATTCTATTTTGCCTCTATACTATTTCTAGTCAAGAGATAGCGATGTTTCCGTTTTTTTAAAGTTGTTCCTTCTTTACTGGATGAAAAATAAATGACGAGTAGTGTGATAAACTATAAATTAAAATAAATTATTCAACAAATTTCATTTGTACTTTATACGATTATTTAAATGATATATTAGTTTAATTTTTTTTCAATATGTTGAGAGTAGTGGTAGGAAGAAAATGGATAAATTTCAAATAAATGGATAGATATATATTAGTTTAAATTCCTATCTACTAGACTTGACTTGAGATTTTAATCATAAATCATAATCACCAAAAGTAATATTTTTTGACTAACTTGAATATTAATATATCCAACTTAATCCAATGAAGTAAATAAGCTGTTATTGTATTATTTTACTCCATTAAAAAATTTCAGAATATTCAGTCTCTTAGGTCCTTAAATTAAATAATTTAAATAAAAACAAGTCTCTTGTGAGACGGTCTCACGGATCTAAATCCATGAGACGGACCTCCTAAGGGCTCCGTCTTGAGAACATGAACCATGAAAATAAATTTAAAAATAATAATGAACCATGAAAAAACAAAAATAAACCCTAAAAACATGAACCATGAAGAATAAACCCGAAAAACAAAAATAAACCAAAAAAATAAAAAATAAACCCTAAAAAAACTAAAAATCCTAAAAACCAAAATCAATTAAAAATAAACCCAAGAAACAAAATAAACCCTAAAAAAACAAATATAAACCCCTAAGAAAAATAAAATCTGAAAAAAAAAAACTTTTAAAACTTTGTGTAAGGGCTCCGTCTCATGGATCTACATCTGTGAGACCGTCTCACGCAAGTTTTTGCCGTTAAATAATAACAGTAAATGCAGTGAGAAAGAGAGAGAGAGATTTGAAAAATAATTACTGACGAAGTATTAAATAGTTGGAAAAAAAAAGATACATTACAAGAATTTCGCAAAATGCTTGGTGTTTGTTGTTATTTTCCAACGGATCGCTGTCAAATTTTATTTTTAAAATTTTAAAATAAATACTGGCACATTATCATGCTGTAAATATAGTTTGTAATATAATAATAAATAATAATAATAAAATAATAAAGGTCTTAAACCAAGAAACAAATTTGTTGACGTGTCATGCTATTTAGCATAGTCGTGTCACCAAAAGTTGCAACCCTTCAATTTTAGCCCAAGAGACACATGCTTTATTGAAGAGTTTCTAGTGTATTTGGTGTCTATTTATACATTAACCATATTAGGCATACTAAATGTATAAATAAGTGATAAAGGCAGGCCAACATTTTATTTTACGAACTGTGCATTCTTATTTCTTGCCGAAGCAACCAAAAAACTTGTTATTTGATTGTTTTATTTGGTCTATTGTATTCTATAAATAATTTGCCACAAAGACGATTAGCAAGTAGTGGGGCAAATAACACTTTAAGGCATGGGCGTAGCCAGCCCCACCAGTTACCCTAACCCATAATTTTTCCCCCTAGCCCAACTATTTTTTTCCCTTAAGAAAAATATATATTTTTTTAAAAAAAAAATTCCACTAAAAAGAATGGGATAAAAGAATTTGGGGTGCGCGGGGGGCCGGGATGGCCCCCCCTAAATCTGCCCCTGATTTAAGGAAAGTGTCCTACGTGCCTTAGACTGTTCATTCCCTTCAATTTGTATTACAAAAAAATCTTTTGCTTTCCTCCAATTTCTATTTTGTGTTTAGTTCATACCCAGTTATAGAGTTTCAACATATCGGTGGATTACTGATGTATTTTGTGACGAATACATTTTTTGCCGCTAAATTATGAGCCAAAATTTGTAATATGCTTGCAAGTTTACAACTTAGAAGCCTCTTTTAGCAATATGTTTACAAACTTGCAGTCAAATATATATATCATATATGTTTGCAAACTTTATATAAGTAAAAATTGTATTTTAGGTGAATTAATTATAAAAAATATATCATCATTAAAAGAGCAACACGCGTCGACATGCATGCATACTACGACCATGCTTGGAATAAGGTATTACTGCAAAACACATGATTTCGTCACTATCAGAATCAGTTCCTGAAATCTTCGTCCAAATAAAAATATTTAATTAAATCCCAACCAACAAAATATCTCTTCAGATTTTTTCCGCTTTAGCTAGCAGCGGAGGGACGGGGCAATCTGACCCCGGCCCTCCACCCCATTTTTTTTTTCAAAAAACAAAATTTAAGCTAGGATTTTTTTTAAAAATATTTTAATATATGTGATTTTTTTTATCTAGTTTACTCTATTTTCGCGTATTGACCCAGTCCAAAATTTTCTTGGCTCTACCACTGGGTAGCAGCTTGGACAATTTTGTTTTTCAAAATTGGTAATTGCAGTTTTAGTCTTATAATTTTATCTTTATTTATTTTTGAGTTATATAACAATAATTATTTAGATTCATGTTATTTTCTCACCCAAATGTCAATATCTTTTAACTCAAACTTCAAATTTGTTCTTTTTCTTTGTTCATGTACAATGATAAATGATGACGCCCAAACCGAGCTGGCAACAAATTAGTCCATGTGGCCATTTAGCTGACAATGGTGTAGGGCCCGCAGGACAACGAGTTAGTCCATGTTGGTATAAGATCCAACAAGCTTTATACCCCTTATTCATGATGAGTCTATATTTGCCTACTTGATCAAATTATATAAATTGCAATATATCAAAATCGCAATATCCCATATAGTTCATACAATTCAGTAAAAGATTTAAAATTCGAATGAACCAATATCGTATTTTGTTGATACCCAAATAAAACATGATAATTTTTTTATGTACACCGGGTCTCCCGGAGAGCCGACCGGAGACCCCGAGAGTCCGGGTCTCCTAGAGAGCCCAGAGACCCCGAGAGCCCGGAGACCAGAAGAGCCGACCGGAGACCACGAGAGTCCGGGTCTCCCGGAGAACCCAGAGACCCCGGAGAGCCCGAAGACTAGAAGAGCCAACCGGAGACCCCGAGAGTCCGGGTCTCCCGGAGACCCCGAGAGTCCGGGTCTTCCGGAGAGCTCAGAGACCTCGGAGACCAGAAGAGCCAACCGGAGACCCCGAGAGTCCGTGTCTCCCGGAGAGCCCAGAGACCTCGGAGACCAGAAGAGCCGACCGGAGACCCCGGAGACCAGAAGAGCCGACCAGAGACGACCCCGAGAGCCCGTGTCTCTCGGAGACCCCGGAGAGCCCGGAGACCAGAAGAGCCGACCGGAGACGACCCTGAGAGCCCGGATCTCCCGGAGAGCCCGGAGACCAGAAAAGGCCTACCAAAAGACCAACTCATCAACTCGTGCACAACAAGGAGGAGACAAGTGTCCCACTCAAAGAGACAAGTGTCTCATTAATCAACTCATGCACAATAAGGAGGAGACAAGTGTCCCACTAATAGCTTAGATATTGTAATGATTGCTAGGCTATCAAATGTAATAAGTATAAATAGGATTGAAGAAAGAAAAAAGAGGGGAGAGATGGCTAAAAAAAAGCTCTGTATTTTACTTTGGCCATTTAATAAACAAAAAAGACACTTACAGCCATTTATTATATTCACTATTTTTATATTTGATTACTCGTGGAACATTTCGCCCAATTTTTAAATTACAGCTAAAACTAAAGGTAACCAATTGCTACCACCAAAAAAAAAAACAGAACGGTAGAACAAAATTACTGATCGAATTACATAAATGTTCAAAACTTGAACATAAACCAATCTAAAAAGAAAAAAAAAAAAAAAAACAAAAACCCCAATTTTGCCTAATCAAACCAGTAGTAACTGAAGAGATTAGCAAGTATGATGCATTCAAATTTTATTAATTAATTATTTCCTCGCCGGCGGTCTTGCGTAATTCCCCATCCACGAATCCCGAAATGAAGCTCGGCGGCGGCAACCAAGAACTCCGCCCCCTGTTGTGGCGTCAACAGCTCCACCAAGCTCGTTATCGTCTTCAGCCGCAGCTGGTCCGCCTTTTCCAGAATCTCCGCCAGTCTTTCCATTTTCCGGCCGACGTCTCCGTACATCGTCCCCACTAGCTCACTCGCATCATCCTACTCAAAGGTTAACATAAAAAAATAAGATATTTGTATGATATATTCTTATATTTGTAAAATTAATCGAAATAATTACAAATTATGCATAGGAGTGATCGACGGAAAAAGGTAAAGAGAAGAGACCATTGTACCATTTAATACAGATTAATTTTTGATGCTTGATATTATAATTAATGGTAAAAACATAATAAAAAAACAATTGTACAATCATAAATACAGATTACGAAGTGAATGTAAATTAAATAAAATATTAAATTAAAACAAAAGATTCGAAAATTGAAACAACGAATGAAAATGAAATTTATCATACAAACACATAAGAAGCGTGACTGTGTGTGTGTGTGTGTGTGTGAGAGAGAGATTAGGAATTCCGTTATACGAATTCATGCATGCAACACAAATCAATTTGATGATAACTGAAAATTTAAATATAAAAAAGGTAATTAAGTAAAATTAAACTTTCTCCGATTTAAGAAGTATATGTAGTTGCAGGCATGCATGCCTGCCAATCGAAGAGCTCATCGTTGATATCGTTCTCCTCCTGTACGGTCTCGATTTGAAGCTCGCTCACACGGCGGAACTGTCCCGGCGACAGATCTCCGAGATCGCCGGTGTGGAAGCCTCGAAGGATATCCACCACGTGCGACTCGAAAAGGATGCTCGACTCCGTGTAAATGAGGTGGAACGCGGTGGTCGGCCGCCAGCCGCCGATCCACTGGAGAGATCGCTCCAGGGCGGTGGTCCACGGCGCGGCGAAGAAAGCCAGCACGTCGTGCTTGGAGGCTACGGATTTGGCGCGGTAGTACTCGGCGTAGTGAGTCATGGCTTTTTGGACGAGCTGACGGAGCTGGTGGTTGTGCTCGTCGGTTGTCGGCGGGGTCGGGGCTTGGCTGAGCTGCTGAACCAGCTGCCGGAGCTGCTCCAGCCACGTATCGTAGAACCGCTGAAAATTCATTGTGTGTGTTGTGTTTGTGTGTGTCAGTGTGTGTGAGAGAGATAGAGAGAGAGAGGTGTGTGGCGGGGAAAGCGGTGGGCGGTTTGGGCGAGTGGGTTTATAGAGGGGCGGGATTTGAAAGGGCTGCTATTGTAGTGGCGCGTGCCGTACACTTGGAAGAAAACTATTTGTGGTTCCTTGTTTTTTGACAACGCAGCTTGCGCCGGTTTTGTGTGTGTATATATATGTGGAAAATTATTTTTGTAGTCCTTGAAGTTGGTCTATTTAAACATTTAGTCATTTTTTATTTTTGAGCAATGCCCTTTAAATTAGTAGATTTAGTTCTATGCCTCCATGGCTCCATGTTTTTCTGCTTTGGACGAATATTAAGTATATAAGATAATATCATAATTGTATACATGATATTTATCTGTACAATGGATAATGAAATGGAATAAAAATATGAAATAAATGGGACATGAGATATGGACTCATGCATGGAAATTGGAATAAAAGTGCAACAAGAATGGATAAATAACATATATTTTGAAAAAGGAAAAAAAGATCAATATGTTAGAGATAAGTTCCTCATTTCTTACTATGGAAGAAATTTGTTTTTTCTTGAAGGATGTTCACATGGGTGAAATTAGTTTCCAGTTTTTGGCGACCAAATAATTGAAATCGAGTCTTGTGGAAGTTATATAATTCTTTTGCAAATCGTGAATTATGGTTATCAAACCTACAACTACAACACGAAATTGCAATTTAGCCTCGTTAATTTGATAATTTACAATAAAATCACCGGAAATTGTCCTTAAACTTACTTATCCAATTCTTAATACCTTTCTTACCTTTGGTGAACATGTACACATTCAAAATCAATCAACCCCTAGCCACTGGGTTATCCCGGATTTAAGTCTCTCTAATGACAAGGGCCAATTTTTTTAAAAAATAAATAAATTAATTAACCCCAAATAAAAAAAAAACACATTCAAATATACAAGTCAAGCAAAAATAATTTCAGGTGAAATTAACTTACTTAAAAGCAAACATCTCAGCATTTCATAAAAAAGATATAGCTAATCTAATCTGGTACATCTCCAACCTTCTCCTTAGACAAAAAACCAAACCAGCCTTTTTTAAAAAAAAAAGAAAAAAAGCCATGGCAAACTCATACTCACCATGGCTTCATTCTTTTATTTTTTATTTAACAAAAAAAAAGGTACATAATATTCATATAGATATAGATAGATCTAGCTCTCTCTATATATGATAATATATTGAGGATTTATTTTGGCCATCCAAAGACTTCAGATAATATTTGTGATCAAAGGGTTTCCAAACTGGCGATCCCTTCTCTTTCCCCACTCATGCATTGAGATGTGAAGTTTCTTGGCGGCGGCTAGGAAATCCACGGCTTGCAATGGAGTCAGAATAGCTATCAGCTCTTTCAGCGTGTCGAGCCTCAGCTTGTCGGCGTCGGCTAGGATGTGAGCCAGAGAGACAGAATGAGCAACCATGGCGCGCTCCAGCTCCCGGCTCCACTCCCCGACTCGTCCCGCGTTCTTGGCTATCGTTACAAGCGGCTCGTCTGCTATTTCCTCCTGTATATATATACTAGCAGTCCACCCGTGCGATGCACGGATTATATAATAAGTGAAGGCGATTTTAATTTTTTAGTTATTTAAATTAATTAAATTCAATGCATTATTTAATTGTAAGGGTAACTATCATTATCATTAAATAATAAATGAGTGAATATATAAGACTTTCAATCAAGTGATAATTTTGGCCATGCATCTTGAAAATAGGTGAGCCACCCTCATCTCTTTGTGAATGTATTTTTCTTCCCATTGAAGTAAAATATAACATTTTGTAACTTCATATATTTTGGCGGAAGTGTTTACTTTTATCAGAACCTCCATATAATAATTCTTGCAATTTAAACGATAAGTTGGATTTTTCCTCGCATAAGACAACACAAAAGATACTTGGGATTGCTAGTTTTATAGTGTCGAGACAACCGCATTCATATGAAAATAAAGCACCAAAAAGACTGTAGATGAATGTTGGATCACCAATATCCCAATAATCTAAAATTGGAAATCAACTTTAAAATAATTTCGATTATACAAAAAAAAATTACTTACCAACGAAATTGTTTGGTATTTACTATTACATATAACATTTATGCATTCGTAAAAAAACATGTAAATATGCATTCGTACCATGTATTTTTTTATTATTCGATCGAGATTCTTGCATTTTTGGTTATTTTTGTTGGACATTTGTTTTATATTTTTGTTGAATATCTGTGTCATCTTGGAAAAATATCTGGATCCAAGTTTTTTAGAAACTTCTGAATATTTTTTGATTTTTAAGACTTTTTTCGTCAAAAAAAATGTAAATATCTGTTTTCTTTCGCACGGGTATGGTTCTATTTTGATTTCTATAATTTTCGTAAGAAAAAAAGATATAAATCTTAACTATTTCATAATTGATCTGAATATATTTCCATTGTGATGACTTGTGACAATTTTAAAGTTCAAAAACTAATGTAATATCAAATCGTCGTGTCTATTTTTGAAAGGCAAAAACTTGCGTGAGACGGTCTCACGGATCTAAATCCGTGAGACGGAGCCCTTACACAAAGTTTTAAAGGTTTTTTTTTTTTTCGTGATTTTATTTTTCTTAGGGTTTATATTTGTTTTTTTAGGGTTTATTTTGTTTCTTGGGTTTATTTTTAATTGATTTGGGTTTTAGGATTTTTAGTTTTTTTTAGGGTTTATTTTTTATTTTTTGGGTTTATTTTTGTTTTTCGGGTTTATTCTTCATGGTTCATGTTTTAGGGTTTATTTTTGTTTTTTCATGGTTCATTATTATTTTTAAATTTATTTTCATGGTTCATGTTCTCAAGACGAAGCCCTTAGGAAGTCCGTCTCACGGATTTAGATCCGTGAGACCGTCTCACGAGAGACTTACTCTTTTTGAAATGTATAAACTTAAGTTCAACCAAATTTAAAAACTATGCAGGGAATAATCACTCTATTATTATTAGATGCATTGGGAAATTCAACTTATTAAATTAATTAGAGTTTCAAGATGTTCTTTAGTTGTCCTATGCATATTTAACTCTTTATCGGAATAGGTGTTATTAATTAGTGTGTGTATATAATTGAAAATGTTGCTACATTTTCGATATCTGGTATTTGTTTTTTAGATAATATCTGGTATTAGGTACATATAATGTTCAGATAAATGTTGTTATCCATTCAATCATACTCTTTTGCAAAAAATTGAATACATATTAATTGAGAATTTCGATATATATGTTTTTATAAGTTGGAAAAATGAGTACTAAAAGTAAAAAGGTGATAAAGTTTAAGTACCAAAAATGAAATTATCCCTTTTTATAATTTACAATGAAAAGTTTATTTACACGGATTTTTTTCAAAATTACTAATTCCATTGTTGGGTATTAATTGAGATATCAACATAATGTGTTAAAAAATACTCCTATTCAAATTGTTTTCTCAAATTCAAATGAAGGAAACTAAAACAGATGAATGGCCATCTGCCCATCACTGGTCTCAATCTTGTATTGTTTTGAAACTTGCCCACAACATAAAAAAGTGAGCTGATGTATAATAAATTTTGTAGTTATCGAGCAGATTGACATAGTTCTCCATAAAGCAGTACATATTAACACGGTAAATGACAAACAATTATTAACAAAAGTAAAGCCAGAAAATATTCCAGAATTGGAACTGCATTTTGGCGGGATTTTTCCCAATATAGCACTATCCTGCTTTTATATATTATATAGATATATGTCGCTCAAAAATATCAGGTCAATATCTGTTACGAGAGTGTTTGCAATCTCTAGCAAAAAGTGATTTTCATTTTTGCAGGTACAAACTGAGAATCGCTTTTTTCTAGAGTTTGCAAACACTCTGTGTGTGTGTGTGTTTTTTCTTGTAATGTCTATTTGTAACATGCTATCATGGGATTAGTTCCGTCCTTTGGATTAATATAATTCAATTAATTTATCTTATTTTTGGGATGTGTATGATCGTTTTTTCGCAAAAGTTTGGATATTGTGTTCTAAATGGGTATTTCATCTCGTATTCCACCTCAGATGTGTATGCCTAATATATAAAATGTAGTTTAAATGTGCTTTTGGTAATTGTGAGTCATATGAGATGAAATTCTAAAATTGAAACAAGATTTGAAGTGTACTAAGAGAACCATTCCTTCATCATGCACCTTTCTAAAAGAAGAGGATACTCACTGGTTCTCCACCTCTCAACTCACTCAAACCCATTTTTTTATTCTAAAAGAAGATAATAAATAGGGATAATTACAAAAAGCCCCCTAAAATTTGGGTTAATTACAAAAGAACCCTTGAAGTTTCGTTGTGTCTGAAATTTAAAGAGTAACCGTAATATTTTGATAAATGTAAGGATAACTTTTGAAATATTTTTTTACAATATAAAAGAGAAAAATGTAAGACGAATGACTAGAGGTTTTTTTTTTTTTGTAATTTCTGAAAACTCATGTTTTTTTTTTTTTTTTTTTTTGTAATTATCCCTTATAAATAACTAGGGATAGCACGCAATTTGCCTGTATACTAGCCATCCTGGTGGACATTTTATCCTCCTCTTTGATAGTCCTGCAATGCAAAGCATTAATCAAATCCAGCTGATGTCCAGATATCTCAGCCAAATTCCCCTTCCTCACACCCCCAAGAAACTCATCGATTTGGGCCTCCAATTCCGACCCACCAACAGCGTAAACCAGCCTAACCGAAAGCGAAGGCCTGCAACCCCCAACCCACAGGAATGCGTTCTCGAAAGACGAGCACCACGGGGGAGTCATAAACGACGCCGCATCGTGCGGCGCCATTAGAGCTCGCCTCTCCGAGTATTCCTCGAAATGTCTGATACCTTTCTCCTTTAGCTCCTCGTACCTGTTCTGAGAATCGGTCGAGAGCGCATTGAGAAGTTCTTCGAGATCTTGGCGCTGTTGAAGGATCCAGTTCTGAAAGCAGCAATTGAAGTGGCTGTGGTTGAAGGAGGCCATGATCGGAGTTTTATTTTTTTTTTAAATTAGGGTTTCATTGTGTCTGTGTGTGGGTTGAGGATGATGAGGATTGGGGATGAGATCTGTGGATTTATATGCTTTTTTTTCTTTTCATCTTTTTGTTGTTTTTGGAATTTGGTTCGATCAGGAAATTGGTTGACAGGTTCGTGTATGAAGCTCTACTCTTGTGAGATGGGGGGAAGGTAATCTGTAGAGAAAAACGACAATTGGAAAAAAATGCTGACAAAAATACGGTATGAGATCTTCTGCTCAATTGGGTCGGTTTGATCGGTTGAACTGCGAACAAATAGCAAGATCAGTTTGCTCACCACTTCGATTTTTAAAACATTGATGACGCGGTACAATAAGTACCACATGAAACTTTTTTATATTCTAACTGGTGTTCCGATACATTAATAAATGCAACGTGTACGATAATAACATCATATTATGCAAGTAGATATATTAGTTACTGCTGATTAGTTTACACTAAAGTTTTCTCAAAGACGACACATGTAGTTTTCTCGAATAACATGAAAGAAAAGTTAGTCTAATGAAAAAAAATCGATTATCTTTCGATTTTTACAAATATGTATTTGTTTTACGATATGCTCATAATAGATGTACCTTAAAATAGAAACAAATGTAAAGAGGACATTCTTAATGAGTTTTTTTTGGATAATAACCCAAACGTAAAAGGATAGCTTTGGAAATTCACTTTTTTGAAAAATTCTTTTAGAAAATTCTAGTACGTTCATGTCACGTAATGCCGTAATGGACGTAATCGACGAACAAGTGTATATACACCTGGTGGCTGACGCACCGACTTAGATGTAAAATACTGTACAATGGACTCAAACGGACAAAATGCTTGACATAAAGAAACAAACGACAGTTTCAAGTCCATATCTGGTAGATTCCAGATACAGAAACAATATAGCAACCAAAAGTTTGAGTTTAACCGCCTTTCACAAATAATGGTCCATGTAAATCCATAGCTAACAATGCCCACATATTATCCTGTATTTATTTATTTATCCAAGCAATTTGGTAACAAACATTGAAGAACCAGACAAATCAACTCCCAAAGCAAATTCATGAAAAATCAGAGTTATATCCCATTTTTCTTGGGGTTTATTACACAGATTAATGTCGGATAATTGCAAAGAGGGGGGGGGGGGGGGAAGAGAACCTGAGGTTTGCGGTAATTATTAAGAAACAAGAGAAGTTTCAAAATTGCATAAATGTCCTTTTGATTCCATCTTACATTTTTACCCCAACCGCTAGTTGAATTGACAAAACTTTGCTGCAGAGCTGCCGTGGTCAAATATTTTACTATTGCATCTCTCAATATTTTCGTCAAAACTATATGTAATATTTTGAAAATTTGAGGGCTGTAACTGTAATATGTAAGGCAAAAAGTTTTGACTGTTTGTAAAATTGGGGCGGTTTGTAATACTTGGAAAATTGGAGAGATGTAATAGTAAAGTAATGATGACGTCGGCAATTTCATTTAACGGTTGTAAGACGAAAACTTATCTGGGTTCTTTTGTAATTATCTCAAACCTCGTGAGTTCTTTTGTAATTATCCCTTCATAGGCGACTGCAATGCCTTGTCTGGTGCTCCAGGCAATCTCTTTCCTTCCACACCCTGAAGAGGCAAGGCTACAAAAATATTACATAATTCATTGCATTTGCATTTATTTATCACAGCCTCCTTTGCCCCATGTGACCAACAAAGGGTTGCTGCAGAATATTCAAAGTGTTGATTAGGAGGACTTGGGTGAAAGCAGTAACAATAAAATTCTAGACTCTTCTCAAAGACTCGGTACTTATACGTACTGAAAGAACATCGATCACTTACTGAGGGGATAATGTAAATATTTTAGGGAGAAAAAAAAGTATCAAGTAAACATTCCAACAATAACTTTTGCTCCTAGAATATTACGCAGAGGCATTCTTATCTATGCATACACCACATTTAAATTGGGATAATTACAAAAAGGACCCCAAGGTTTGGGCTAATTACAAAAAAAACAAGAGGTTTTTCAAATTTACAGAAAAACCTTGAGGTTTGATTGTATCTTAAATTTAAGGGGGTAACTGTAATATTTTGATAAATGTAAGAAGAGCTTTTGAAATGTTTTTTGCACATGAAGGGGGATAATTTAAGACGAATTAAACCTAAAGGGGTTTTCTATAGTTTCCAAAAATCTCTGTTGGTAATTTGCCTGAACCTCAAGTTTTTTTTTGCATTTATCCCTTATAAATTTGCAATCTTCAGGCTTTAGGTAATACCAGTGTTATGAAAAATACTGCCTGCCTAGCGCCTGAGCGGGGTTAGGTGGGGTAAAGTTAGGATTAGACGGGACCTAATCGAAAGAAAACCGTAGGCGGCCAAGGAGAGCCTAGCGCGGAAAGACAAGGGAGGCTAGGAGGAGATCTTTAGAACAGTGGGTGATGAGTTTCATCCTGCTCAACTATGTTGCATAATTCTTCGAACATCATCATGAAGTTTGTATTTCGTGCTATGTTGTTTGTCTTCATAGAAATGTAACCTCTATTTAAGGAGAAAACAAACGGAAAAAAAGGATCTCATTTTCTGTATAAACGTCTTGAGATTCTTTTAATTAGCATCACAACTCAGCACCAATGCAGTCTCGAATAACATCTCAAATTGTACAATAACTATAAAAGCAAATGTGAATTGCATAATACAGATATCCTTGTACAGCATGAAAGCTAAAACACAAATAATCATGGCAAAGGGGATAAGAATAATGGATAGGGCCCATCAAATATGCCTGTAATTTTGGATTTAGATCAATTGAGAAATCCAAAACTGCATATCTTACGACTCGAGTCAACAATGGAAGGATATAAAGACTGTATGTTCACAAGAGAAATTAACACGCTGTCATCAACGACAAAAGATGTTCATAAAAATGGGATTTGGTTGCACCCTTAATGAGGAATCTGTCATAAGATTGGGTTGCCATATTAGTGCAGAAGCAAGTGTCCTCAATACACAACCTAATATTGAACCTTTACAAATTGTCCATCTTCCCAACCCTCCACCACGATCGTGGTGGCTTAAAGAAAACGATTACGTCATAAACACTACTGAGCATAATATCATATCAAACAAGACATCTCGAGAAGCCAAGGCCTAGATCTTGAAACTGCTTGCAGTAAAAACAAGCATTATCTGTCTGTCTAAAGTTCAATAACCACAGTTTATATATCTCAATTATCATCTATAGCTCAACCATACTGCATTATTACTAAAAACACCAGCAGGCAGGAAAAGAAAGTTCATAAGCTATTTCCCAAGCCATTTATATGGTTAGCATGCTATTTCGGTCTTCAACTGAATCAACAAGCAGAGCAATAGAAGAACAAGGATATATGTTATCAGTCCGTCTAAAGTTCAATAACTACTGTTTCAAATTTTGTAAAAGCCATACAGTGGAAAAAACAGGGATAGCCGCTTCACAACAACAAACATGAAAAACAAAACTCTCTGACATTAAATGTAGGTGCCACTCAATTGTTATCATAATTTTTTAATTTGAATAATGAGTGAAATGTGTAGCTAAGTTTAACCACAAACATCATTTAATCAAATCTATACTTCATACTCCATAAAGTAATGTGGAATGTGAGTCTGGTAACTGAAATAGTAAAAGACAAGTCAGCTGAATGAGGTTCTTATGTCCACTATAAGCTCATAAATACTTGGTTGTAGAAATCACACTCCAACTGCATGCCGATATTTTAAGAATATCAAATATAACCATGACGAAGATTCATTACCTAATTAAACTAATTAAGCACAGAAAGCTTAAAATCAGCAATGAAAAGAAACTACCCAATGCTAATAAACGACTCCTGGATAGTGCATAAAGCTTAAAATCAGCAATGAAAAGAAACTACCCAATGCTAATAAACGACTCCTGGATAGTGCATACCGGAAGGAACAGATGCAAAGGAGAGACTGTGCCTCTGTTAACAATCTAAGTGCCAATAGAAAGGTCCACATGTATTTCTTCATCTGAATCTTAAAATGTTGTATCAACAACTCAATTGAACACATTTATAGATATGAACTCATTACAACTGCAATAATATTTCGGAAATTTCCATGAAGCCAAGGTTTCAAGCCACACTCTCGCACACCAGTAGGAAAAAAGCAGTAAAGAATGTCACAAAATTCAAAATGGCAATAATCATACCACCCAATATGCAGAAACATCACAATCAATATTATCATGTAATTCACAAACTCATAGTAGCAGAATCATAACAATCACTAGTTCATTGGATCCCAGTGTATAAATTCACTCCCTCCTTCAAAACTGCTAACAATTATACATGACCTTGATTATTATTTGAAATAATATTCCTTAATAAGAAAGAACCCCCACCTCATCCACCCACCCATCCACCTCAACACCCACAAAACCAGCAGATAATTATGTTTACTCAACAGCCTTATGTACCACGGTTGATGGGTTCTCCAAAGATGGTCCGTTTAGCTGTTCCTGCTTCTGAATCGACTTTTTTTCTAAATCCTTCCACTTGTTAATCCCGGCAGTACACAGAACTTAACCCCCCCCAAAAAAAAACGCAATGTTAGATGCCCGTAGAAGATAAAAATTGAAATCAATATTACGTGCAGATTGTATAAGTACCTCCGGCGCCGACGAAGTAGAGGAGACGAGCGAGTTTGGGGCCAACCTCTTCGCCGGCGGGCACTGGTATTGGTTTCATCTCTTTCTTTGTGAGGGCTTGATTGATAACGCGTAATGTGTAATCTTTTAATTTTGAGTTGAATGGTTTTTTAAACGAAAAAAATGGAGAAATGATGAAGCTCTTGAACTGTGGCCTGTGAGATTATATAGTTAAAAATTAAGATCAGTTGAAAAAACAAATTTTGACCTAATATCTTTGCATTATTAGGACTTGTTTGGTTTCTTTTCAATGTTTTGTATTTATGAAAGTTGAAAATAAGATACTTTTTTGAAAATAAGTTGCTCTATAGACCAACTCCACCACTACTCCTGTACTCCAAAGTAGAGTAGTGCTGGCCCAAAACCCCCCAACACTGTGCTATTATTAGTGCCATTTTGCAGATATCAACAGTGCAGCGCCACAAATGGCATTGCACTGTTCATGTGCTATTAATTTCCTTTTTTTTTTATTAAATTTAATTTATTTTAAAATGCATTTTTATTAATTAGAAATTAGTAGAAATAGTATTAAAACCAATTCAATTGCAGGTGATAATTTTTTAAAATTTTCAAAATTTTCTTGCTTTCGGTTTAGACAAATCAAAGATGCAGAGAGCACATTTTACACTTCAAATGCATTAATTGATCATTTGTGGGAAGAATATTCTAATTCGAGAGAACTAGCCACTATCATCTTGTAATTTTGTTTATGTATTATTATGAATTTTTATTTTAATTGTTTGCATTAATTTCAATTTTTTATTTTTTCAATTTGATTAATTTTGAAAATAACAAAAATAAATAAATTTTACAATAAAAAAATTACTCATATAAAATTTTATATAAGTAAAATAATAAAAATCAAAATAAAAGAAAGAATCTTATGGAATATTCTTTTTTTAGTGCGAAAGAAAGTAGTCTTGATCTTGGAAATGAAATGTAAATTTTTGCTAAAGAAGTAGTGCGAGAGGAGATGGTCTTAGTTTGTGTAAAACTTTTATATTTGTTCCCCTAAAAAAAATGTTATATTTGTTTAGACTTGAATATATAAAAAAACAAAACAATTTACTTTAGTTTTTTTTTTTTCCAAAACGATAAATTTTTATACATTAACAAAACAAAACTTACACCCGCTAACCCAAAAATGGCCACCTTGAACATACATACATTGATACATGTCAAGGGGAAAACTCCGTACGAGAGGTAACTAAACCACAAAGTAAATCGAGGGAGCAAAACAAGAAACAACTAAAAAAAACACAAAGCAAAAGAAAACTAAACCACCTCCGAAAGGAGGACTAAGGCACTCCTCAAGGGAGACTACCCAACTCGAACAAATCCGGGCACGAGCTACTTCACGCACTGCAAGACAGAAATAACTGACCGCCTACGAGTTTCGCAAATCAACCGGTAAAAATAAAGACTCAAAAAAAAAAAAAAAGAAAAAAAAAAAAAAAAAAAAGAAAAACAGAAAAATCGAAAAAAAGAAATGAAAAATGCCTCTCCCTCACCCGATCTTCAACCGCAACCCATCACCTACCCGGCTCCAACTCTCCTCTTTGTAGCTCCGACCTCCGACTTGCCTCCACTCTCGATCGGAGAATCCGATCACCTCCGGATAACACAAAAGATATGCCTTCATTGGCCTCCATGTGAAATATGGTTGGGGAGGGGAGGGGATAAGGGGAGGAGGAGGAGGAGAAGGGAGGGGTCTGAAAATCAAAAGCTGGCTAGTAAGCGATAATGTATTGTTGGCTATAAATTTGGATTCGATGGAAAAAATTGAGGAAATGATTTCACTTTTCAGATGATGCAAATAAACTTCAATGCATCATCTGAATCTCACAGTCCATATAACTAGTTTTTATCATCTTATTTTATCCAAATATTTTAACCATAAAATATATCATCTTGTAAGCTCAAAAAACATATCTTAGTTTATAAATCTTTTAAATAAGCTCAGCCAAACACTCTCTAAATTAATACCCTGATCTGAAAACACAAACCACAAGTCTATGAGCAGTTCTACCTAAAAGCAATCAAAATAAATAAATAAAAAAAGAACAATTAACCAGAAAAATTCATCCATGCAGTGTAATCACCAAAAGGAAAGTTAAGACAGACAAATGAAATCATTAACTTAAGTTTCAAAAAACATTAACCTCAAAATTGTACAAAGTGTAGCCGAAACAATCAAAAAATGAACCGAATGAACACTTCAATCAGATTCATTGCGTAAACGTGGGAGAGGATTGAATATATCAGACGAATCTCCAAAAATTTTCGTGTTATAATTGCCGATTCTTGTTGCTCATAGTTGCACCTTTCTTGATCCAATCACTAGACTTTGATGACTTCGAGGGAGATGTATCAGATGATGGCACCAATGATGACATACTCTGATATGTACTCGAAGACGAATAAGAATTGGGTAGAGGAGGGACACTCAAACTATAGGCGTACGAATATCCATCCATGGGGTGATCGAATTTACAAGTAGGGCATAGAGACCGTAATATAAACATACAGGTTGTCCCTGCATTTTAAACAAACTAGAGTATTACACACCACCAGAAAAAAAGTGTAAACTACAAAACAAGTTCAAGTGAATCTATGTTTGGAATACTGCGGATTGGATTAGTATAATCATCGCTTTACAGACATACACAACACCATTATATGCGAACTTTCTCCGGATTAGTGCCTGGTATAATGTAGTTTCTGTGACTAATCTAATAATCTCAATTAATCGGGAAGCTCTCATTCCAAAAGATGACAATGAGCAATCTTGTCGCTTATATCTAGATTTTTCATGTAATTCCGTTTCTTACAATAAATATAAGCTCCTACATATTTTAAGATGTTTGTAGAGCTTATAAAACATTAGATCTTATTCTTGAAAATAAGTTGTTTTAGTGTTTGGATAAAATGAGGTGATAAAGCTTATAAGATGTTACTAAAAACATTTTTGTAATAAAAAAGGTCAAAATCAAAGGAGTTTGTTAAAATAAGATCTTATTTTGAAAATAAGTTGGAATCCACAACTTTTTTGAAAAATAGTTTATAAGCTCCTCACATCTTCTTTTGAGAGCTTATAAGATATTTTTGAAAAGAAAAAAAAATTACCAAACACTTTCAAATAACTTATAAGCTATCAAACATATTATAAGCTCAAGCCGATATGATATGAATACATACGCAAAACATTAGTTTTTTTAACTCTCATCTAACTCGCAGTGTCTAATCAAAATAGATACATAGAATGGGAAATAAGGAGTGCATTCTAGCAAGCAAGATGGAAGAGATGAAGCAACTCACAGGTCTTAAAGGAAGTCCAAGTGGGCCAATGGAACTGGATGCTAATTGCACTATCTTCTCTTTGGGATGGTGATATCTACAATCTGATCCATATTTACAGCTCCCGTGATTCATGAAATATCGGCATTCTGGTTGATCAGGTCTTTCGGGAAAATAAGATACTGATAGCTGCCCATTTGAAGCTGGTGCGGTGAGGACACTAGTTACAGACAAAGGGCTGAAACTTCCCTAGTGGTCAGAAAAAAGGCAGTAGTATTACAAGTGCAATGTAGAACGTAAAATACTAAATTCATTCTCAAGTAAGTACATCAGCCACAAACAACTAGATAAATTTAGTAACACATTAAGGGAGGGTTTGCAAACAAAAAAAAGTGATTCTCAGCATCTACCTGAAAAAAAAATCACTTTTTCAGTGTTTGCAAGTGATAGCTTTTGTTTTTGCTTCATTTAATCAAAATCTAAAAGCTAGGGGTGGGTGCTTCTGATTTTGGAAAAGTGTTTTTGGTATTATTGTAAATAAGAAGTTTATTTTTGACATTTTCATCCTCAAATTTATCATAATTCCAAAATTATTCTTTGTCATTCTATTCAAAAGCTAATTTTAAGAGTTTTTTTTACCAAACACCTCAACTTCAAAATTTTCAGCTTTTAGATTATATTTGCAAACACTACCAATTTTTTATTTTACTACAATAAATCAACTCTTAAAAAGCAGAAGTGTTTGTAAACACTCCTTAAATTTGTGAATGTCTTGTTAATGAACACTTTGTCAGAATGGCAGCAGCTAGAAAGTCAAGGGAGACCAGACACCTTAGTAGTTTTTGAAATATCCACTTGCTTGTGTTATTGATTAAAAAAGAAGTAACAGGGTTAGAAGTTTGCAATATTCAATAATGTCAGAGTTCCAACAATAGCCTTCAAAATAATTTCAGCGTGGGAAAATTTCATCATTTGCTTCTGATTACTCCAATCCAAATGCCAACTTCCGTTAAATTTAAGCAGAACTATGATGACATGTTTCACTGCTGTTGGATATTCAAATTTCAAATGACAAATACCAAAATAAGACAAGCCAGGCATGTGAAAGAAGATAAACACAAATGATCAACGAAAAACATATTTCAAGTTAAAAGCTTAACATACCGCATAAGTATTCCAGCTTTGTGATCCTGGTAAAAATAAGGGCATGTAGCTTTGTGGAAAATGGAGAGAAGTGGAGAGATAAGTTGCCTTTGATAATGATGCCGTTGAAAGTTCACCTACAGATGATGCACCAGCAGTAGTTGGCACAAATGCAGAGCCACCTGAACCATAGGTGGGTCCTACCACAGGCGAGACATTTGCAGTCGATGTGGGCTGAGGGTGATGAAACTTACAAGCGTACCCATATTTACACGACCCAGTCCGCATATAATAAGGACATGATTTTCCATCCTGAAGATTTACATGATCAACAATAATCAATTCTAATGTCACTACATAAATCCACTTCTAGAAGTATTTTACTGCCCAATTCTAGTAGCTGGGCCAGCTAAAATTTTTGGAAATTAAAAGGAAGAACCAGTGAAAGCAGCATCTGCACCTGACGCATTGGTAGACCCAAAATATTCAATAAGACGGACGAGTCAGCCTTACGGTCCTTGGGATGATGATATTCACATGTTGATCCATATTTACATGTACCAGTCTTTAGATAATACTGCAAGAGAACTGTGGTTAATTGCAACACCCAGTACCATGCTAATCATATGTAACCATTCGTATCAGTTCATACTTTTCGAGTAGATTTTTCACAATTTTTTGTCAGGAAATGACCGAAAGAGCACTAAATCATAATCATTATGAGCTTATCACCTAACTTCCCCACTTTCGGAAAAGATGGTAGATGGGAAGGAACGTTCAACTAAATCACAATGCCTAAAATGGCTTGCAAGTTGCAACTAGATTAGAAAATGTTGCATTTGAAAATTCAGCCATCATCTTGAAAGAGAACTCGATGATCACGAAAAACAAAAACAATTAAACAGATGGATGATCCAAAAGTCATGCTATCGTGAATTGAGTGTCCAAGGCGTATAACTATGACATAACATCTTAACATCTCAGAAATGATCAATTCATATAGATTTAGGCATCTATGGGAATCTTGAATTCAGCAAAAAAACAGCAAAGAAGTTATAAGAGAATAATGAAATTACCACACATTCTGGT
The DNA here is from genome assembly GCA_016081115.2 of Rehmannia glutinosa. Classification (NCBI taxonomy): domain Eukaryota; kingdom Viridiplantae; phylum Streptophyta; class Magnoliopsida; order Lamiales; family Orobanchaceae; genus Rehmannia; species Rehmannia glutinosa. The sequence goes on along the minus strand of CM071929.1, from coordinate 54,806,746 downwards.
TGCCCAACTCTTTCTGGAAGATCACTGATGTTCTTAACACCATAAACCTAGTCATCACATCATCACCATTAGAAAACATTGAAACAATCTTTCTTCCCAAAACGGACTAACTAAAACACAGAGAGAGAGAGAGAGAGAGATAAAGTAGAAAGATGAATAAATTTGGTATTTACTTGTCTTCCTGCATTACAAGGATGATTGAAACGACACTTGGTTCCATAACCACAAGTCCCTGTTCTCAAATAGTAGATGCAATCAGGTTCACCTGGTCGCTCCGGGTACTCACCCACTCCACCATTATCATCACTGCTCTCTATCTTCAACCTCCTTATCACATCTACAGCAATATAATAATAACTTACTAGATTTAGCTTTAATGGAAGGAAAAAAGTCTACTTATTCCATGAACAAAAAAAAACAATATCTTCTGATATTAAAAGAAAAAACAAACAAAATTTTATACAACATTAACGGATGAATCATAATGAACCGCAACACAATTTACACACCGATCATCAGAGAATGAAAAAGATCATCGGTTCAAAATTTAGAAACAGTAAAGCAACCAAAAACAAAAATAAAAAATCAGCAATATTAAAAATAAAACACAACGATCTTTGGGAATTCCAATCTCTTTCAAACCTCCAACTTTATCGGCAGCTGAAGAATTGGAGAGACCGCCATTCCTCTGCAGCTTCCGATTCCCCGGCATCGTTGATATATAGTATTTATATATAATAATACATATATATACACTCTATAAAGCGATTTCGATTCTGTATATCACTATGATTTATGTATTTGCGTCTGCATTTGAACGATCAGGCCAAAATTTTCAGAAATCAGGCGGAATTTTAACGGAGAACAAATGCAAGAAGATTCATTAAAATTCATAATAATTACTAGCATTCGGGTTCTCTCTCTAAAATTTATCGATTCAACTCTTCGAAAATTCCCCAGAAATTAACTGTAATTCTCACGATTTTTATCATGTTTTAAGATTTTTTTGCACACGTGTGTCATTATAAAATAAAGTTTTTAAAATTAATATAAAAAAAGCCAAGGTGTTTGTAATATAGTATTATATTAGCACCTGATACTTGAATGTCCAATCAACTATTTATTTTAAAATACATATTTTATTTTGTGTTTTACTTTTCTGGTTATGATCTCCGAAATACCAAAAACCGCTAGAAAGGTTATCAATATTTTATTTGTGTTTTTTATAGACAATTAAAAAAAAAACTTGGATTTACCATATTTTCTGCATGAGATTGTGAAATCAAGATAAGAGCAAATGTTATCAATTTACAGTAAAATACCGGGTGCTTTGGGCCTTTAGCTTTTAAATATAAATTAAATATGATTTTTAAAATATCCATTTAACTTTCTATTTTTTCCCCTTTTGAAAACCCAAGAAGAACTATGAATTAATATGCATAAATAAAATTAGTCAAAGAGAAAAAAAACTGAAAATACAAGATATAGATGGTGTTTGGCAAAGCTTATTTAAAAAAAAAAAAAACTCATAAGCTCCTAAATCTCATAAAATATTTTAAGAGCTTATACTATATTTCTTTTTTCTTTTTCTTTTTTTTTGAGGGAGGGAGATAATGGGGAACCTAGCTACAGTCACTATCATTCGGATGCGCATTAGTAAACTCTCGGACTTGACACAATAGCATGCAAACCACATCAGCCAAGTAAACCACATTGTGCGAACCTTGTGTTATAGGCTCGACCATATAAGATGCTAGATTTTATTTTGAAAATAAGTTATTGAAGTGTTTGAATAAAATAAAATGATGAAACAGTTGTATAATTAAAATAATCAAAATCAAATGAGTTTGTTAATAAAAATCTTATCTTAAAAGTAAGTTGGAATCCCGTTTTTTAAAAAGTTAAAAGCTCTTAAGCATCTTATGTCAACTGCTTATGCTTAAAAATACTACTTTTTAAGTATGGTATCATGTGTTTAGGATTTTCATGATGATAAAACCATAAGGGTTCAATTGTAAATTGATTTTTTTTGCAAAAATGTAAATATTAGGTTGAATTGCAGTAATCTTAACGAACATCAATAAAGGTTTGCATAATTATCAATAAAAAGCAAAAGAACCATTTCGAAGAAAGACAAGTTTTTTCCAATTTTTTGTGAAAGGGGAAAGTATATACAATTTTATTTTGTTTTATTAAAGAGTAATTACTTAACCTTATTGTCCCTGTTTTCTGTCTCCTCAAAATAGATGAGTAGATTAAAGCATAGCCATTTCATACATCCTAACAAGTTAGTGGCTTAATCTGTATGTTCACATCTGCTCATATTAGGTTGTAGCACCAAAGGAGACCACTATACATAGAGATTTTAAATGGGCCACAGCCCAACAGGCCAGCCCTTTAAATCGGAAGAATAGGGTTAGGATCAAATTATTTTGGCCTATTTAAATCCATATTTGTTATTCTTCCTTTTTCGGAAGAATAGGGTTAGGGTCAAATTATTTTGGCCTATTTAAATCCATGTTTGTTTTGTTCGGACCATTTAGTCCAAACCCGAAAATCACCCGTTTAACATCTCTATATACTATGATGAATGAATGTAGCTAATACAGCAACTAACAAGACACATTCACATTCCAGGCAGATGGGGAGGAAATGAATAAGTCAATAAATCAAAACATTCAAGACAAAAAGCATTCACCACTTCAAAAACAGCTTCAGCCATAGCTCTGTCAAAAATCTCAACCCCATCATTTGCCTATGTTAAATAACCTCTTTAAGATATTCACCTAGTTCCTTCTATTTACCTAATCATAAGTTAGCACCAACTTATCTACAGCATTTTTCATGTTGTTCAGCCTCAAGCGTGGTCCGAAAGTTTCTTACACTTCAACAGAAGAACATGGATCCAGCAACATCCTCGTGGAGCCTTGGCAGCTCGGGCACGTGGATGTTTCCAGCCGTTGTCATGCTTTTCTGCCCAGACGACGTTTCAGACAAGTCTTCAAACTTCATGAACTGGCCCATCTGTTGGGCTGCAAGATGTGCATAACACACTGGTGCAACTGCAATGGAACACAATGCAATAGTGTATCGACTCTCTTTTTTTAAAATAATTTTTTAGGTTAATTACAAAAACTACCCTTGTGATTTAGTCTGATTACAAAAAAAAAGGTTAATTATATTAAATCCCCTAAATTATGCGAGTATTTTGCACTTTGCCCCCTTAACTTTTCTTCTGGTATTTTACGTCCTTAACTTTTTTTGTGCACTTTACCACTCCACACGAAGTATGGCTTGAGGAAAACACTAAGTTCGGGGGGTAAAGTGAAAAAAACTCGCATGCTTCAGGAGGCAAAATGTAATTTACCTGAGCAGTTTTCAAAATTACAAAAATCCCCTAGCATTTGTTTCTATTTTACAAAATTGCACCTGTTTGAGTGGGGTATTTGTAAGAACACGAACAACCTTTAAGGGGATGATTGCTTTGCCTCAAGGATTTTTTTTTTTATTTTTAAATTAGATAAAACCAAAGGGGTAGCTTCTGTAATTAACCCTAAACTTTATAGTGACTTGGAGCAGTTAATTGGAAATGGCAAGGGAGTTGTTCATACCGATGGAGATTGCAGTAGTGCTCCTTTGGTATCTGGAGAAAAATAAAATGAATATAAACAAAAGTAATAAAAAATAAAAAAAGTAAACATCTTATCTAAATTAGCTTCCAGATGAGAAAACATTAAAAGCCTGAAATCTTACACATAAGAAAGTGAATGTATCAGATTCTGCAGATCATCTGGGGAGAAACCAATCTCATCAAACAAGACATGATAATGAGCAGGTCGAGAAGTTCCCTGTCATTTAAAATTGTACATCACTGAACGATTCCATGAATCACGGGATCATACGACTAAATTAATAATGTAATAACAAATAAGAGAGACTAATGCAATAACTTACGATCATCCCCGCGTGAGAACACATGTAGAAATCATAATTTCTAGGATGAACAATTTTTGTATCCACAACAGTACCTGCAGACAAGAGAAAAAGGACACTTGTTTTGTGGTTGCTAACATAAACTAGAATTAGAGTACATAAATCAAAAGAAACAGACCAGACGGGACGTTTTCAGCAGCTGAAGCTTGGAATAGCTTAGTATGATGATTCTTTTGGGCCACTATCACTGTGAATTTTGGGATGTCAGATTCACCAAGATGCTGATAAGCCTGCAATAGTAAAACCTTTAGGGATCTCAAGCAACCTAACCAGTATAGCAGGCTAATTACAGAAAACCCACTGAGTTCGGGCTAATTACAAAAAAAAATCCAGAGGTTTTTGAAAATTGCAAAAACCCCCTTGAAATTTGATTGTCTTATATTCTCCTCTTCATAAGCAAAAAGTATTTCAAATCCCCCCGACATTTACAAAAATTTTACAGTCACTCACCCCCTTAAGTTTAAGACAGAATCAAACATGAGTTTTTTTTTGTAATTTTGTAACATCTCTATGTTTTTTTTGTAATTAGTCCACATCTCAGGGGTGTTATTGTAATTATCCCTAAATATTATAATTGAAGATTGTATCAATATCTTTATGTCATTCAAATAACAGAACAGAAAAAAGAATGAAAGAGATCAGCACAATTTTCTCATATACTTGCTGCAAATATATGAGGGGATGTGTGGTTTCCAAATTTAAACCAAAAATCCATGATGCCCAAAAGAAAATAAATTCAGAGGGTCACAAAAAACTCAATATGCTCCCTGGAGACAAGAAACAGAAAAAGCTACCTTGATGATTTGATCAAGTTCGATGTTCAAAACCTGAGCAAACTGTGACTCACTCACACCGTCCCTGAGAGAGTTGATATCCATCAGCAATCAAAGTAAACAGAAAAGGTAAAGATATAGGTGAATTATGCATATGCTTGATTTTATGCCTATCAAAGAGACTGGAGCTTTAATACTCCCAATTTTGATTCAACAATGTTGTTTTATTCAACATGGACCATGATTGACCAGTTTTCAAGCTGCATATAATGTTAGAAGTGAGTTGAAATATAAAATGTGTTATAAATCACATCCAACAAGAAATCTAACACAAGAAGTACACACATTGAAACTTATACTTGAAGAAACTTAATGTTAACTGTGAATGCAAAGAGCAGTAATAAATCCCACCAGACTCCAGAACAATAACATTTAAATGGAAGCCATATTGCATGAAATGTTTTACAAAACATGTTCATTCAATTGCATCATGAAAAACTGTCAGCTGGCTAGTCAGATCGACATGCCTATCTGTACAGGTAATCATGATGGATCCAATAATTGCTTAGCTCTTTCTTTTATACAAAAGAACAATGGGAAAGCCGGAAATCAGCTCCATTTGCCTAAATCACAGAGTCGTGGAAAAATCCAACCCAAACAACAATTGATGATTGTTGTTTACGTCTATGATGATTGTTTACGTCTATTTAACTACAAAAATGAGCAAATGCAGACACACAATGCATGAGCACATTCAGGCGACTGAAGCTTCATATTCACACTGTACTATCGTCTTACCTGAAAACAATAACCTGAGCTGGTTTGTGTCCATTACTGGTTTTATAAAAATCCACAAGCAGTTCTCTGAAGCACAATAGCAACATTTTCAGCATTCTGAAGAACTATTATTTGTGTACTTAAACCAAAATGCTGGACTACAAATTGAAAAACCATTTCACGTGAAGCACCTCATAATGCCATCATCCTTCCCGTTTGCCAGTGGCTTGAACAAAGATTCAATCATCTCCACCTTTGAAGATTGGGTTCGTACAGCTGCTCTATATCTTGATATTAAGGGCCAACTTCGTGATCCAACAACCTTACAGTAATAAGAAATCAATAAAGCATCTAAAATATTAAGCATAAATTAAAACATTAATGACACTACTGTAAAAAGTTCCACAAGCAGCAGAATTACAGCAGCAATGGATGGAGTATCAGATCGACCAGGAGAACCATGTGAGACGTCCATTCCCAAGATCATGGTTGGCGTATCTGTAATGAGTGGAATGCTACGAGAATGCTCTATTGCTAACAATGAGTTGGTCCCACCTAGCTATAAATGAAACGGAAAGCAGTCATAATAACATTTACAGGACACAGGAAAATGGCAAGCAGAATTCAATCTTCTGAGGTTTATCCGCTAAATACCTTGGAATTGATTTTGAGAAGTACGTTCGTCAGGTACTGGTCGTTGATCTTGGAGGGAGCAATACATTGGGTGACAATACCCAAATTACTCAGACATTTTTTCTTCCAAGGTCCTATGCGTTTACCCAAAGTTCATAAAATACAAAGGGCAAATATTTTACTTGGTATGAAACTTGAAAAGCTGGAGGACGATTTGCTACCATAAATATCAGAAATTTTCCGTTCTGGCAAAACACAAAGCAAAAACTCAGGAGGGCCAGGAAGCTTAGTCATGATCTGTTCAACCATTCTTTCTACACGTATCACGGGGCTAGCTCTTCTACATTGGGGATCTTCCTCAATTATTGTATATGGGCGTTCCATATGCTGCGCGACGAAAATGAAAAGATTTAAATTTGCATATACAAAGAAAAACAGAAGGAGAATACAAAATAGCATACAATGCCCTTGATCCTCCCACAATTGATGAGCTCTCGCGAAAGATGGCTAGTATCACAACGTGCAGAGAAATTTACAAGTGCCCAACGATCTATCTTGGTGGGGTTCAAAAGTTTCTGCAAAAGATCAAAACCAAAGAATGAAGTGAAAGAAAATGATTGTTAGGAAAATTGAGCAAAGCAGCACATGGAGTAAGATAGGCTATTTCTACATCCTCTTGGTTTTTTCTTGTCTGTTAGCCACATTAACATAACTGAATAGCACAAAGAGAATACCTTGTTATTGAAGTTCCACCGGCCATTGCGTGGTACACAATCTTCACTATTACCAACTTTCAACTGGAAATGGAAGAGCCTCTGTCATTGTTAATATGTAAATGCAACACATATATTGATCATTAAGAGACAATAACTACCTTTGGTGCCACGAGGACCCGTCCATCTATCTGAGTAAGCTGCTTCTCAATTGATATACCACAAGCGACAAGGAGTGGATCTTTATCGTAGTGATAATTTCTCACAGCCTGGAAAGATTCAAGGAAGAAGTGAAAATCACTATGCAATAGAAGACAAGAAAGAATAAAAGCATTACTATAAACAACTCACATCAGTTACAACTCGAATTCTCTCAGGTGGCTTCTGCCTTGATTTTTCAACTAAGGATGCTCTCTGCGTTCCTGATAATGCTTTCGTGTATCGCTGAAGAGAAACTAGAGAACAGAGCTGAAATTCCAGAATGAAAACAGAATTGAGTTTCTTAAATGAGAAGCTTTAGATTTCATAAGACAACAAGAGATATAATTTCACACCTCTAGTGGCAGGTAGTTTGGTCGTTTTGGCTTTCCAACATCAAGGCATGGCAAGTATGCTGAATACTTAAGTTCTATGTTACGGTGTTTAACAAAATAGTCATAAACAGTGATCTCCAAGGTCTCGCCATCGTCTCTGGCGCTACTATCACTTTTCACTTTCATTGAAAAACTGAAAATATAAAATCAACATCAGAAGTCTTTTAGCAAGGAAGGAAGATAAAACTAAGCTAGATAACTACTACTTACAACTGCTGATTGCAAGGTTTCTCACTCAAACCTATAATTTTGAACTCCATATTACTATGTATTGCCTTGACTCTCATATTCTTGAGCATCTTTTTGGCCTGTGCTTCAATATCAATCTCATGAACAAGCAAATCTTATAGCAGAATAGAAAGAAAGTTAAACATGCAGTTGAAAGTCATATACCTTTCCCCAGTCAATATTGCGAGCTTCCTTCACACTTTGGTTAGCAAGAAGGAAATCCACAACGGGTCCCGGTTTCAAGATCATGGTTGTTGAAACATCTGACAAGAAACTTTAGTGGCATGATTTGTCCAAGAACACAGCATGAGAAAATGCAACTGTAGGAGGAAAAAACAATTAATACCCATGTTTAGAGATAAGCCACCAAGAGTTGGACGAAAGCTGGAATGAAATCCTCTCACGCCTGTCACACCCCCTCCAACATCAGTGAACATCCGTGAGTCATCGTGAAAGAATGATTGCCGAACCAAAAGGCACCCTCTGCATCCAACGTTCACCATTTAGGTGCAAGCTAACAACTATATACAGACAGTGTCGAAAGGTAATGTTGGTATACCGATTAGCTGCTTGTTGCCTTAGCACGATGTCTAAGACCCTCAGAGCATCTTGAACTTTTTCTGGTTCAGCTCCTTGAAGGGCAAGAGATATGGATTTCAGGGGTATTTTGGCGGCATAACTGATCTCTACCTTGAATGTTTTTGACTGTAGAGAGCGTTTGGACCTTTTGCTAGACTCATTTGGGCTTCCATTATCAGAAGGGCTCCCATTACTGCATAATGGAAGATTCTGTCTGAATTCAGGCTACACCAAGAAGAAGAAAAAAACAAAACACAAACAACAATAATTTCAATCATATAAATACCGCTTGGGGATAGAATCCTCAAGAACCACTGTAAATTCAAAGTTATTCTGCGGTAAGGGTCCCACTGTGTACAAACTCTTCTCTCCATCATATGCAAATTTCTTCCCAGCAAGTTCAGAAGAGTATGTTTGGTGAAGTTTATCAGTGACTTTCCTCCCAATAACCTTGTTTTCAACCGGCCTATTATCCTCTGAGCTAATAGAAACCTGCAATCAAAATGGATATTCTTATTGCATGCTGCATAGTATAAACTTGAAACAGAGAAGGGTACTGTGTATTACACTGTATTGGTAAAAAACTTCATCTGGATTACTGATAGAAACTTTGAAGTGATTTGCAAGCAAAGGGATGCGTTGGCCAGAAGTCCCGAATCCAGGCCGTGAAATTATAGACCTCTTAGGAAAATCTACTCGTTCTACATTTGGGTGTATAGTTGGCGGTGGTGGGGCCAGAGGGGGAGGATTAACCCCCGCACTACCAGCTTCGTCCATTTCTATTTTGAATTAGTAACCTAAAACAATTAAGCAAAATGTAAGTGGAAGCTTCATCTATATAATAAATAAAAGTAAAAAATAAATAAAAAACTTAATGGACACAAAATCTATCAAACTTTCAACAGAAATTGAGAATACAAAACATTATAGCAGTGATGCATGTCAACAAACGGAGGTAGGCACAGCCTGACCAATGAAGCAAATAAACGAAGTACACAACAAATAAACAAATTGTTCAACAGGCTTGCTTATTTCCATTTTTTGGGCAAAGTAGCTGTATTAATACCAAAGAAACAAGTACCAGTGTACCACTAGACCAATTACCTTGCCCCCAAAAAAGAAGGATCATTCATATCTAGCAAATGACTACCAAACCAGCCAAAACAGAATCAGAAAAGGAAAAACTAAGGAAAATGCAGGCAGCCCTTAGTAACAAACCAACTGTGATCAACAACAGAGAATAAAGAATTTGGTGTTAATTGAGCCAGAACTTTTGGATTACTTAAAATAGATTCAATCTCAAATAAAACAATTAAGGGTGAATCCGATCTGAATTGTAGAAGACCTATGCCTCAATGCAAACATATTGACACAAGTTTAACTAGGAGAAGGTTACATATGCTTGGTGAAACTAATGTAACAAAATTCTAAATGGATCACATCAAGTTTCTCGTATAATGTTCCCAACGAGAAAGTGACTGTGACAGCGTATTAGATTCCTGATGAGCAATCATGAGGCAGGTAGATTTGTAGGACACAAGGCGAAACCAATTTAACAAAAGCCCAATTTATATAAAATCAATCAAATGTATGACTGGCAAAAGGGCACTAAATACACAACCTTGTCCTCACCCTTTCACCCACCCCCAATCTTTAAACATGTACAAAAACAAAATGTTGTGAAAAATAAAACATACAAGAAATAACCAAGCGCAGCTATATAAATAATAAAATCAGCCATGCACTAGAATGACTCGTAGATACAAAAACGGAGATAGCATTTAAGTATAAACTATTAAGCATGACATAAATACTGAAAATGAACAAAATAATATTTATTAGTTTCCTTTCCTTCAGTTCAGCCAGAAACAAAAAATAAATAATACTTCAAAAACCCACCTAAACACCATCAAACTGAAACAAAATTAGTGCATTAATTACATAAATCCACAATAGCTCAACATAGATCCATTCTTATTCACAACAATCAGTAGTACTTAAACCCAAAAACTTCACCTAAACAGAGAAATTTCAGCCATATTAACGAAAAAAATCAAAAAGGACCAAAACAATGGCAAACATAAGGAGCTCCAATATTAGTCAAAAACACACACTAAAAATCAGCATAAAGAACTAATATCATATGGGTTCCAATGGCAGCGGTGCTGTAAAACATCATTTGCTAAACAAGAATAAATTGAATGTAGCAACATACACCCCACCAAAAGCATGCATGTATGTACATACAGACACAATGTACACACACATGTAAGTAGTATATTTATAGATACATTTAACACAATCTTCCATACATGCCAGTCAAAATTAAGTGTTTGCAAAAAAAACAAAAGGTAAAAAACAAAAAATCCACAATGGGGAAAGGAGAGAAAACGTCACCTGAGTGATGATGCTGAGAGGAATATGGGCAAAGGGTTTTAGCCCAACAATCTGAATAATCACACACAAACGCACACAGTGTGCGTGCAGTACAGTGTTTATGGGGAGAGATGAATTGATTTCTCTCTCTGCGCTAGTGCTCCCAGTTCACAGAGAAAGAGAAAATGGAGGGAAATGAGGAGCCTGCTTTTGGGGAATAATTGGCTGCTGCGACTGTATGTTGTCAATTGCATCACTGCCGTCCATTGATTCCATAAGTCGTACTATATTGTTACTCCTTTTCAAGTGACGATGATTGGTGTAGGCCTTATTGCGCCGCAGAGTCGCAGACGTTGATAATTCTTAGATAGACCTAATTAATTTGTTAGGGTTATTTTTGTCCATCTCTTTTAGGGCGTGTTTGGCTAAACTTATTTAAAAGATTTTTTTAAATTATTATATCTTATAAGATATTGTTAGAATTTATAAGATATTAGATCTTATTTTAAGAATAAATTATTGAAGTGTTTGATAAAATAAAATGACGGAACTTTTAAAATGTTAGTAATAACGATTTTATAATACAAATAATCAAAATCAAATGAGGTTGTTGATATGAAATCTTATTTTGAAAAAAAATTGAGATTCTCCATCTTTTTTAAAAATATCTTATAAGCTCCTAACAACATATTTTAGGAGCTTGTAATTTTTTTTATAAAAAAATACCAAACAAATTTAAAAAATTTATAAGCTCTCAAACATTTTATAAGATGTTTGAAGAGGTTATAAGTTGAGCCAAACACGATAATTGAATTGAAATTTTCACCATTATTGAGCTAGGCCTAGTTTGGGAATACATACAAGTTTGGTAGAATTAATTGAATAAAGTGGAATTAAACTTTTTGTGGATTGTGTTGTTCATTCGGAAGACCTAGTTAAATTATTAAGGTTATTTTTGCCCATCCCTATAAATTGAATTGAAAATTTTTGGCATCCACCGATACTATTATTGAGATTTGAGCCAGAGACGTTTGGGAAAATATGGAAAGAATTGGTAAAATTAATTGAATAAAGTTGATTATACTTTTTGTGGATTGTGTAGTTCCTTTTTACTATATGGTTAAATTGTTAGGGTTACTTTTATCCATCTCTCCTAATTGAATTGGAATTTTGTCACCCACCAATAATCCATTATTTAGCTAGGCCTCCTTTAGGAATTTGGACAATATTGGTAGAATGAATTGAATAAAGTATAACTATACGTTTTTTTTATGGATTGTGTAGTTCATTCTTAAGAGCTAGTTCAATTATTGAGGTTATTTTTGTCCATCTCTTATAATTGAATTGAAATTTTGGCATCCACTAATACCATTGCCTTGAGTTGAAATATGAACAAGATTGGTAAAAATTAATTGAGTAAACTGGGATTATACTTTCGTGGATTGTGTAGTTCATTTTTATGACCTGATCAAATTATTAGGGTTATTTTTATCCATCTATCCTAATTGTATCGAAATTTTGGACCCACCAATACCATTATTGAGATATGCCTCGTTTGGGAATATGAACATTTTTTGTAGAATTAATTGAATAAGGTAGAATTATATTTTTTGTGGATGATCTGGTCAAATTATTTGGGTAATCTTTGTTCATCTCTCTTAATTGGATTGAAATTTTGGCATAAATGTGGACAAGGTGCGTACAATTTATTGAATAAAGTAGAATTATATTTTATATATACTATTATTATGTAATTCATGTTTTGTGTGGAATTCATCATTGGGCTGGAAAAGAAATTAATCCAAATTGAGTCAGATATTTGGGTTTACGGATATTGGCTCATGACAATTTCAAGCTCGAATATTTATGTGCTAGTTATGGATCCAAGCCCAAGTGTGTTATGAAACGATCCGAACAATTGGGCTTGGATCTAAAAACACAGAAACTTTCATTTTCCCCCTTAATACAACGTGTAAAAGGTTCTGTTGTAAAAATCTCCGCTGGGCAAATGGACATGTCTCCGCTTAGCGCTGACCCCTTGTCTGCTTACGACTTTTTTTTCCGATTAGTCCCGCCTAGATTTTGCCTAACCCCGCGTAGGTTTGGGCTAATTACAAAAAAACCCAGAGATGTTTGAAAATTACAAAAAAAAATCTTGAGGTTTGATTCCGTCTTACATTTTTTCCTTCATAAGCAAAAAATATATAAAAAAATCCCCTTATATTTATAAAAACACTACAGTCATCCCCTTATATTTAACACATAATCAAACTTGATGGAGTTTTTTTGTAATTTTGAAACATCTCTTGATTTTTTTTGTAATTAGCCCAAATCTCAGGGGTGTTTTTGTAATTATCCCTTAATATTATATTGTTTTTTGTTATTGGGTTGGTTGAATGAATGCATTATGGTGTTGATGTTGTTGGGTAAATACTGATATTATTGTTGGGTGAATAGATGTATAAAAACAGGATAATAAATTTAAAATAAAAAAAATGATTCAATTACTATACTCATTAGATTCAAATTCAATTAGTATACATTAGTAATACATGCATCAATTACTATACTTATTAGATTCAAAGCTCTAATAAGGTTCAAAATTTATCAATTCTAAATGAGAATTGATTTTGTTACACATACAAAAACAAAGTTGCATTAATTTATTAATCTTATTAATATACCAATATTTAGGATTAATTGAAATGAACTTGAAATTGGTGAAAAATAATCAATTTAAATATAGTCCAAAATGACACAGCTTTAGGTTGGAAAAATAAAGTATTAGTGAAAATCTGAAATTGTTGATCATGTTGATAATTTGATCAGACAAAATAAATAAGCCCAAATCTGCTTCATCAATTCTGTTTTGTTCGCTAAAACTTGCAATAAAGAATAAATTACATGCATGTAAATAAATTAATGTATATTTAATGTGAAAAATACTGAAAAATAAACAGCTACTTGTAGTTCCCACCTTTGATTTCTTCAAATCAACAAAGAAATTGAAATTTTGGAATTCAAGTAATGGAATGATCAAGTACAATATAAATTTGTTGTTAAATCCTGGTAGTACCTTCCATTAAAAATAAACAGCTACTTGTAGTTCCCACCTTTGATTTCTTCAAATCAACAAAGAAATTGAAATTTTGGAATTCAAGTAATGGAAGGATCAAGTACAATATAAATTTGTTGTTAAATCCTGGTAGTAAATTAATGGAAGGATTATATACACTAGATTGTCAATTTATAGAATCCATAGATAGATTTTCTATTGTTACCACTAGTGTGTAGCTCAAGTGGTATCACTAATTCTTTATAAGGGTGTTAACCAGGGTTCGAACCCTGTATCTTTCAGTTTATTTGAAATTCTCCAACCAGTACTCCCAGCTTATTAAAAAAAAAGATAGATTTTCTATTGTTAACATTTTTAATTGTTTCAAATTGATAAACATCAAATTCGTCCCTTTTTTTTAAATGAATTCGTCCCATGTTAAATGAATTGAATGCTCTATGTTTTATTGTATCTACATATGTAATTTTATTATTTAAATGAATTGCATGCTCTATGTTTTATTATATCTACATTTATAATTTTATTATATATCACAATCATAATAGATTTAATGACCATATTTGATTTTTTTTACATGTTAAGCAATTATAATTAAAAATATCTTAAAAGCGGATATCAAATAAATTAAACATCTACGTATTGGGTGCATAAAGTTTCACATGAATAATATATAGAAAAATAAAGAAATATATTTCAGAACAAAATATTATTGTTTAGGATCTCAAGTAAGACGAATTTTTTTCTTTTTTGAGAATGAAGTAAGACAGATATTATTTTACAATTCAGTTTAGAAACTAAAGGCGGATAAATTTTTATCTTTTAATATATATTTAATGTGAAAAAATACTAAAAATAACAAGCTACTTATAAACGTTGTTCTCACCTTCTCTTGATTTATTTCACCAAATCGAAAAGAGAAATTGAAATTATGTAAAGTAAATTAATGATAGGATCACGATATATGGTATAAAATCGTTATTAAATTCTGGAAGTCAATTAATAGAATCCATGGGAAAAGATTTTCTAACGTTAATGTTTTAATTATTTCCAAAACATGATAAGATGAAGGTTAAATGGATTGAATGCTCTTTGATTCAGGTGATCCTATAAATTTAGTTGTATTTGCCTTTATTATATATTGTAATTTCAATAGATTTAATGAAAACATTAGATTTTTTTACATGTTCAACAATTAACATTAAAAATGTTATAAAAAGGCATATCTAATAAAATTAAGTAAAACATCTATTTATTAGGTAAAAAAATTTCGCATGAGAGATAGAAATATAGAAATATTTATTGTACACTTCATTGTCTAGTACACACTGATTTAATTTACTGAAAATTAGAGATTAAAATCATTTTTTTGTGAAAACTAAAATCATTTATTTAGACACTTGAAAAGGAATATTAATATGGTCAAGTCAAACCTCACGGTCACAATTTGAAATTCTCAAAATATGGTAATTTGAAATAAAGAGATTATATACATTTGATCTTTAAAACACAAAAATAAATACACAACCAAGACCTCATCTATCCCTTCACACACACTAATACACACAAATACTCACATAGTTTTCCAGCATTTCCCCCTGATTTAATTTTTATTGCATAACTATTACAAAATCAATGGCTGGTGAACAAAATAAAAATCTTGAAATAGTTCCTTATTATTGTCCTATCAACAAGAAACAAATAAGTGCTTCATTTTTGAACCAAATCAATTATCAATTGAGATATGTAAAACAATATTGGCGCAATAATAAAATTTTGTGGTTAATTGTTCATTCTTTTATATTTTTAGTATCGATAATTTGTCTATATTTAATTCATTTGATCTATTTATATAAACTTTCAATTTGTGTCACTTAATTTACATCCAGGGTTCCATCAATTGATGTATGAGAAGAAAAAAAAAATTATCACTTCCTTGGCACATTCAAATTAGTTCCTTTTTTTTTTTTTTTGCGGAGGAACATATTAATTAAGCACTGAAATTTATTTGACATTTAATTATCCGAGGTCATTTATTTGGAATTCAAGCAATACAACGGGGAATAGTTAAACTAGCTACATACATTTTTATTTTTCTTTAATTAAACCATTCAATCTCCACTAGATTAACTGGTCTTTTGTTGTTATAATCGCGAATCTAGTCTCAGCCAAAGACATTCTAGGTATTATAGCATCAAAGAAGGTAAAAAAAAAAAAAAAATTGATGGCTTCACAAAATAATTGTAACAATTAACAAATATTTAGTTATATATCTCATGTTTTTTTTCTATGTGCGAGATTCCCGAAATATCTTCTATAAATAAAGAGGAACAACACCAACAACATGAAGATGAAACAACACTGGAACCTTTGCTTTCTACGAATAATGAGGTATATTAATCCATTAATCCATAAATGCAAAAAACTAGAGATTTTTAGAAATTACAAAAATCACTACAAGAGAATTCCAGTTTATCGATAGAATTTACCAGCAAAAATAATTTTGTCACTAAATTTCATAGTTACCTATAGAATACCTACAGAATAAAAATTATACCGACAGATTGCCGATAATTTTTCAATTTACCGACAGATCTTTTGCATGTATTTACCCACAATTTTAGATTCTGTAGGTAATATTTTACCTACAATGATTTTATCTACACTTTACAATTTTCTTAATACTTACCTACAAATTTATCTATAGGTAAATCGGTTTTTTCTTGTAGTGAATGACCTTGAGCTTCGATTTCGCTTATATTTTTTCCCTTCATATGCAAAAAATATTTCATAAATGCCCCTGATATTTCAAGAATTATTAAAATTCTGCCCTTTAAATTTAAAACAAAATCAAACTTTAGGGTGCTTTTTATAATTTTAAAACATCTCTCTTTTTGCAACCAAACATCGGGGGTCTTTTGTAATTTTCCCTATAAATAATTTCATTGGAGTAAGCTATAAGTATTTTTGTTTCATATACAACAAGTATACATGCTGTTGAAAAAGAAACATTTCATCATATATGTATCAATGCTGTATATAATCAAAATCTGTAGAGTGTACATGTTGCAAGAACAATTACTTTCTATGTAGAATTAAATATTCAAGCAGTAAAAGTCATGTAATAAAAGTAGTAATATGTAAGAAATTGAGCAATATTGTTGTAATGTTGTTTTACATTTCATGTTCAAGCTATTTACGAATATTATATTATTGATATCGATTTTTTTTTGTGGAATTTAGATTATTGTAAGGCAAGAAAGAGTAGGCCACGAGATGATAAGAGCACCCGAGACTTCTCAACTTTCTTATTCCGAGCGAAAACAAAATTGGATCATCCGGCGTTTGGCTCGCTCAAAATCGAAAAAATGGGATACTGTAACATACCACAATAATCGATATTTTTAGCTACTTTATATATATGGTTTTCATTTTTCTTGTAAAATCTTTATTTGTTAAAATATTATAAAAAAGTTCACTAGTTTTGTTGTTTGGATAACAAATTCAAATAATTTAGTTTTTATAAAATGGATATATATACCATAATAATGAAACATCAATGCCTAAATTTGATGTCCTTGAAGAAACAAGACACAATAGTAATTGAATAAAATATATTTTAACCACTATTAAGCTTCACTAAGTCCATCTTATAAATTATATTAATTGATGCCAACTAAAACTTATAGTTTTGACATTGTTACTCTTTGTTCTCCTAATTCTTTTACACATCATTGTTTATAACTGAACGATTTCAATGTTGTTTCAGTTCTATGTCCATTTAAAAGCGGACATACAATTCAGATCTCTTTCAACTGCTCACACCTTCATTACTGATGGACATCCACCAGAATGTCGAAAAGGGAAAAAAGGAGAGACACATAGCACTTCGGTAACATCTAAATACCATGCATATATACATAACGTTTTAAATAATGTTCTACATTTAACTTTGAGGATATATATATATATATATTATATTTACCACAAAATTCTAGTATTCAGGCTTCTTACCCTCGTATTAGAGGAAATAAATTGCTAAATTGCGTATCAATTGAGTACTACAATCATACCACTGGAGAAATTACTCGAAATGGAGGCGATAATAGGAGCATGCCTGTTAGCATTGGTAATAATAAATAATAACACATCAAATCGTAGTGTATCTTATTTCACTTCTCTTTAGCAAGACGACCTATAAACTTTATTTCACCTTATTTTGATCGATTTTCTACTTAAATAGGGGTTACGAGGAAGAGAGATGACGAACAATTATCTCAAGAAGTGAAAAATGAGACCGATGCTGGTCAAGGGACTTCACATCTTATTTATACTCTATATGATTTTGAGCCAATAAATTAAAAGAATAGACTTTTAATTAGATAGCTCTATTGTCAAGTGTGTTTTGTATTTCAATACGTTTAACAATTTTATATCACTAGTTTTTAATTTGTTTCTTTGTTTGTTTTACATACTTTTTGTAGTGAAATGCACCTAGCTATCTCTCAATTTTGCTACTTTCGATTTTCTTTTTGTATATTGGTTGTTGGCTTGAAATTTATCCTACCATTTACTCAAGTTTTTGCTTAAAATGTTAGCATCATGTTTTGCTAGCTAGTCACTCTTAAGGGCATACATCATATAACTAAATAAAAATAAGGTAAATAAATAAAAATAACTATATCTTTTCTACTTTTAAAGAGATAAATTAACAAATTGCTAAGGAGAAGTGAAAAATGATCACCACATATACACACACACACACGCACATAGAGAGAGAGAGAGAGTTGTCTTTTATTTTTCTTACATGTAGTCGTGCTCCTAGGATTGCCTTCTACTCGAATTATTTCATTTAGAAAAATAATTCGAGCAGTGTGATTATATAGTAACCAAATAATACGCGGTTGAACAACTTATCTGCTCAATTTAATTCACAAACTTTGTAGTGCTAATCATAGGTGACATTCTCAAAGTAAACCATAAAATCTTTTAAAAGATTATGCATTTAGACATTACTATTGTTGTTATGTATATCTCCTATTTTGCCTTTTGGACGTTCAAGTAGACTCCCATGAATAAGAAAAGTGTGAGCGTATATATAGAAGAGATCTAAACTCCTTTACCCATTTTCAAATGGACATATTACTGAAACCATATTGTAAATTGCACAATTATAGATAAGTGATGTCAAAAATCAAGAGAAGAATATCATAGTCATAACTTTATAAACGAATCAAAATCAATTATCTTAATTCCACAATCGAATTCGACAAAACTGGAAAGATGGTTAATATATATGTACCTTGTTCAAAAACATCAAATCCAGCATCATTATCTTATTGTAATAAAAACTAATTATAAAAAGAAAAGAAATAAGACTTGTTAAAGTGCACGTGTTAATAACAAACAATAGTTTTTCTATCTTTTAATTAACAAAATAAGTTTTTAGAAATAAAAAATGAATGACGTATAAAATAACTAAAAAGGATGTATTTTGGTGTGATGCAAGATCCAAGATGTTTCTCTTTGAGTGTGCCAAACGTTGGATGATTCAATTTTCCTTTCATTCAGATTGCTCTTTTTATTTCAGAGTCCTTTCTTGCCTTCTGATCACAATCTCGATCCGTAGAGATTATCGATAACAAATTATTGTCATTAATAGCTTGTATATAAATATCGTTCAAATATTGATAATTTCTTATGCGTTTTGTAAAAATAACGTTTTTTTATATTGAAATACATAAATAACTTAACTACAATTCAATGAAGATATTCCTAGGAAATTAAATTAGCAATGTTAAAAGATTTATACCTTCTACCTCGTTGTGATCACCACCATCTCGTTGTTTCTGAGGCCTATTATTTGTGGGAAAAGATAGATCTGGATCCTGACACAGAGAAATACAAGATTATAACTAAATGGTTGATATTTTGCTTTGATAGCAATTTCCTTTTTTTTTTAATTTCTTTGTTGGAATGCTACCTACACAAAGAGAGATCTTATTTGAAAAAATCTTTTTGCCAGGAATCTTGAAATTGAAAATATTAATTATGATGTAATCAAAAGCAAGCTTTTGTAAAATCAATCTTAAATGATAGTGCATTTAATTGAAAAATTAAGAAAAATTTGAAACCTCACCTGGTGCAAAAATAAAAGCCTCAAGTCAGGGACAAACGCCTTCTCATTGGACCACCAGTGTCGAGGCAAGAGTGGCATGAGTTGCGAAGAGACGATTTGGTAAGAAAATGCTATAGTGGAAGGTTAGAAGGTCTAATGGTAATCGTTGAGAGTGAAGATATATAGAAGCTAGGGTGTGGCGGCGAGTTGATGGGAAAAAAGAAAATAGAACGAAGGAATACCTAAAAATATATTTATATATTATTCAATACGGGGCGGGTCCTATGCGGTTCCATATGGACTTGTAACCTAATCGGGTCTCTGAAAATTAATTAAACTTGTTGCCCGCCCCATTATCCATTTATTCATTTCTAACCTGGTATGGGATGGATTTGTTAATGGCCAAGTTTTACATGGACCTAATGCCATTTCTACTCAGGGTCGACGCCACATGGGGGCCAAAGGGGTCACTGGATCCCCCTGAAATTTTAGAAAATTTTAGGGGTATTTTGGTAATTCACCTTATTACTTTAAAAAACAAAAACTATGAAAATAGGAAAAAATAATATTGTTCTTAAATATATTATAGTATAGAAACTGAGCCTTCAATTCCCTTTTTGTTCCTTTCCTCTTCCCATTCGTGAACTTTGAAAAATCTTTGAGTCTTAAGTCTTAACTATTGATTTTTTTTCTCTCCAAAATTTTATAATTTTTTTGCTACACTAAAAACATGAGCTCGAATTTTGACATTATCTCTTATATCTCTATTTGTTTATTTTGGGATGTAGGGGTTATCATCAACGCGTATAATTGAACGGATGACTAATCTTTATTATTAATATCGATTTGAGCTATTATATTATATGATTAACTAATCTTCATCATTATCTGAATTGCTACTATAGTTTTATTTTTTAGAGTTAGTGTATTGCATTTCATTTTTACATTGATGTTGGTTAGGTCCCCTAAGTTTCTGCTTCATCATTGTCTCTAGCTACACTCTACTCCTTTAGTTCAATTCAATTCAGTACCACAAGTCTAGCGCAACATACAAAATGAGGAAACACAAAGAGTTATAATTGGATCTAGATACATGCACATATATCACGTATACAAGGCAATTACTAACAAATAACAATCATGTTAATACCGCACGTATATGAAAGTTTTGATTCGACATTTTATATTTTACCTTATTTTTTTAATTTAAATAACTTCACGTGAAAAAGGAAAAATTTATTAATGGATACCATTCTCGAAACTGAGTAATCAACAAAAATTTGACTTTTTCTCACCATAAACTATTTCAAATTCTTGCACAATTTCACCTAAAACTATTTAATTACATTTTAGTTGAATTTTTGTAGTACAGACTCTAGTCTTGCTCCTAATTAGTACTTGTTAATTTTTTGATAGTATCATGCTCGCACTGCCAATCTTAATTATACTCACAATAATTTTACATAATGATATACAACAATATACTGAATACCCAATATATTGGTTATTAAGGGCAAATGTTGCATTTTTCGTCCGCTAAGTTGGTTCATTTGGAGATTTGGTCATCTATAACCTATAATGGTGCCATCTGGCAACGACTTGCTTTCCAAAACTTGCACATTTGGTCCAATTTCAAAATTTTGCGAATATATTATTCCTGAAATATTGAGTTGACCAAAGGGCAACTGGGTTGGACTAAATTAAACTACATGGATGCCAACATGGACAACTGGATGCACACCTAGACTGAAATTGGAGGGAATGACCACACATGTGCACAACATAATTTATCTTCTCGAACTAAAAACCCATCATGTTGATAAAACTTACCCATCGCCCCCTTTTTTGCATGAAACAAATGGCTCAGCAAAATCAAGATCATGTAAGTACAACTCTTTAACATATTCAAATCCTAATTAGAATTTTAGCATCCAAAGTAGAGATAAGAGTGTACCTCCGAGATAGTGCGTCTGTAACAACATTAGTCTTACCTTGCTTGTACCGGATAATGTAAGGGAACGTCGCGATAAGTCTTGTAACAACATTATTCTTACCTTGCTTGTGGAGAAGGATGAAATATTGGTGATAAAAGATGAGCTGATCGATGAAACTAGTAAGAGAAGGCAAGAGGTTGAGAAGGGAGAAGAAGAAGGAATATATGTGATGTCACTAAAAATGATGCTCAAATTTTGGAGAATCAAGTGGGTTTTACGAGTATTATGATGACTGTGAAGATGATTTAGACGATTCGTCCAACTTGAAGACTCGAGTTCTGAGGGTGACATGGACGGTGATGATGAATGTAGTGGTTTAATAATGTGTCAAGAGAACGGGGACTATTGGATGGCTGAAACAACTCCCTGGCTGAAAAATCAGAATGACTATGGTTCTGAGCTCTGGAAGTATCACTGGATCAACAAAGCTCACTGAGGATTGCAGGAAAAGTTGTTTCGAGTTTAGGCCTTTATAGCCTTTATAGTGAATTGTGATATATGAAATTCTTATTGTATGGTTTGCCAAATTGGAGTGCACAAATGGGAAGAACCATGTATGTGTAGGTGCATGTATTTTTCTTTTCAAGTATTTCATATTTTTCATGTGTATTAATCTTGGCATGAATGGTCTGTATTTCAATTCCTTACAAAGAGTATAAAATCTTGAGATGCAATCAGTTGGCAGTATTATATGGAAGACTCAAAGCAGTAGTGGCATTATGAGTTTATCAAAGAATAGATTTACTTGGAGCCTCTAGTATTAAACATTGAGATAAGTGGTGGTAGAGAACATCAATAAACATGATATGGGGAAATCAACATTCAACACAACACTACTACTTCAGCTAATAAAACTACATATCAGTACATAAAACTGCATCATTATTTCATTACTGCAAATTACATTGGGAGGACTTCTAAAATAGCATAGTATCTGATCAAGAGAGGGAGCGACACAATTGTGCCTGAAATGACCCTGAAATTGAAACAAAGAAAATAAATTAACAAATGCAAACATGACAATTAATAGGCTAAAAAATTGGCATAAACTTACGCAGTGCTGAGGACATCATGCAGGCCATATTCCTGAGCAAAGACAAAGGCCGTCACTGCCTCTGGTAAAGCTGCCTGATACACATGGTTAACTATATGAAAACATACTCATAATAAATAAATATTATGTTACTGATAATTCATTTAAAATGGATGTGATTTGCAACGTCAACAGGAAAAGTAAAAGATCATGAAAACTTGTTCGTATCCTAAAGAATGAATACCTGATCGAGCCTTTTCAGTCTATACATTTTCATTTTAGATGATTTTGAAAAATGAACTGTGAAATAACCAAATATTTTGTTGAATAAATTCGTGCACATAATACTGATTATCATGTTGAAATTACTTTTTGATGAAAAAGTTACCTGAAGAATATCAATACGAATGGTATTGGACCTCAAGCCTAAAGCAAGAGATCCAATAGTCGTGGTAACTGGCCCACCAACAAACCTTATTAGCATGCCATATAAGCACAACCGAACACCGCAAGCAATCACCTTTTCTTGCAGTGTCATGAAGAGTCCTACATCATCATCCACATTCAATATCAAAATATTAATTATTATATTCAACACACACACACATATAATATATATATATATACACACACACAAACTCTACTTATAAAAGTTACCCATGGAGAACATGGCTACTCCACTTCCTGTCTTGGCCATTATCAAAATCGGTCCTTCAACTATATTGGGCATCTTAAAATTCCACCTAATTAATTTTTGACCAAATATATATAGTTTGTTAGTTTTGGCCATGAATATATAGACATATATATATATATATACATAGAGAGAGAAGTGTTCGATAGAGTATACATACTTTTTTGCTAGGAGACCCCAAATGAGGCCAAGGGCACATGCATAAGAATTCGGATTTTTTGCAAGAATTACCCTGACCTTCTTAATGGTTGAAGCCACAGTTTTGGATTTCTCCATCATTGCAACATCTACATCACCAGCACGATATAGATCATCATGTACAACAAAAGTGGTACTGTCATCTACTGGCACCATTTCGGTGGAACAACCTTCTGTCACAATTTCATTGGAACTTGGATGTTGCTGCATCTTTTGACCTTCATTATCTGCATCCACTATTTCAATCAAAGATCGCTGATGTTGCTAGTGGTGGCTAGGAGCACTGTTGATGATGGACAGTCTGTACTAGAGCATGAACAATAGGATGGGAAACTACAAGAGGGAATCCATGACAGAGGATTGCACTCTTGATCCCAACCATGTTATCCTTAAATATTTAAGGATGAAACTGATGAAGGGGACAACCTACGGTGAGGTTACTTAATTGAACAACATTTTTATACTTAACTATTCTGACAACATTATCCATCATTTTTTTAAACAAAATGGGGTGACACCATATAATTCTATTGAGACAAAATTCTCAAGAATAAGCACATATCACAAACTAAAACCAAGAGAACAAACTCATATTGTCTGTTAAGGAGCATGATACATAATAAAATTATAAAAACTCATAATGCCGGTAAAAGAACAAGGTACATAATAAACTAGTTCTACAAATCAACCTATTTGCTAGTTTCGCTCTAAAATTACCTTTTAGGTCAAAGTAAAGATGAACACTAATGTCCCTAATGAACTCCTTTAGTCGATCAACTAACAATATCTTGAAATCCTCTTTCTCATTGTGTACATCTCTCTATCCATAACATACAACCTAAGGAGCTTCAAGTGTTCTGTTGATTTGTACGTTATGGATATAGAGGTGTGCGAAATGAGGAAGAGTGTTTTTGTCTATTCATTTACCTTTATCCATATTATGAATCACGTGCAATAAATGTGCTTTTTACAAGTTATATGAATGGCGTGCAATACACGTGCTTTTTACAAGTTATATGAATGACGTGCAATACACGTGCTTTTTACTATATTTATATTAACTACTTGTGCTTTTTACTAAACTAGTAATCCCGCACGTGCGTTGCACGTGTATTATTATTCACATGTATTATTATTTTTATTATTATTCACATGTATTATTATTTTTATTATTATTCACATGTATTATTATTTTTATTATTATTCACATGTATTATTATTTTTATTATTATTCACATGTATTATTATTTTATTTTATTGGTTTATACTGAAACTATCTATTAACATGAATTGGTATTTATTACTTTATTTTAATAATAAAATATTCATATAAAGTAAATAAAAATAAAATTTATTTATAAAATTTACATTTTCATTCATAGACTTGGATTTCAAATTCAATTATGGAAAACATCAAATGAATTGATTAAAAAGGTCAATCAAATATAGTATATTTTAATAACATTAGTCAAAACAGTTTGTCAATTCAAAATTTTCACTGTTTATAGGTTTTTCGGACTTTTCTGAGAAATGATCTGTAGATGGGGATCCTAATAATTCATTTTTTTTGCAAACATACAAAGTACAAACATTTTACAAATGATATAAAGACAAAGATAGTAATAAATTTTGCATGTTATTATTATTGTTGTTGTTGTTGTTGTTGTTAGTTCTTATTGTGATTTCAATACTTTAATTAATTGTGTGAAAACTAATCAATCAAGTGTTTTAATTCTAAACTAAATCAAAATTTCAAGAATCAATCATCAATTCATAATTTTTTTTGGAGGAAAATCAAATCATAAATTTATTCATACATAAAATATAAAAATACATACATATGATCTTAACGTTTTCCCCACCTACACAAAAACTTGCTATCTTTTATTCTATGATATAACTTAGTAAGAAAAAAAATAGACCAGTTTCATATCATAGAACTAACTTGTGGATAATTCAAGATAATAGGGTGTTAATGGTGCAATTGTTTTTTTACCTTATACGAACTAATGAGAAAGAGAAAATGCTCGAATGCTTTGTGAATATGATTGCTATATAATAGATATTTTTGTATTATTGACTATACGATTTTAAAGAAGAATGAATAAAGATTTCTATAATCAATTGATAAAATTTAAATTGAGATATTATTCAAAATAATATGGCAGAAGAAATCATGAACAAAAATGTATAGCAAATTATTTTCATTAGATATAAACTGTAGTTGTAATTACCACAAATTTTATAGCAATATCATTATAATACACTAAAAAAATTGTGAATATAAAGATGACATAAGTGAAACAGAAAATAAAAACCATACCATTGAGTTTTTTCATTTTGATCAACATTGAATTGTTGTAATCACTCATCAATCAAAAAAAATTATAGAATACGATGAAAATTTTCACAACCCGAAAAAGTTTATTCTAGAAAGTTTATTTAAAAATGCAATGCACGGACGAATTTTGATTTTGGTAAATATTTGAATAAGATTTTTTTTCTTAAAGGTAATACATAGATGTCCATTTTGATTGTTATACAGTTTGAAAAAGTTATTGCGTTGAACAAATTGTTGTCCTTTTATTGTAAGGTAATAAATTTCTAGATTGATGAATTTTATTTTAATTTAAGATTTTGTCAATTTTTCCCTGAACATATTTTTAATTATCTGATCATATAGCATTGTCAAATTCGATTAATAATATAAATAAATACTGTAAATTTGATTAAAAATATAAATAAATATTCAATTATAATATTTCCCTAATATAAGAAGTAAAAAGAGCCGGAAAATTTTTGTTTCGAACTTCTGCTATTATATATATAGATAGATAGATTATTTAATCAATTATAGTCAAAACTATATAATTTTTAAAATATGAATAATATATAGATAGAATTGATAGTACAGACTCACTTTTGGTATAAAGTAGGAATACCATTTATAATATTTTCCTAATTTTTATACAAATAAAATAGGAATACCATTCATAATATTTTTCTAATTTATATATATATACAAAGTAGGATACCATTTACAATATTTTCCTAAATTAAAATATTAGCGAATATAAGAAATAAACAGAGCATAATTTTTGTTTGTTTGTTTTGGACTCCTAATTTTTATACATATACATAATAAAACAGGAATACCATTTATAATATTTTCCTAATTTAATACCAATTATAATATTTTCCTAATTTATATTCATATATAATGTAGGAATACCATTAATTTACAATATATTTTCCTAATATAAGAAGTAAAAAGAGCGGGAAAAATTTGTTTCGGACTTCTGCTATTATATATATATATATAGATTTATATGAATATAAATTCTACACTTAAATGAATCATGTACAACACATGTATTCTCTTTAGTTTTCGAATGATTTTGAAATTCAACTCGATTCAAATTTGAAATTCAATGCCAAATTCACTCCAAAGTTACCTTTTAGCTCGGAGTAAAGATGAATAGTTATATCCTTATATAAATCAATTGAGATAAAATTGTCAAGAATAAGCACATAAGACCATGAAATTAAACCAACTATAAAACAAACTTATATTGTCGGTAAAGGAGCAAAATACATAGTAAAATTATGGAAATTCATATTTTGTCACTAAAGAAGCAAGATATATTATAAAATTCTACAAATTTAGTAAATCGAGACACTCCTAAATCAACCAAAGAAGCATACTTGTTGGATTCGCTTAATCATTACTACATGTAAAATCGAATAACTTGTGAGACCCCTAAATCAACCAAATCAGCCTGCTTGTTAGGTTCCCTCGAACATCTAAGTGGAAAGATGAACACTTATATCCTCAATTGTCAAATTGTCGTAGTTCTGGATGGACATAATTTTTTTGGAAGAACAAAGTATATGTTCCGGGCACTGAAATATCAACAGTAGGCCTCAACTGGGCACATACTTCAATAGCGCCATGCACATTATCTGGGCACATACCTCAATAGCATCATGTACACTATATGAGATGAAGTTGCTGATGAGGTGAGGAAGTTGCAATTGACAATGTAATCATATATTGGGACCCCATTTTCGAATGAGATTTTATGTTCCACTTCCCGTTCCACTGTATTGGATGAATGACACATGTACATGATGATGTCATTATTGTACACGTGTCATTCATCATATATAGTGGAACAAGAAGTGGAACCAAATTGTGGAAAATGAGATCTAGTCCCCTCTCCCCCATTTATTGATCCCAACCATGCCATCCTTAAATAGTCAAGGATGATACCAATGAATAAGACAACCTACGGTGGCGTTACTTCATTGAACAACCTTTTAATACTCAACTATTCTGACAACACTATCCATCATTTTTTAAAACCAAATGATGACACCGTATAATTCTATCGAGACAAAATTCTCAAGAAAAAAACATATATCATAAAACTAAACCAACATAACAAACTCATATTGTCAGATAAGGAGCATGAATAAAACTATTAAAACTCATAATGCTGGTAAAAGGACAAGGTACATAAAAAAATTAGTTCTACAAGTAAAAACTCATATTGTCGTATAACTTAGCAATAGCTAAATATAATTAATTTAGTAAAAGATTAGTACCCACATTTCACGTTTTTTTATAGGACCAAAAGTAAATAATTAAATTTTAATTTTTGAAAATTAATTAAATTATAAAAGCAATTAAAAATTAAATTAATTTGATTAATAAAAAATAGAAATAACCTTTGGTGAGGAGAATTATCTCCAAGAAGATCTGGAGTAGTGTACAAGATGCATTTATTTCAGAAGGTTTACAAAATTAATGCTTGGAATATTTTTGAAAAATTAATTAAATGAAAAAATGATTAATTATTTTTTTAAAAAAGTTAATTGTTAATTAAAATTATTCAATTTTAAAAATAATATTA
This sequence comes from Rehmannia glutinosa, assembly GCA_016081115.2. NCBI lineage: Eukaryota > Viridiplantae > Streptophyta > Magnoliopsida > Lamiales > Orobanchaceae > Rehmannia > Rehmannia glutinosa. Next base: position 54,778,055 of record CM071929.1, on the reverse strand, counting down.
AATTAAGAAATAATCTTTTAATAAATTAATTAAATTTAACTATTGTTAAGTTATAGGACTAAAATCCCCAAAAAAAATTACAGGACTAGTATTCTGAAATATATTAAATTATAGGACAAAAAGTAAAAATGCTAAGTTAAAGGATTAAATATCTAGAAATTTGAAAGTTAAAAGGACTAAAATATGAATGGGACAACTTAGAGGACTAATTCTAAAAAAATCCAATTTACGGGACTAAAAATCACATTCTCCCGGAATAAATTACGCACATGAAAGTAACTTTGTTGATGAAATTTTAATGTAAAAATATGGGCAAATAACCAGTGACTTTTATACGTTGTCTTTCATCAAATCCACAAAGAAATTTAAATTCTGGATGAGAATTAACCGAATAATTACATATTGCTTAAATATATTTATCAAATTCTGGAAGTCAATTAATGGAATCTATAGGGAAAATTTCTATTGGTAATATTTTGATTGTTATAAACATGATAAACATCAAATTTCAATTGAGAGTATGTGATGAAGACCCAGTTGTCAAACGAATATTCTTTAATGTAATGCTATCTATAAATATATATTATAGTATCTGCATTTATTACATATTGCAATTTTAACAGATTCAATGACCAACGTTTGATTTTTTAACATTTTCAGCAATTAACATTAAAAATGTCTTAAGAAGGAAAACCTAATAAAAGTAATTAAAACATTTACATATCAGGTACAAAATCCACATGAGGGATAGACAGAAATTAAAATACAAATTCAAAAGAAAATATTCTTGTTTAGGATCTCAAATGGATATTATTTTATATTTCATATTAGAAATTAAACGCGGAAAGACTTCATAAAGCCGTAGGCTCTCCTCTCTGATTTTACCAAAACATAGCAATTAAAATCATTTATCGTCTTGCTAAAAAAAATCATATATCGTCGATATTTAAGCACTTAGAAAATGGCTTGTAATTAAGAGGAGCGGGTGAAGAGGATAAGAACATAGTCAAAATGTTGTGAATCCGCACTGTCACAAATATCGTAATTCTCTAAATTTGTTCATTTGAAAAAAAATTAGATTACGAGCATCCTCTTTACTACTCACATAAATATACAACCAAGACTCATCCCTTAATTACTTTTTCCTCTCACTCTCAAAAACTTGAGCAAATTTGCAGCTTTTTCCCAAAAAAAAAATAAAATTGCTTAGCCATACAATGGATAGTCAAGAAAACACAAGTCTTCAAATGGTTCCAACGTCTTCTACCGATGATTTGTTGTCCATCCATAAAAAACAAGTTTTAAGTGCTTCTTTTTTTAAGCGGATCAATCAGGTGACATGAAAAACTAGTTAATAATCATTTGTGGTTAATTGTTCATTCTTATATCATTTATGCTTTTAATATCAAAGGCTTGTTATTATGATTTGGATCTATTTGTATAACGCTTTTTATTTGTGTTGCTTAATTTGAATATAGGGTTCCATCAATAGATATATGTGCAAGAGAAAAGTTGATGACAAACACTTTACCTTCAATTAGTCCCTTGCAACTCTATTTTTTTAATGAAGATGTACATATATTAATAACATTTTATTGTCTAAAAATTAATTATTTATTTGATGTCGCGAATTGGAATGTGAGTAAGGAACCTTTACTATACGAATACATTTTTTATTTTATTTTTTTGATTTTTTGTACATAAATAATATGCACAAATCAGTTTGTCTATGACTTGTTTAATTAGATCTGACTTTTGTAGAAGATGAAATTCTAATAACGGAATAATCTCATTCTTATTTTGTTGTATTAATGGCTTTTGAAGTGATTGGAAGTTGTATATCGTAGCAAAGTTTCTATGAAGAAATTATTTATTTTAAGATTTTTAGCTAAAAGAAAATAAAGAATTAATTGATGTCATTCTCTTTAACTATCCTTTCCAAGAAAAAAAATCATTTTTTTATCATTTAATTACCTATCCAGTTTCATCTCCTATTTTACTTGTACGATATGTTGCCATGTGTTGTGTATGGTTTCTTAATGTTTCATGTGAATAGAATTACAAAACTTGCATATCGTCATGTGTTGTGTGAAGCTAATTACTTAGCTTCTCATACAGAGTAGATGACTCAACTTAAATTTCCATATATTTGTAGTCTTTATAATATAAGATCAACTTAATTTGAAAGTAGAAATTAGAAAGAAAAAAAAACACTAGGTGAAAATCCCTCAGGTTGGAATTAGACCGAAAGATTTACATAATAAAAAAAACCAGAACATGTAACTAAATTAGTGTTATACATGAAAATATCAGAATTGGCTTTTAGTTACACTATTAATGAAAAAATAAGCTTCATTGGTGAAATATTAGCGACGGATGTCGTCACTAATATTTGTGACGAAACAATTGTGGTCACAAATAAGGTATTTGCGACGCTTTGTTTGCGATGACTTTATTGCGACGACATGTCGTTGCAAAAGTTTAATTGCAACGACTTTGGATTTTTGTCGTCGCAAAAGGCCCTTTTCTTGTAGTGACATCTTGGAATTCACGCCACCATTAATTGAAGCTTCTTACCAAGATTGAAGATGAGAGTTTTAGACGACTAGGTGGATTTATAGTAAATGCTAAGTATGTATAAAAAGGCTTTATGTATGAGATTAGAATATGAGTGTCAAGTACAGACATATAACATGCTTAACAACAATAAATTGATGCAATAAGTAAAAAATGCATGTTGGTTAGAAAATGTATCACATGATATGAAAAAGGATGTGTCTTTATCCTCTTCGACTATTTCACTAGATTTTCACATTTTTCAAATTTAGAATTTGTCAAGAATTTAAACCCTAAACAAATTACTTTTTTTGAACTTTGGTAAATTTTGCTCAAAATTTCATACTTTATTTGTATTCTAGTGCCACTATTATAATAGTAATTTTAAAGCACAATTACTAAGTTCGCATTTTTTTGTCCCACAGACTTTTATCCCGTTCTACCGATTTGTTCAACAACCGAGTAGAATGATCATGTCTTTCGTACCTAAAGACACAGATGTAAGAAATTATTCTTTTACCATAAGTTTATTTTGTTTTATAATGACTTGGGGTACATAAGCTTGCATTGCCTCATAGTGTAATGAAATGGTGCAAGAATTTTACAATATAAGTCATTTATGTTATGAGGTAAACAAGCATGCAACATTGCAAATAATTAATCATTTATCCATATTAATAAGTTTATTTCAATGCTTATGTGTGTTTAACATCAACTAAGACAAATTGCATATCCAAGCAATATGGGGAGCAATGTGCTTCAATTTTTGTGGCTCCAATGAATTCAAGGTACATATTTCTTAAGCAATATAGTAATAAAAGTAATGTTGGTTAAAGATGTTAATATGTTTACATGTTCCTTTAAGGATTTGAAGCATTGCGATTCACAAAAATAACTGTAAGTATGATGTGAATCTCAGTTGCAAATTTGTCTAAGTTCCTATTTTTTAACTTCTGGACTTCCACCTTTCGTGTCATTTAAGAGTTTAAGAATTCTAATGGAAATGTGTCACTATGTTAATGTGATTCTAATCATCTAATTTTCAATGGGAATGTTAAAATATATGTGAGTTTTTTTTTTTTTTTTTTACTTCCTCAACCTCTGCTTGAATTGATATTGTTATTGTTATAATTTACTTTAATCAAATTTTGTGATCATGTGATCTACCAAAAAAGTTATACAACATTCAACTAAGATAAAGAAAATCTTAACTGCTTCACAAAATTATAGTAACAAATATTTAGTTATATATTTTGTATTTTTTTTTTGTGTGACAGATTCCCGACCTGACTTTTTGTACACATAGCTTGGAACAACACCAACTTAATTATGACGGAACGACACTACTAGCAATTTCCTTATCTTCTGAGGCCCCTAAAACCGAGCCTTGTATGAACAATCAGGTAAAATTTACAAATCAAAAACTTTAATATTTGTTATATGAATAATTTCATTGGAGTCATGAAGTAGAATTGATTTGTTATGCTAATAATTAACAAACTGTTATTATCTTTACAAGTACTATTCGTTTTGTCTTTTGTAGCTACCTATGATATTTTTTTCGCATGATAGCCATAAGAATTTCTTTTTTGTTGCATATATATTGTTTAAAAAGAGACATTTCATCATATATTTACCAATGTCATGTATAATCAAAACATTTACTGTTTGTTATAAAATGGACTGACTTCTTTATTTATGTAAATATTCAAGCATTGGGAGTCATGTAAAAGGAGAAGTAATAAATATTACTAGTTTATTGCGTTACATTTCATGTACTATCTATTATTAATGTTACGAACTGTGATTTACATTACATATTGTTGCATTACATTTCATAAATAGAAATATTCCTCAATTTCATGTGTTATTTTAATTATGATAATGTTACTGAATCAAACCTTTTATGGAGTCAGATTATTGTATGGGAAGGAGGAGTTGGACAAGACATGATAAATGCACCAGAAGCCCCTCAACTTTCATATCTCGAGCGAAAGCAAAATTGGATAGTTCGTTGTCTGCCTCGTTCTAAAGAGAATAAATGGGATTCGGTAACACACCAAAAATCAAATTTTAGCTATTTTATGTGGAATTCAATTTTTCCTAGTAAAATCTATTTTAATTGTTAAAACATAGTAACATTAATTACTATTTCATTATTCATACACAAACTTTAAGAATCTTATATAAATGAATTATGAAACATCAATGCCCGAATTTGATTTCCTTCAAGAAAATGGACAAAACAATAATTGAACGAGATACATTTCAACCATCTTTTAAGCTTTAATAAACCAACTTATTAATTATGATAATCGATTGTGACTGAAACTTGTAATTCTGAATATGATATTCCTTGTTTTCTCTATTTCTTCTACAAATCCTCAGTCATTAATTATAATTATACAATCTTAATGTTGTTTCAGTACTATGTCCATTTAAAAACGGACATACAATTCAGATCTCTTGCGGCAGCTTACACTTTCATTACTGACGGTCGTCTCCCTGAACGTCGAAAAGGGAAGAAAAAAGAAAACATCAACAATACGGTAACACTATAAATATCTTACATAATTTTTTGCATTGTTTTACATATAAATTGAACGATATTTACCTATTATATATATTCACAATAGAATTTGAACATTCAGCCTTCTACCCCTCGTGTTAGAGGAGACAAATTATTGAACCGTGTTCAAGTTGGATATTACAATCTCACGACAAGAGAAATTGTTCGAAATGAATTGTCTCCAGTTGGCGATATTAGGAGCATGTCTGCTAGTGTTGGTAACAAATTAAAAATAATATAAATTTTGCCTTTTTTGGTTGATTCATAAGGTTTTTACATCCTTATTTTTGATTAATTTTCTATGTATACAGGAATAAAGAGAAAGAGAGATGACGAAACATATGTCCACGAAGCGGCTGAAGCGTCTAGTGCGGCTCATGGAACGTCGTCACAAATTTATAGTCTGTTTGATTTTGAGCCTAAAAATTAGAAGATTCAACTAAAAAATACAACTCTATGAATTGTGATGGTGTTTTATATTTCTTTCTTCAGTACTGTTTTTTTTAACATACTTTTTACTTTAAATGGTAATTTCTCTATTTTGTTTTGTGTTATGGTTGTTTGCCTTCATTTTACCTATTTAATCTTTACCTTTTGATGATGATTTAAGCATCTTTCTCTATCAATAAATTATATTTGTACATCATATTTTTGGTACAATGATTTCGGGTAGATACGGGAAAATTCTAAGGAAAATAATTTTGGTTGTCTGGTTGTTATATATGGAAAATAAGGGATAATTCCAATTTTAGTACCTAAAGACTAAAGTATAGTTTGTTTACATTTTTTGTACCCCAATTTCAGGGCATATATATCAATTTTGGTACCCTATATTTTATTTTTTAATTACTTTCGCCACATTTCGTCAAACGACCGTCAATTTTAGTATGCCATAAGTGATTAAAAGTAAAACATTGGGTACCAAAATTGACGGACGTTTGACGGAATATGGCGAAAGTGACTAAAATTAAAATATGTGGTACCAAAATTGATATGACTTGAAAGTGGAGTACCAAAAGTACAAAAATTGAAATTATCGATGGATAATAATATTGATATGAAAACTTGAGAAAGTATTTCATATCATTGGACTTGGAATCTTATATTTTTGTAATCAAAATATAAAACCATACGTAACAGAGTCTTGATAAGGAAGGAAAACATATGAATTTCGAAGAGAAAATGTGTTGAATAAAGTCACAAATTTCAAATATGATTTCATCACGTATATATTCTAATATTATTTGTGGATGCCCGAGTTTATAGATTTCTTTTAGTACGATTGGGGATCGTAGGAGATGGAACATACACTCGTATAAGATCGAACTCAGATGATTAATATAACCATCTTTTAATTTCAACACAATACTATACCTTAGAGCACAAGATTGATCCCGATGCCGAGTTTATAAATTGACAATATCAAACATACATAAAATATAATAATTATATTAAAATATAAGATGAAAAATCATATTATTGTGTAGGGGAATGAAAATTATTTTCTCTGAACCTATGAGTGGAGACTACTAAATGACACTCCATTTAACAATTTGCTTGGATGCATGTTTCATGACCACATGATTTATTATATCAATTTTAAGCACAATTGCCATTTTTTATTTCATGGTTGCATCTGGTTTTGAGTTCTTTAATTTCTAACATGTCATAATTGTGTTAGAAATTAATTTATATTTTGGTTCTAAAATGTGCATAACAAATAAAATTAACAAAAGAAAATAAATGTAACTGAGCAAATGCCATTCTTATTATCCATTATAACTCTTTTGAGACACAATTTTGGAACAAATATGATGCATAAAAATTATTAGGTCAATTTCCTTATAAATAACTATTTAAGAGCAAATTGCCTAAATAAATATGTTTGAACAAATTGAAACAGTTAAAAGTACGACACTTCTAATATTTTTATCGAGTTGGACAAATATCATGAGTTGGGCCGGGCCAAATTTCACCGAGTCACCAATTTGGAGGTCCATATCTAGTCCAACTATGAAAATGGACATAAAAAGTGTTTGATGAGTTGTCAAGGGATTTGGTCAAATCTCCTAGCTCAACCCGAAGCATATCACAACAATTTCGAAAAAATAAATTTGCTGAAAAATTTGCTACGGGCCATGAATAATTGACACCGTGCTTAAAATACGACATATTTGAAATTTTAAATAATCATTATTACTAGCATATATCCATATAAAATTATATATTTTTATATTATTGAAAATGATCGCGTGATTCAATAGTTTTTGTTCTAAAAAAATAATATTTCAAGCATAAATAACTAAAATTTCATTATTACTATTATTAAATGTGATAACTATTATGACACACAAAAAAATATTGAAAAAGATACATTAGAATAAAATATATTTTTCCATGTTAGATGTATCCAAAATTTGAAAAGTAATCCAATGCCAATAGGTTAAAAAATAAATAAATATAATTATGCAACTTATTATAACTATTTTTTGTATTGGCTAGATCCTAACATTTTTTTAAATTAATTAAATAATAATTTGTTTATTTTAGAATTAACTATGTTAAAGCCTATATTATTTTTTTACAAGATATTATATTCCCATTTAATTTAGAATTTTGGGTCTATTATTATTAGCTCATCAATTATTATTACTATTATTTATTTTATAATTAATTAAAAATGTTGTTTGTGTGGTAGGGTCCAAAACACCAATAAGCCATAAGGTCAAATCATATGTACGTGGCGCGCGGGTCTCGCATCACCGTTGGTTAAGACATTCCCAAAATGTAAACCAAGATATTCCTCCGAATCTACTTTTATCCTCTTTTGCATTTCGTTTAAAATATAAATCTAATTTTAATATTGATTCTTTTAAATAAATTTATGCAATTCAACGGATCTTGTTAAAAGTGTTGAATTATTGCTCTACTTTTTATTTCCAAACAAAACAAAAACAAAAAGAACTAAAAAGACAAATTATTGTTCTACTTTTTATTTTTCATATATGACATATACACAGATTCTATCTATTTGATGCTTTATATACACTACAAGAAACTCGCGATATACCGACAAATTACCGACCGACTTGCAATACGGGTGGGTTTTGAATTTTATAAGAATTGAGAAAATAACTTTATAAAATTAGAGTTTTTATATTATTGTTTCAAAACTGCAATAATTTTTAAAATAAATAAAAGTATTTTACTCTAATCAACGATATGTGGATATATATTTCTCAAATGAGTATATATCTAATTGGATTTACATAATAGTAAATTTCTCTTCTTCAATGAACTTAGCAAAGTAATGGCTTAAATAACATGAAGACAATATATGAGTGGTTTGTTATTGATAAAACTAAATTGGAATTATAAATGATGTATCACAATCTTTAGTGTCAATCACTTCAAAGGGACTTATTAATTTACATATTAGCTCTAGAGAAATAATCTCAAATTATAAAATTTGGTAAATAATTTATCTTTTTGATAACTAAATTTTTGAAATAACTAGTTATTTTTTAAACCTCATCTATTTGGAGAAATTGTCCATATGATATATATATAGAGAGAGATAAACAAAAGTTAATTACCTCATACCTATGCAATATTACAAATAAATAAAAATTTGTTTAAAATATAACTAGTATTAACATATGACATTTCTTTACTCGTTTTCTACATTCCCATATTATATATTGTAGATTTTATTACACAATTATGATAGATTGCTCATCAAGAAAATTACTAGTTATTTATTGTTATAATTACTAACAAAAATGATTTTTTGTCACACTATTTTTACAATTACCTACATAATACCGATAAAATAAAAATATTATTTTTCCCAAATTATACGATAATTTACCGACGACATTCACCAAAATTTTAAATTTACCTCCGAAATCTACTTTTATCCTATTTACCAATAATTTGAGATTATGTAGGTAAATATTTATATATAATGATATTACCTAAAAAATTTTACCTACAACGGATCTTGTTAAAATTATCTTAATGTTTACCTCTATTTTTATTTAGGTAAACAAAACAAATTTTCCAAAAGAACTAAAAAGACAAATTATTGCTCTACTTTTTATTTTCCATATACGACAAAGCTCTATCTATTCGATATGTTTTAAACACTACAAGAAACTCGCGATATACTGACAGAAATTACCGACCAACTTATATATAGGTTGTCTTCGAATTTATAAAAATTGAGAAAAAATACTTTATAACGATATAGAGTTAATGGACTGTGTTTTAAAACTGCAATAATTTTTTAAAATAAATAAAAGTATTTTACTCTAATCAACGATATGTGGATATATATTTCTCAAATGAGTATATATCTAATTGGATTTACATCATAGTAAATTTCTCTTTTTCAACGGAACTTAGCAAAGTAATGACTTACATAACATGAAGATAATATATGAGTGATTTGTTATTGATAATTGATAAAAAAACTAAATTGGAATTAAAAATGATGTATCACAATCTTTAGTGTCAATCACTTCAAAGGAACTTATTAAATTTACATATTAGCTCTAGAGAAATAATCTCAAATTATAAAATTTGGTAAATTATTTATCTTTTTTATAATTAAAATTGGAATAACTAGTTTTTGGTAAAGAACCTCACAGTTGTTCATATGATATATATATATATATATATAGGTGTGTATATATATAAAGAGAAGTTAATTACCTCATACCTATGCAATATTAACAAACAATAAGAGTAGAAAATTATTAAAATATAGGAGTATTAATATATGACACTGTTGGTTTTTTTTTAACAGAATATTATATATTGTAAATTTTATAGATTGTGGAGATTTTATTCTCCAATCGTGGATTGAGATCACGACTGGAACCCAAATTTATTTAAGTAAAAATTAAATAAATTCTGAGTCGTGAATTGAATTAACGATTCAGCTTCAGGCGTGAATCTGCGTTCTATAATATATACTATTGTGTTAGAAAATAACACTGCTAGCATCAATCCTCAATTAATAATTAAGAAAAGATACTCTTAAAATACCAAAAAGTAATACTTCCAACGTTGTCTATTGTCATCACTCTTTTAGGCTTGTATTCTTGTATATATATACACACATATATATATTTATAAATACCAATTATTAGTGCCATGCTTGCTTTCATGAGGAGCATTTATAAGCCTCATGATTCATGAATTGTATCTAAATCCTAATAATTTCTTAAGCAGCATTTATATTTTAAACGCTTCATCTCCCTTATTACTTAATAAAAATTTCTCTTCGCCCCATTTTTATATTTTTCAATTTAATCCAAACATGAAATTTTAGTTGAAAACTAAGTACTGTTAAAATCGTTGTTTTCATATTTTTCGGCGTCAAGATGAATTCATTCATAAGAAAAGACTTACAACTTATTACAAATAGTTGCAAGGTATACGTAACATAAACATATACAAATCCAAAACAAAAATATTAAACATAGATATATTTAAATGATCCGTAAAATGATGAGTGCTAATTGGAACATGCGTGCTAATGATGGAGCAGTGAAGTGGCAAAAACCGAGTCATGGGTGGCTGAAGTGTAATATTGATGCTGCTCTATTTCAACAGACTCAGAAAATTGGTTATGGTTGTGTGTGGCGTGATAGTGATGGTAAGTTTGTTGCTGCTATTCAAGGTGCAACCAGGGGACCTCTCATTCCTGAAGTCGCTGAAGCTTTAAGCTTCCGTGAAGCTCTAAGCTGGATTAAAAAAGAATGTGGAAATGCTTGTGTACATATCGAGTCAGATTCTTGGTTGGTGATAAAGGCAATCAGAGGTCAATTGGATGATAATTCTTATTTTTCTGGGATTATTAAGGAATGTAAAGACTTACTTCTTGTCTTGAGAAATGTTTCTTATTCTTTTGTTATAGAATTTCTCTTCTATTTTTATATTTTCAATTTAATCCAAACATGAAATTTAGAAAACTAACTGTTAAAATTGTTATATTTATATATTCTTTATCATCAAAATGAATTTCATTCGTAAGGAGGTTCCTCCTTCTTTTATTTGTAATTCGTTGCAAAACAATCTACAGTTTGATTAATGAGAATCCTACTTTCAATTTCAAAAAAAAAAAAAAAATGATCCGTAAAATCAAAAAATTGCAATGAAAATACCATTGTTCTAAAAAAACCCCGTCTAATGAAATTAGTCCCGCTTATATGGAAAATAAAAACATTTTGACTTGTCCGCCAAAAACTTATTATTTAAACGATTAGGCCACGCATATACCAAATTTCTTGCGGCCTTGATTAGTCCATGTCAAGTGGGATCATCTATAAATCAAACTGCCAAACCCCATTCAATTCAACGTAAATTTTTCAACACCGGAAAATACTAAAGAAAATACATACTAATGAAATTGATCTCGTTTATACGCCAACCCCAAAAACGTTTTGGGAAGTTCAATTAATTTTCAAAATGATGAAAGTTCCAACAAAGAACTAATCTTGGTTAGGCGCCTGTGCAATTACAGGGTGGCGCCGCAGCGGCAGCTGAAGCTTTCTTTCGGAAGAATAACGCTGGTGAACAATTTTGACGGGCAATCCACGACAAAAACTTTTCCGAATAACGCATCACAGCACACGCATATACCATTTCTTGCGGCCTCTCGATTCCATGTCAAGTGGGATCATCTATAAATCAAACTGCCAAACCCCATTCAATTCAACGTAAATATATTCAACAATCTTTATCTCAATCCCACATAAATCGAAAACTAAAATTGTTTACTACTTTACCCCAACCCACCCCACCCCACCCCCTTTTGGAAGTTCAATTAATTTTCAAAATGATGATTCCAACAACAAGAAGAACTAGAAAACGGCGGCGGAAATGGTGGGCGCCTGTGCACGATTACAGAGGTGGCGCCGCCGCGGCAGCTGAAGCTTTCGTTTCGCGGCGAGAGCTTCGAGGATGCTGCTGGTGGTGAGCTGTTTACTCCGCCTCTCAATTTCGCAATGGTGGATTATGGTATTTTCAGGTCTGGTTTTCCGGACTCCGCCAACTTCCCCTTTCTCGAAACCCTCAATCTCCGTTCCATTGTGTAAGTTCATCTCTCTCTCTCTCTCTCTCTCTCTCTCTCTCTCTCTCTCTCTCTCTCTCTCTCTGTGTGTGTGTGTGTGTGTGTGTGTGTGTGTGTCATTGTGTATGAAAGGTAGAAATCGGGTTTTTAGGGAGTGTTTGCAAACATTAAAAAAAGTGGTTCTATTTTAGCTAAAAAAAAATATGTTTGCAAATATTAATTTCTACTTTGATTCTGTTTCGTTTAATCAGAATTGGAAAACAGTGGGAGGAATGTTTTATAGATTTCTGATTCGATTTTTTTACCGAACAATTTCTCCTAATATAATCACATATTGCAAACACTGTCTACTTCTGATTCTCAACTATTTGTCGCTTATATGGAATAAATCACTTTCTCCAAAAACACAAGTGTTTGCGATTTTAAGGCTGTGTTTGGATTCTATAACACAGTGCATCTTTGATCTTTCTGTGTTTGTGATAGATGTGCAGACACAAGAATTTCTAAGTGTTGTGTTCTTTTTATGCAGATACTTGTGCCCAGAGCCATACCCCGATGCCAACGTTGAGTTTCTCAGATCAAATGGGATTCAGTTGTTTCAGTTTGGGATTGAGGGATATAAAGTAAGATACACATTTTTCATTTCTTAATTAATTATTCCAATCATTTAAGTAATGTTTATTGTTTTCATGGCTTTAGACCATTTTAGCAGTATGAGTTGCTTTTCACACCCCTCAAATAATAAAGTAGTACTATTTTGGTTCTTTTACTTGTTTAAACTTTAAACTAATACACTTTTCTATGGTCCTTTTCTTAAAGAAAAGGCGCATCTGAGCAATATCGATGAAACAGAAAATATCCGAGTGAATGGAAAGGAAAATAAATTCCATTTTTCTGATTTACATAGACAGATAAAAAGAGACCCATTTCTGAAGAGTCTAATATAATGAAATGTCAATGAAAATCATGACAATTCAAGATTGTCGTAATGATGCAGATCAATTGCATAACGTTGGGTTTTGTTTGTAATTGTTTCTCTCGTTAGTTCGTGTGTTTCAGTGTACATCTACTTCGGGAGTATTTGCAAATTTTAAAAAAATGTGATTATCAGTTTACACAAAAACTTGTGTGAGACGGTACCCATGAAAAGAATCCATATTTTTGTATGTGCTTAACGGATCCATGAGACGGTCTCACATAAGACCTCTTCATCAACTTATAGGTGGAAAAACAGTTGAGAATTACTTTCTTTAATAGTTTGCAAACACTCCATGATTTCATCAAGCCATCACTTCTGGCTAAAGATTGTTGAGGACAAGTGAACTACCAGGCTATTTCTAAAGGAAAAGTTCATGCCGTAATCATATGGACTTTGTTACAATTTGATCCTAATATCATTTGAGAAAAACAATAGTACTTGACTCCCCTTTTATGTGTTTTTTTAGTACATATTTGGGAGGGGGTGATGAGAATGTAATCCTAGACCTCTGGTTTGGGCTTGAGAGTCTTAACCACGTAAGATCTTACGAGATTCTATCCCATTCTTTTATGAAAATATTAATTGATAAAAAATCAAATTCGATATTCCATGCGTTCAAAGTTTATGCTTCTCATGTATGATCATTTCTCAAACAGCCAAATCAATCATTCAATTTTTTTATGTAGGAACCCTTTGTGAATATACCTGAGGATAAAATCCGCGAAGCACTGAAAGTAGCTATCGGTATGTTCCATTTCTTATTCACGATAACGATGCGTGAATCTTGTTCAAGAATTTGGTTGACATAATTTTTATTTAATTCAATTTCCTTAATTTTAGATGTGAAGAATCGTCCGCTACTGATTCATTGCAAACGAGGAAAGGTATATACATGCTCTATAACTTAACTAGCTTCTCACTTCAAATTAAGCACTAAATTGTAATTTTAATTTCATTTCACTTGGTCATTCAGCACCGAACTGGTTGTGTTGTGGGGTGCTTGAGAAAATTACAGAGATGGTGTCTAACTTCCGTGTTTGACGAGTACCAGCGGTTTGCAGCAGCCAAAGCAAGAGTTTCAGATCAGAGGTTTATAGAGTTGTTTGACGTCTCGTCCTTCAAGAACTTGCCCAAGTCATTCTCAATTTCAAAGAGGTATAACCAATAAACTTGAAAGAATTAATAAACTTGGAAAGAAGTAATTATTCCTGGGAACACATTTCAATTGTGAAGAACGGCCTTTTATTCTCGATATTGAATAAAAAAGCACCGACCGCATAACTCTTGCTAAGAAGGCTAGCTCCTATTCGTTCTCGGTCCCGGAGACCTTGTTTTCCTTTTCTTCATTAAGCAGTTCTAGAAAGATGTTTAAGGATTTTCTTGTTTCTCATTAGATAGGTATTTATTAAAAATTCCAGCGAAAATAAAAGCTTATAGAACTTTTTCCTAAAATAGTCATCTTCTAGTTCTGCCATTGCTCGTCTGCTCTGTGGGTTTTTTTTTTCCTGCCAACATTGTGAAAAGCAAGCCAGTAAAATGGTGTTTACAGTTGTTTTAGCTGGTTTTGCGAGATGTATGACTTGCAACTCATTAAACAAGTGCGTCGTTATTAAAAATACTCGTGTTTTTTCCATCTATAAGTTGAGATCACTTTTTTTTAGTATTTGCAGACACTCCCATAGTATTATTCTATTGATCTCATAAATTAGTTTTCTTGTTCTGGATGATAGTTAGCTACTTTATTATGTTGAAGCTATGGTTACCTCTTACACGCGAAACTATTTCCAGGAATCAGTTAATACACGTGCATTTCCTTGTAAATTTGTCGATTTTGTTTTGATAATAATGTTGATGAGACGAAAAGATCTCGACTAAAGTCTGTGTCAATTGCAAATTATGTAAGCAGAGGAACTAAAATTATTCAGTTGGGATACATATTTCACTGTGTGTATTTTGGAACATCATTGTATATGCTTGGATTTTCTTGAAGTATATAAAGTTTAGGGATCTATAATTTTCTTGGTCTTTATTCTACTTCAAGCAAATAGAATGGATTAAATTCAAAGTTTTCGTTGTGTATTGTGGCTTTCCCTCTTAGAACCCATAATGCAATCTGAATCAATGTTGTAAAAAGCGCCAGGCGCTAGTCGGGTAGCAGGCTGGAGCCTAGCGTCTAGGCAGAGCCTAAGCGGGGTTAGGCAGGACCTAGGCGGGGCCTAATCGGAAAAAAAACGTAGAAGGACAAGGGAAGCTTAGTGCCTAGGCGGGGACTAATTGTGGCTAGGCGGAGATTTTTACAACAGAGATCTGAATTGTAATTAAAAATAAAGAAAATGGAAAAAGTTGCGTGTACACAAAAACATAGATACTTTTTCAGGTCTAATTTCCCATAACTCCTTTAATCATCTATTCCATTTGTTGGTCAATACTTTCTTCTGGCTTTCTTTCAGATCTATGCTAAAGGATACCACGCTTGCACGCAACGTAATAGTTTTAGAGTGAACTACAAGTAACCCGAATTTTTGTTAATTACAGAAAAACCCAACTAAGTTTTAAAATTACAAAAAGTACCCTTAGGTTTGAAGGACTACAACTAATGGACAGAAACGTTTTACTAGTTCTTCGATCGGCAGTCGTCTTATATATATATATATATATATATTTATATATATATATAAAACCTAATATTAGCATCTGAAAATTGGTTTTTCTCCTATTACCTTTGCATGGATGTCACATAGTCTTCATGTGCTTCATCTGTTGATGGGACTCTAATTCTCTTTCCAAACTCTTGCCTGAACAAGTTGAGCTTTGAATGAGAAGAATATGTCTCTGGATTTCATTTAGACCCCTTAAATTCTTGGAAATCTCATAAAATGCAAAATAAAGAAAAGCCGATACATTAACAGAACCATTTATTATTATTATTATTATTATTATTATTATTATTATTATTATTATTATTATTATGACAATCAACAAGAGACAAGCTAGAAAACAATGGCATTTGAACTTACACTGAACTTGACTCCGTCCGCTTTGAATTTTTTCCCTGGTATCCCCTAATAATCTTCGTGTGAACTCGTCCACATGATTATAGATACTGGATTGCAATGCATTAAACAGAAGTATAGTCAGAACATCAAGCTGTGTATTCCCCAGGATATTATGATTTATAAGCTTACTGGAGTGTTTGCAAATTCTAAAAAAAAAAAAAAGTGATTCTCAACTTCTAGGTGGAAAAAACAGTTATATTTTCTGTCTAGAAGCTGAGAATCACTTTTATTTTAGGTTTCAAACACTCCCTGTGACGGCTCAAAGATTGCAAGTCAAGATGAAGTTAACAGCCAGTTCAATTATCGTTGAATCTAGCATACCTAAGCCGGTTCAAGATAAACTGAGCCAAAAAGACTCGAGACATACCTAAGCCGGTGTCTATTGCAGGCAGCGAAGAAAGCCACAAAACCATTCAAAATACTTCTGAGAGCACGGAAGAGCTGATTAAAAAGAAAGAAAAATCGTAAGCGAGTAAGAAAACCATATATGCACACCAGAACTTAAAGCAAGTATACAAATAAACCACCTGTGAGAAAAGATCATTCCAGAGAGAACGCCACATTGAAACCTCATATGAACTCACCGTTGACTGAACGCCTCTTGTCAACTTAAAGATGCCCCTTGCAGATACCCATAAATCTCCAAACAACCCATATATGAATGTACACAAGAAAGACACAAGCCTACAAAGTCTAAGGACCAGCTTAAATGGAGCATAAAGAAGAATCCAGAATATGGGGTATATGCAAGATGTTGCTGCATCAAACACAATAGTAACAAAAACAAATTGAGATGTCAAATAGTTTTTAAAAATCTACAGTATAGAAAATAAGTGATAATCACAAAAACTGCCCCTAAAGTTTAGCTTAATTATAAAAATCTCCAGTTCTCTTCCAAAATTACAAATACTCCTTCTGATAGCGCGTTTTGTAAAATAGAAACAAATGACAAGGTGTTAATTGGGCTTTTTTGTAATTAAGCTAACTATTAGGGGTAGTTTGTAATTATCCGTAAAAAGTAATTGTCTCAAGATAGGCTACAAACTTACCAACATTCCAAGCTAACATTACAATATACCACAGTGGCAGCAGTAAAATCTCTACAAAATCTCCTACCATTGTAAAAGAAGACTCAACCACCATCCAAATTACTGAAAAACAGTTTTCGACGAGTCGTATAAACATAAACCAAAGAGGAAGGAAACAATCCAAGAACTCAGTAGAAGGTTGCACCAATGGCTTTATAAAGTACGAAACAAACGAAACAATAGTTCGTGTCACCACGAGAAACCCCTTGATGGCCTTCTGAAAATTATGAAGAAATAACATAGTTCCCAAATACTTAATTCTTGAAATCATTTCCCACTCTTCTATCCAATCAAAGAGAGGTCCGAACAAATTAGCTGCTGTTGCCTTAAGAAGAGGTACATTTTTGTATAAGTCAAAGAATCCAATGAGGACAGTGATAACTGATATAAGGACATACACAGCTCTAGCCAGAGGGCACATCCATGGACGATAGAGACGGCAAAATCCCGGGTAAGACTGCAGGAAAATAACCCAAGATGGAAGTCCAGCTTCAAGAAGAGTAAGTAGCCACAATTTAGACATAATTATTTCCTTTAATTTAAAAGGGAGGTCGCGGTCGTTGAATCTAAGCATAATGAAAACATCACTGTAGAGAGTAGGCTCAAGTGTTTCATCACAATCAGTTGGATTAGAGGTCTGCAAAAGTACTTCAACAGATTCAGTGTCGGTTTCTCCAGAACAAATCCCGAGCTGGGAATCGAAGTAAAGGGATCTCATAACTTTCCTTCTTTTGTAAGGATTATCAGTGGGAGGTGGTGTATGTAGTGTGTTTCCAGTTGTCTCTGGATACACACTAAAAGTGTGACTTGGAGAGCAGGGAGATTTATTCCCAGTACATGTATCATCAATAATGTCATTAATGTCGGCCTCAGCAGTACTTGGAAAACTTTCTTGAGCATCATGGTAAACCTCCCCTGAAATAACCTCAAACTCAGCAATAACCTATAGAAGATACTGAATAATTCAAACTCGAAATTGAGAAAAGCAAAAATATGCAGCAAGCTTGCGTATATTTATGAAGAATAACATGCCAAAGAGAAGGAAAGACAATATGTAATTACACTTTAATCATCCATACTGAAACGGCTGGCGACCTGCCCCATTTGATTTAAGCAACTCAATAAAAGTTTATTAATTAAGTGATCATAGATTTGCCTCAATGTGGTGATGTAGCTTAGAAAATGAAGGAGAATGTCAAAATCATATCCAATTATGCAATTTCATTAAGATCACTGTTTCAGGTTGTGATGAAATACCTATCGTCGAATCTAAATGCTCCTTCAGAAGAATCTGTTCGTCGAGTGTCCCTGGAAACCATGACGATATGCTCATGGCAGCTTGTGCTAAACTGTCAAATTCCCACCTTCGCATGATTTTAGCCTCTATTGCAAGTGACGTATCAGTCTGAAAATGACAAAAAAAAAAAAAAATTGAACTCTCAATTAATGGGATTAATTTCAGGTTATGGCGCTTAAATTAATTACTATGATCACAAGCTACCTGAAGTTCATTCAAATAGTTAATACCACGTACATCGCTCCATGCAACCTCAAACACAATAAAGCCATACAAGGTTCTATGCAACTTGCTGTTTGCAATCAAAGAATTCCTAAGCTTCTTTACCGGTAGCAAAGCCCTCTTTCTGGATAACTTCACAGCATAAGCAAAATTGAACCAGTTTCCGAAATTTCCTGATTCTCTTGCATTGGGTGAGGAAGAAGCCTGTAACTCTGAAAGTTCACTCTGTTTCTCCTTCATGCCCCTAGTGTTAGCAAATGGGGACAACCTGGACTGTACAATTAAGAGATAGCATTTTTTAAACTTCAGTTTTTGCTAAGGTTAAATTCATATGATGCTAATTATGGGGAGAGCGAGATTCAAGGAACCTTAGTGACCATCAATTGCCACCAATGTGTAGATCGTGACACGAGATCTTTCAACCAGGGCCGGTTGTCCACCAATACATAGAACTTTCCACTTTCAGAGGCCAAAAATAGGCTGAGATGTGAAAGGTAGGACTGCAAATCCCTGCAAAACATATCGCCATAAGTAATAAAATTAATAGCACAACAAAATGTAATATCTTGAGCATATCAGCGAACTCTGCTGGACAAAAGCAAAACAAAAGGACATGATTATCAGCAATGGTGGACAGCACACGAAAGTGGGGTAAGCCAGAATACGGAAGTAGGGTTGAGTCAGCACACGAAAGTGGGGTGAACCGGATGGAAAACAAAAAAACATAAGCTCTAACTTAATTTTTTCTATTTATTTCTTAACACTGTCCGGACCGGAGATAGGCCTAGGCGAAGGCCCAGTGTGGCCTCCTATCTCCGTCATTGATTATCAGCACCAAGATCAGATAAACACACAGAAACACAATGTGTACAGAACATGAAATTGGATTAGGGGTATAACTCCATGCTATAATGTTATCCGAAACGAAAAGGGGAGAAAAATTTCCAAGCAATCCCCAAATATTCAGAACCAAATTCAGATCAAAATACACAAAATAGAGTTTACCCAATTTGCAAACTCGTTAAGGGAAATACGCAGCGTCCATCGTTGCCGTTCGCCATCACAGGCAAAAAGGATCTCTCTCAAAATTACTTCAACCACCACTGCTCCATAAATTAAAACCAACATTCAACGAAACAGAAAACGAAGGAACAACAAACAAAAGGGGAAATAATTCATATCATCGTCAAAATACCTTCACTAGCGAGTGATAAGGGTAATTGATTAAGAAAGTCCCATGAGAATTGTTGAGATGAACGATCAAAACAACACGCCCCATCAACGAGCTTCATTAAAAAAAGACTGAGATTGTTTTTGTGGGGGATTTGAATTAGATGACACAGAATCACAGCATCTTTATGTGTGGAAGAGGTAATAAAGGCCCGCGAATAATGTGAATATACCAGAAAATTTAGGTTGAGAAACAGAGGATTCGGTAGGAATTAATTTTTTTTTTTTTTGGGGAGAAAACTGCGAAAATCAAATTTGGATGGTGGCAAAACGAGGGAAAGGTTGGTCCCAGATGTTGTTCAGTTGAACCGGTAGTTATTTATTTAATCGGTCTTCTGGGAACCGGGGCCATGGGGAGAGCGGTTTGGGGTTGGGGTTTCCTCGCCACCCAGCCTTATATGCGAGTTGGCCCATCGGGTCAGACCAATTTTGTTGGTTGTACTATTTCGACATAGAAGTAGAGCTGGTCAAAAAAAAAAAAGACATAGAAGTAGAGCTGTCAATTTTCCCGGGTCGGGCCGGGCTAGTGCTAACGTGTCGGGCCAAATGGGAAAATTGGGTTGGGCCAAAATTTCTTCGGGGCGCTGTTTTTGGGAGTCCAACCCAGCACATATATTAAAAATACATTTGATTTGCTTCGGGCCAACCGGCCCAGTGTTTCGGGCCTTATGGGCCGGGCCAAATAGGCCCAACTCTTTTCGGGTTTGTAAAATCGGACCCCAACCAGACTCTATATTATCGAGCCGGTTGGGCAAATAGTTAAGTACATCAAAAGTAATGGCGGACTTTTTTGGACAACTCTACATAGAAGTGTCAAAAACAGTCTACCCCGATTATATTAAATATAACATTGTATTTCATGATAACTTGAGAAGTTAACTATGCCTTTTCAAATTTAACCTTGCCCATTTGACCCAAAAGTCGGTCGAAATCGGCTTACTCGGACCTAATTAAAAATTAGCCTTGTACAATTCACTTGTAGTTTTAAAGCATGAGTGTGGCTTGGGCTCCAAACTCGGACTGCCCTAATTCGGACCAGTTTTTTCCTTTTGCCCAAATGAGACCAACACTTGACCAGCGACCCATTTGACATTTGACTTATACTACATCGAATCCCGAGAGTATGGTTATTTTATGATATAAATAATTGGAGCAAATATAAATTTGATATATGATCATAAACTCCCTTAATTTATCAATTTAATATTTACCTCCCTAAAAAAACCACATAAACTTCGCTTATGGTCGGAAACATCGTCTAAACTTACAAATGTAACATTTACCTTTATAAATTAGATCGAACAAAAGTGTCCGCAATTAAATAATATATATGTTTTAGTATTTTAGATTATAATGTTAAAAGAGTTATTGGTAATTTAAGTAAATTAATGTTCTAAATAAAGTAATAAAAAGAGTATAATAACTAAACAACAAACCATGGATAGAGCTTGAAAATGAAATTTAATGGGTTGGGGTTAAAAACTAGTAGATAGAGAAGTATTTTATTTTTATTTACTAGAGAAGGAGAAACTTTTAAAATTTAATAATTTTACATACAAAAAACTTATATTAAGTATTAAATATAATGAAGTGGGGGTCGTCGCTTGTCCCTAGCTCCGTCCATGCAACAAACTATCAAACATGAAAAAATACTTTAATTATTTAAATTCCAAAACAAAGTATTAAATATTTAAATGAATTTTGAACTCTTTGAAGAAGTGAGCAGTGACGAAGCCATGGTGTGGCCGAGGAGATTACTGGACACTGGTCCCCTTGCATTTTTTTTAAAAAATAGAGGTATTCTGGCAATTTTACATTATAACATTAAAAAAAGAGGAAAAAATGAATCAAATTTTTAATTCTGAAAAGGCCTCTGGTGGCGAGATCTTCTCAAGAATCCAACCCGATCTTCAGTTAGCCTGCAAAAGACTAACCGGAGAGAACTCCGGCGTGAGCACTCCGACGATCAAGTTAGTGAAAAGGGAAGAAGAATAAAGACAAGTGTATAAAATATAAAAGCTGAATAACAAAATGCTGATCTCCTTCATTTCTCACCTTCCTCCTCCTTTTATACCCAAGCCCTTTGGTCCTTTGAGGTCCACGTGTCCAATCGGGATTGGGAGATGGATTAAGGCGGAAATCGCTCTAGGTTGACAAAAAGAACTAGTCACATCAGTCGTCGTCCCCGGGATAGTTCTTGCTGTCAAATCCGCTTTTTAGGATATTAATTACTTGTCGCTTTTCTCGGAGCGATTATTGCTCACAGTGTGACTCCGCCATTTAATAACTTCTTGTCGTCGCCCACCTTTTTAGTAACTTCCTCACAGTCGACGAAGGCTTTAGCCTTTGTAGTCAAGTCAATCGTATCTACTAGTAACTATTAATCGTCGTCGGCCGCATACTAGTTACTCTTTTTGTCGATTCGGTTGTACCTTCTTTACTTTTTTGTCGATTCGGGTCGCCTTCTAGTTACTTTTGTCACTCGTCAAAAGCTCTTACAACTCTATCGTCGTCGTCAAAGCTCTTAATAGCCTTATCGCCTCGGCCGAGTCTTAATACTACCAGGTCGGCCAAAGCTCTTAATGCTCCGTCACTCGTCCCAAGCTCTTAACATCCTCTTAATACTACCAGTCGGCCAAAGCTATTAATAATCTTACCACTTTCTTAAAGCTCTTAATACCCAATCAGTCGGCCAAGCTCTTATAATTCTATCGATCGGCCCGTACCAAGTTTAGTTCTCGCTCATCATCATATACTCTTTGTTTAGGATCGCTCCTTTTATATGCACTTAGATACACCGAATCAACTAGTCCCCCTACTCTCCTAGTTTGAGCGTAGGTCTAAACTTGGAGAGTAAGAAATTCCAGTCTCCTTAAATGTACCGAATCAACTAGTCCCCTACTCTCCTAGTTTGAGCGTAGGTCTAAACTTGGAGAGTAAGAAATTCCAGTCTCCCTAAATGTACCGAATCAACTAGTCCCCTACTCTCCTAGTTCATCTTAGATCCGAGCTAGGTGAGTAAAATATATTAGTTAATCTAGTTCTCTTCTTGATGAATCGGGTCGACCACCTCTGGATTGTGAAAGTGTACCCGACCTCTGCCGCCAGGTTGTCGAGTAATGATTTTGAATTTCAAAAAGTCTTCTTCGATTCCGCGTCGACACGCATTTAATTATGTCACTTCAAACGCCCCTTCCTCTCTCTTCACCCCTACCGTTGATCTACATATCATCCAAATGTTCCTATCCATCCTCCCTTCATCTTCCTTGACACTCCTCCTCTATAAATACCCTATTCCCATTTCTTACTCCGTTTTCACCATTTTCACTCCTCAAGTTCCCTACAACTTTGGTTCTTTTCCCCAAAAAAAAATCGAAAAAAAAATTGCCTCACCCTTTCATCGTCCTTGAAGTTCCTATGGCGTGAGATCAGAGTAAGTTTTAATTCTTACTTCATCTATTATTCTTCTTTTCTTTCCTCTATCCTTCTCTTTTTTTTTATATATATATACATATAAAAAGTTTGTTTTGCTTGTATATA
Organism: Rehmannia glutinosa; assembly: GCA_016081115.2. NCBI lineage: Eukaryota > Viridiplantae > Streptophyta > Magnoliopsida > Lamiales > Orobanchaceae > Rehmannia > Rehmannia glutinosa. The sequence goes on along the minus strand of CM071929.1, from coordinate 54,754,437 downwards.
TATATATATACGTATACGCCTAAATCCATTTGCATGCTTCCTCTTCCCTCCCGTGCACTTTTCGCCTGTCTTGTTCGGATCGCGATCTTTTAATCGAGTTTTCTACACATTTCCCTCCTTCTATAAAAATGGCTTCTTCAAGTAACAATCCACTTTCGGCCAAACATTTATAGTACCTTATCGCAAAGAGTCGCTAAATAATCTCCGCATCAATGCGGGCATACCCGATTCTTATGAGCTACGCTTTCCGGCCCACCGATGTACCATACACCCTCCCCGGGGTTTGCTTGTTTTTTGGAGCAACTCGAGCGGACTCCGCTTTCCGTTCCCGACCTGATCCGTCGAATCTCCCGGCTATGGTATCCCCAACCCAATTGGTCCCCAACTCCATTAGGTTATTAGTTAGCTTCTCCATGATACTTCAACACTCACAAAAGTACCCACACCCCACTACCTGCGCACTTTCTACTGTGCTAAAACTTCCAAAGACTCCGGGCTTTTTTTTTTTACTTTACTAGCGGGGTTTAGCCAAGTTCATTGATGGCACACCCTCTTCTAACAAGTATTGGAAGAAGAGGTTCTTTTACATTTCTTCTCCCGAGCCGTGGCCCTTTGCCACTGGGCCGGATCGATGACCTTCCTCATCAAGGCGCAGGTGTTAAACCTACTCCGCCACCTTGGATCTAGTCCGACGCGTTTAAACAATGACCCTTATCATGCCCACTCTTGGTTGAGTCCTGGCCTTTCAGATTATTTCCGTTTGAGTCCCAAAGCGGTAGATCTACCTGGGGACCTAGGTATAATTGAGCAAATTTTTCCCCTCTTTTTTTTTTTTTGTATTCTAATACCTCCTCTTTGCTTTTTACTGAGAACAATCGATGCAAGAGAGGCTAGCTCGGCGGCCGATGCGAGGAAATCTTCAAAGCCACCCCATACACCCGAAGGGGAAGGGCACATCCCTTTCGACGAGCACCCCCGGGAGCGGTCCCTCCCGCTCCCCATACTCTAGCCGCCTCGACTCGAGTCCCCGTAGGCAAGCCTCTCGCAGCCTTCTCCTCCTCTGTCCGACCGACTCGTCGAGAAAAAGGTCCCATGCGGCATCTAGCTGGGGCATTTCACCCCATAAGGCCCCGACTTTTGGCCGATCTCCCAACTCGAGAGGATTCCCCTCAATATTATAGTTCCAGAGCTCAATGCTACCTGGGTGGAAAACCTGGTCACTCCGGTCCATCAGCGAGCTTTAGGGAATGCGGACATCCAAGTCCGTATTCGAGACATGGCCCATCACGCATCTCGGGTAATAATTTACAAAATCTTAAGTTTTATTCTTCTTCGCTTCACCGCTTACTCATTTAGCGTTTTCCGGATGATTAACTTACTATGGGATCAATAGTTCGGGATGCCCGCGTAGGTCCGGCCCGATGCTACCGAGCCGAGGCGGGCCAACGAGATCCTGCGGCAAAGATCGATTCGATCAAGTGCAATCCAGATCTACTACCCTGGATGCGGAGCTGCGAAGGCCTCTTCGAAATTCAAGCCTTAAAGGCCCACTCACTAACTCGGAGGACAAGGTTAAGGCCTTAGAAATGGAGTTGACCACGGCTCGAGGGGATGTTATCCGAGCTAGGGAAGAGGGAATATCTAGCTTCTGACGAATTCCTGGACCAGGTGGCTGACGCTGCTCTTCCCTACCTTGAGCAAGGCATGATCATCATGGCTAAAGGGCTCAAGCCAGGGACTCACACTCGAGGTCCCCGACCAAGAAGGAGCGATTAAGGAGTTGCCCGATGTCTCGAACCAACCAAAGAAATAATCCTTCAGGGGGTGCTCCGTCGGCTTCGGCTTGACTCTTTGCAGACAAATTTACGCCTGCAAGTTCAGCCCTTAACTACTCATCCCTCTCTCGAAACAATAAGTAGCGATAGTGAGGGGACTCCCGATCCTAGTGCTGCCAATGTTCAAGGCAATGTGGCGCCATAAATGTTTCAGGGCCTTTGTAATTATGTTTTTGTTAATGAACCTATGTACTTAAAACTATCTTGCTTTGTAATATTTGATGCACATTTTCTCCGTTCAGTTCGACTGTTGTTTTTTGTTCATATTTCAAGAGTTGGCCTACCCTATTTGGGATGACTCGAGCCGAGCTCGACCTCTAGGGGATTTGAGAGGCCCACAGATGGTTAGAATTTCCCTAAGGGACCTGAGAGGGTACGAGCTGAGCTCGGCCACTCAGGGCTTTGAGCTTGTATTCCCCTCGGAGAGAATTTCCCAAAGGGACCTGAGTTGGTACGAGCTGAGCTCGGCCACTCAGGGGTTTGAGCCTGTTTAACCCTCGGAGATAGAATTTTCCCAAGGGACCTGAGATGGTACGAGCTGAGCTCGGCCACTCGGGGGTTTGAGCTTGTTTAACCCTGAGATAGAATTTTCCCAAGGGACCGAGATGGTAGTGCCGAGCTCGGCCACTCGGGGTTTGAGCTTGTTTAACCCTGGAGATAGAATTTTCCCAAGGGACTGAGATGGTGCAGCCGAGCTCGGCCACTCGAGGGGTTTGAGCTTGTTTAACCCTGGAGATAGAATTTTCCCAAGGGACTGAGATGGTACAGTGAGCTCGGCCACTCGAGGGTTTGAGCTTGTTTAACCCTGAGATAGAATTTTCCCAAGGGACTGAGATGGTGCACGAGCTCGAGCTCGCCACTCAGGGGTTTGAGCTTGTTTAACCCTGGAGATAGAATTTTCCCATGGGACTGAGATGGTGCACGGCCGAGCTCGCCACTCGGGGTTTGAGCTTGTTTAACCCTGGAGATAGAATTTCCCCAGGGACTGAGATGGTGCGAGCCGAGCTCGGCCACCGGGGGTTTGAGCTTGTTTAACCCTCGGAGATAGAATTTCCCCAGGGACTGAGTTGGTGAGCCGAGCTCGGCCACCCGTGGGTTTGAGCTGTTTAACCCTGGAGATAGAATTTCCCCAAGGGACCTGAGTTGGTACGAGCTGAGCTCGGCCACCCAGGGGTTTGAGCCTGTTTAACCCTCGGAGATAGAATTTCCCCAAGGGACCTGAGTTGGTACGAGCTGAGCTCGGCCACCCAGGGGTTTGAGCGAGACCTGGAAAACACTTTATATAACTGCCAAAATATAGATTTCATTCAGACTAGTAAATCATACATAAAATTTCCTTAGATGACATACATTCCATGGCCTAAGAATTTTAGTACCTTTCATATCTTCCAATTCATAAGCTCCCTTAGCAATTACTTTAGTGACCTTGTAAGGCCCTTCCCAGTTCGCCTCAAGTTTTCCCACCGGTTTCAGAGCGTCTGCTTGCCTTAAAACCAGGTCTCCTACCTTGAAGCTCCTCTTCCTTACTCTCCTGTCGTGCGTGGCTTTTAACAAACTTTTGCTAGCTTCCATCTTCAAATAAGCTTGCTCTCTCCTCTCTTCCACTTGGTCTAATGCCTCCTCAATAGCTCCGTATTGAGTTCTTCCTCAAAGTTTTGGACGCGTGGCTTTCCATACCGATCTCTACCGGGGTATGACAAACTTGATCCCATATACCGATCAATGGGGTTTCTCCCGTTGCCTCCTTGGGAGTAGTGCGATGAGACCATAACACCGAGTGCGGCTCGTCCACCCATCCTCCTCCAAATCGTTCGCCTTGCCTTGATTCATTTGACGATAGATCGATTTGTGACCTCTACTTGACCATTTGCTTGAGGGTGGGCTACGGAGGTGAAGTCTTTGCTGACTTTCATCTCTCGCTAACCATTTTCGATCTTCCCCGCCTCGAAACCGAGTTCCGTTGTCCGATATCAGTCTCTCGCCACCCATACCGCTAACCAAATTTTTCCAAATGAAACTTTTAATTTGCGACTCGGATATCCGGCCACGGGTTAAAACTTCTACCCATTTGCTAAAGTAATCCACCGCTACTATTAAGAATTTTCTCGTCTGTTGCTCAGGAAAGGTCCCACGATGTCTATCCCCCACTTTGCGAAAGGACATGGTGAGCTCATAACCCCTAATAGTTCTCACAAGTTGATGTATCGCTGAACTGTCTCTCCGCAACTATCACACTTCCTTACCAATTCCTCGACAACTTCTTCCATTTGGGCCAAAAATACCCACTCGGACCACCTTTTTGGCTAAGGCTCTTCCCCGATGTGAGCTCCACAAGCACCTCATGTATCTCTCTCAACACATAGTTACCTTCCTCTTCAGATAAGCATCTCAGATAGGGTGAAGAGAAAGCCTTTTTATACAACAGCCCTCCAATTAGCCGAAATCGCACAGCTCTTGATTTTAACCGATCTGCCTTCCTCTTATCTTCTGGTAGGTCGTTCGTGCTTAAGTACTTATGGAGATCAGCTCTCCAATCATCCCTCTCTCCTATTTTTGTGATCTCGGCTCCGATGTTGGGCAGGCTATCTGTCAGAACCGTTATATTTCGTGACTCACTTTCCTGAGCCGAGCTAGCCACTTTCGAAAGATGATCTGCCTTGGTGTTCTCTCCTCTCGTACTTGCAAAGAATTCAAATTTGTCGAACTTTTTTACCAACTCGCCACCACTCCTACATACCTCCTCATTCTATCTTCTTTGATATCGAAGTTTCCCCCGACCTGATTAGTTACCAGCATCGAATCGGAGTATGCTATTACGGCTTGACACCCAGATCCAATGCCATTTTGAGTCCTCTTACCAAAGCTTCATATTCGGCCTCGTTATTCGACGCTTTGAATCCGAACTTAATCGCGAACTCCAGATCTTCCCCAGATGGATTGGTTAGGACAATCCCCGCACCGCTTCCCCCAATTGAAGCAGAACCGTCCACATGCAATAGCCAGGACTGTCTTCGAGGAGCTAGGTTCCGAGGCCATTTCTTGCAAAAAAATCCGCCGAGCTTGTGCTTTGATGGCCACTCTGGCCCATATTCCAAGTCGAATTCCCCACTTCTACGGCCCACTTTATCATCCGACCTGACACTTCCTTAGGTTTTCCCATGATGTGCCCTAACGGCATATTAGTAAGCACCACCACTTTGTGAGACAAGAAATATGGCCTTAATTTTCGAGTTGCCGTTACCAATGCCAACCCTCCTTTTTCTATTTCGAATATCTTGTTTCCGCCCTTGCAAGACCTTACTAACATAATAAATCGACATTTGCTTATTTCCCTCTCGACCTTAATAAAACAGTAGCCGATCGCCCCCATTCCTATGGAAAGATATAGATACATTCCTCGCCTCTGCTTGGTTTGGTAAGCGGCGGAAGTGCCACTAAACACGCTTTCAATTCCCTAAAAGCTTGTTCGCACTCCTGTCCATTCAAGTTTTTGGCCTTTCTTAACACCTTGAAGAAAGGAGACTCCGCTCCGCCGACCTAGAGATGAAACGGCTCAAAGTCTTTCGCTTATACGCCCGTGAGAGTTTGTACTTCTTGCCGACGTTAAGTGGGTGATTCCATTTCTACTACGTACTTTACTTTCTCGTGGATTTACTTGATGCCCTTCTTCGTAACCATGAAACCAAGGAATTTTCGGACGACACCAAACGAGCACTTAACCGGTTTAACTTCATTCCAAACCTCCTTAATGCTACGAACGTTTCTCCCAGATCTGCTATATGGTCCTTTTCTTTCCTACTTTTTACCAACATATCGTCAACGTAGACCTCCATGTTACGGCCCAACTTTTGAATACTCTATCCATCAACCTCGATAAGTAGCCGGCATTCTTTAGCCCGAATGGCATAACTACGTAACAATAAGTCCCGGAAGTGACGGCTCACCCTTTTCCTCGGTCTTCCTCCGCCAACCTCGATCGATGGTAGCCTTGGTATGCATCCATCATGCTCAACGATTCATACCCCCCGTGGAATCCACCAATTGATCAATCCGAGGTAGTGGGTAATGATCTTTGGGACAAGCCTTATTGAGGTCTCTCGAAGTCGATACACATTCTAAACTTTTCACCTTTTGGAACCAAAGATCGCTGCGTTAGAGACCCATTCCGGAATTGGATCTCCTTATATGTCCAAACTTTGTAACAATTTCTCCACTTCTTCTTGAATGATTTGATCTTTCTCATACCCAAACGGCCTCTTCTTCTCGCTTTGACAGTCTCACTAAAGAGTCCACGTTTAAATGGTGCTCCACTGTGCTGGGTCGACCCTTGTAGGTCTCTTGATGACCAGGCGAATACATCTCTGTTCTCTCTCGGGAAGTCCACGATTCCTTCCAGCTTAGCTCGAATCTAGTTTAGTTCCTATCTTAACCACTTTTGACGGATCTCCAGGGGTTAGCTCTATCGTCATCAGCTCTTCCTCGGGCCTGACACTGAGCAGGTCTGGATCTTTTTTCTTTTCTTTTTTTCCTATTTTAATGGGCTTGGTTTCCTTGTCCATTTCTACCACCTTTCTTTTGGATTTCCTCTGCTCTCCCTTCCTAACTGCCTCAACGTAATATTTTCTTGCCACCTGTGCATTTCCCCATACTTCACCTATCCCATCCCCTACCACGAACTTAAGTTTCATGTGGAATGTAGATACAATAGCTTGAAAAGAATTAAGGGCAGGTCTACCAATTATAACATTGTAGGTGGAGTAAGAGTCCACAACAAGAAAAGTTACCATCCGTGTTTTTTGCATGGGGAGATCTCCTAGGGACATAGGCAAGGTAACCTGTCCGAGCGGCTCCACCATTCCTCCTCCAAAACCGAATAGGGCGGTCTCTACCGGCTTGATCTCCATTTCCAGCTCCATCCTTAGGTAGGCTTCATGAAATAATACATTGACTAAGCTTCCGGTATCCACCATAGCCCTGGATACCTCGTAATTTGCTATGGTTGTTGTAATTACCATAGCGTCGTTATGCGCGACAGACACCTGTTCATCTCTCGGCCCGAAGGATATCTCCGGGCCTTCGCTCTTTCCCCCAATACTGAGCACCTCTCCCGAACTTCTGGCGTACGCCTTCCGCGCTCGATTTGAATCTCCATCAGTCGGTCCTCCTACGATCATATGAATAGTTCCTCTGGATGGAGCCGGCTTGGCCGAGGAATGGCCATGTTTGCCCTCGGCAGGCCTGTCTCGTCTATCAGGACTTCTGTCTGTCCCTGGTCGTAGCTCGTGCTCTTGTTTAACCCAGTTCTGCAACCATCCTTTTCTCACCATGCGCTCGATCTCATTCCTTAAATGCCTGCATTCCTCGGTGGTGTGTCCATATTCATTATGAAAGTCACAAAAGAAATTAGACCGAGGTCTAACGGGAACAGTTGAGTAGTTCCCCGGCCATTTCAACTCCCTATGCCCTACTGTCGCCATTAACACCTGTGCACGGGGGGCGATTAAAGGCGTGTATTTTGTTAGGTCGGGCGCCCGATTTAACAGTCCAGGTCTTCCTTCCGGCTCACGAAACCGCTTATGTCCTACCGATGGCACCTCTACCCTGTCCTTCCTCTTTTCCCTACTTTCGTCCTTCTTTCCTTTCTGTGCTTCCTCCAAGTTCACGTATTTTTCAGCTCTGGCCAATAGATCGTCGAAACTTTTAGCGGGTCGCTTAGCTATTGACTTGAAGAAATCACTTTCCTGCAATCCCTGAGATAAGGCACTGGATAGCACCTCTTGTGTAGCTGAGGGTACATCCAGTGCTGCCGAATTGAATCTCTTCACATATCCCCTAAGGGGTTCATGCTCTCCCTGTTTTATACCGAAGAGGGTCAGAGCGGTCTTTTGATGTTTCCGCGAGCTTGCGAATTGGTGCAAAAAGGCTGAGCTGAACTCATCAAAAGAACCAATGGTATCGTTAGGGAGTTGACTAAACCATTGCTGAGCTGATTTAGCCAGGGTGGTCAGAAAGACCCGACATTTCACTCCATCCGTGTATCGGTGCAGCAAGGCTGAATTCTCGAACCGACACAAATGCTCCCATGGATCCGTGGTTCCGTCGTAGTCATAACTCAGTGCCCTGAAATTAACAGGGAGATCGTCCGCCATGACCACTTCCTTGAACGGGATTCCTCTCTTTACCACCTCTTGCCCTGACATTCGCCTCTTCATCTCCCTCACCTCCGCCTGTAACTTCTCCAGCTCCGACAATGGTTCCTCCCTCGGTGCTACCCTATCCTCCGCTCGACCCGCTTCCCTTACAGCAGCAGCCTCCTTTCTGGCCCATAAGGCATTGACCGCGCTTTGAACTATGGATGACAACTGGTTCCCGGTTACCTGGACTGACTCTGCCGCGAACAGGGCCTCCAAGTTAGCCACCGGCATCCTCATCGTAACAGGAGTGGGAGGCACCCCTGATATTGTCACTCCATCCCCACCGCCAGATGGGGTCGCCTCTACCCCCGGTATGGTGACTCCATCTCCGCTGGGCGGGGTTACCCCCACCCCATCGGAAGATCCTCCCGCACCAACCACCTCCTTGCCTTTCGAAACCAAACCTGACATTCTCACGTCTTATACTCAAGTTCCCACAGACGGCGCCACTTGAAAAGGCCTCTGGTGGCGAGATCTTCTCAAGAATCCAACCCGATCTTCAGTTAGCCTGCAAAAGACTAACCGGAGAGAACTCCGGCGTGAGCACTCCGACGATCAAGTTAGTGAAAAGGGAAGAAGAATAAAGACAAGTGTATAAAATATAAAAGCTGAATAACAAAATGCTGATCTCCTTCATTTCTCACCTTCCTCCTCCTTTTATACCCAAGCCCTTTGGTCCTTTGAGGTCCACGTGTCCAATCGGGATTGGGAGATGGATTAAGGCGGGAAATCGTCTAGGTTGACAAAAAGAACTAGTCACATCAGTCAGGTCGTCCCCGGGGATAGTTACTGCCTGTCAAATCCGCTTTTTAGGATATTAATTACTTGTCAGGTCTTTCTCTCGGAGCAGTTATTGCTCGCAGGTGTGACCTGCCATTTAATAACTTCTTTTCAGGTCGCCCACCTTTTTAGTAACTTCCTCGCCAGGTCGACGAGGCTTTAGCCTTTGTAGTCAAGTCAATCGTATCTACTAGTAACTATTAATCGTCCGGTCGTACCTTCTGTTACTTTTTTGTCGATTCGGTCGTGCACCTTCTAGTTACTTTTTGTCGGGTTCGGTCGTACCTTCTTCTAGTTACTCTTTGTCACTCGTCCAAAGCTCTTACAACTCTATCAGTCGTCCAAAGCTCTTAATAGCCTTATCAGGTCGGCCGGAGCTCTTAATACTACCAGGTCGGCCAAAGCTCTTAATGCTCAAAGTCACTCGTCCCAAGCTCTTAACATCCTCTTAATACTACCAGGTCGGCCAAAGCTATTAATAATCTTACCGGCTCGGAAGCTCTTAATACCCAATCGGGTCGGCCAAGCTCTTTATAATTCTATCGGATCGGCCGTACCAAGTTTAGTTCTTTGCTCACCTGTCATATACTCTTTGTTTAGGATCGCTCCTTTTATATGCACTTAGATACACCGAATCAACTAGTCCCTACTCTCCTAGTTTGAGCGTAGGTCTAAACTTGGAGAGTAAGAAATTCCAGGTCTCCTTAAATGTACCGAATCAAATTCCTTCATTTTTTTTTCTCCCCATTTGTGAATCTTGAAACCTTTGAGTCTTGTTTATTGTCATTTTTCAAAAAAAAAAATCCGCTCCACCAATATTTCGTACATTTCCCGCCAATATTTTCTTTTTCAAAAGTTAGTAATGCAGCTATTATTCAACGATTTCAAAATATGAAGAATAGAAGAGGAATTTATGTTGATATAATTATATTTTTTCCCTTTAGAAAAATACATCAACTTTATCAAAATTGATTTTTATTTACAGTTTTTGTTTTAGATTTGATATATTATATTTTATTTTTATATTAACATTAGTTGGGGTTTTGTACAAAGTTTTTGGCCACGTCGGTCGCCGGAGGTGAGGGTACTTTCTGGTAAAGAAGTTCAAAAGAAATTAAAGTATTTTTAGTATAATTACTTAGCAAGAGGCTGATCATAGTTTCTTGTTATTGACAAATGACAATCTTCATGGAAATGAGACTAGGTTTTGGCTATTCTGGAGTCTGTCCTCTTCCTAAAATTACCTCCTTTCATGGGATCAGATCATAAGGCATCGTATAGAAGTTTCAGGATTAACCTTGAGAATTAGCAGTTCACAAAACCAACAACAAGAACAAATAATCATAGAATAGATTAAAAAATGTACAAAAATTTACAGATGATTCTATACCATAACCTAACTCCAGTGTTTAGCTATAATCTTGTTTTGGTTCTGCAACCACAACTGTTGTTCGTGCAGCAAATTCTGCTGATCCGTGGGACTACTGAGCATCTGTTCACCTGAAAATTCAGCGCCACAGGCAAAAGGATCGTCCTCGTTCTGAACTGGAAATGGAGTATTGTAATGGTTTTGTGCAGAAAATGTCGGAGTGGCTTGGAATGTAGGCACTGATATAACAGATTGCTGGTTTGACACTTCGGGTAATTCAATTGGGTCCAGTAGAAATGGGTTGTAGTGATTATTTGATGGCAATGGTACATTTGGTGTTGGCTGTTGTGGTGGAGCCGCCTCGAATAAAACGAGATCCCAGCCATTTATAGCGGTGGAATGATTGTCCTCTGCGGCTGGTGGCTTCTCTGTGAATGCATTGAAGGTGTTTGTGTTATTGTCTGAGAGAGGTGATGATATGGTTTCAGCCAGCACAATCTCCCAGTTCCTGGAATCTGATGACTCCAAATTCCCTTTTTCCGTTTGATCTTGTTGATGATCTTGCTCGTCTATCTCATCTTGCTCCGTCCAGTCGTCCAACGACATGAGATCCACAATGGAGGACGACACGGGCAGCGATCGGCTCGAGCCCGTGTCGTTTACCCCAAACGCATCGTCTCGCTGAGACGCTGGTACGCCGAGATCAATGGAAATGGCGGGGCCCGTCCATCTTTCCGTTAAACTTTATGAGGTCTTCTAACGACGTGCCCTGCGATCCGAATTGACGTTCTGTCCGACAATCCATCTGTCGTGGGCGAGAAATCCGACGATTGCCCGCCATAGCTATCGTGCCGACTCGACCTTGACCGCACATTCGGAGGTGGGGCCGGGCCGATCATGAGCCGATTCGTAACCGGCTTAGCATTCGACGGAAATGAAGATTGATCTTTCAAGAACTCCTGCAACGTCTCAATCAACTCCTCCGATATCGCCTGCACGCTCGGGTACTCAGAGCTCCTACCAACACCTAAACTTTTACACAAAGAATAGAAAGCACTTAGCTCTTCAAACTGCTTTACAGCCTTAATGCACGTTTGGAAGGCAACCACACAGTTTTGGTATTGTAAATGGAAAAAACTATCTAGAACCAGGGTAAGCCCGTCCGAAATGTCCTTATACAGATCGAAACTTTCTTGTACGATGGCGTAAAGAGATATATGCACCAAATGGTTCGTCTTGGCCGCACCTGTCGGCCGTGTGGCGATTGCTCGGTCGAGTAAACGTTGCCAGCTCGACATTTTGTCGAGCAACATCGCTGGTTTCATATCCCGAACAGGGTCGTTCGCCTTAACGCGCCCGGCTCTTGCTCCGGTGGTAAATCGAAGTTGATCGTTCAGGCGTGTATCTACGCTGCAGCTTTCCTGGTCAGAAAGCACTCTAGACGTTAAATCGAGATAAAGAGCGAACGTGCGGATAAAGGACGTGAAATCCCACGGACTCGAGTTCGAGTCGTCTCGGAAGCTCGAGAGATTCAAAATCTTGTCGCCCCGTTTCATCGCGTGGAGGACTTCCCGCGGGAAATAAGGATCGCCGTCTTGGAAGATCCGGAGGACGAGCATCAACGATTTCAGGGCGACGACCCAATTGCGTGTGCGGCCAATCCGTTTGCCGATCGCGCGGGCGCAGGCCGCGGCGTGGATTTTATTGGACGAGACGAGGTGCAGGATTTCGTTTACGTATTTGTCGTCGATGGGGACGGCATCGTGGGTGGTGGCTTTGAGGACTGCAACTTCGAGATTGGTGGATGTGTTGTTCGAGACCTTAGCGAGGCTAATGCTGGTTTGGTCTTTAACTGCCCCAATAGCCTTCTTGAGCTTGCTCGCCATTGTGGACCAATAAAAACCTCAAAAACTCATCACCTGCAAAAGGTCATTCTGTTTGGAAAAAAAAATGATGAAAATTTGTTTGTTCTTTTTCTGTTGTTTGGATTTTGGAAAAGAGATGCACTAAGATTGTTGGTTGTGAATATGTTCTTTTTTTTTCTTTTTTTTTTTTGGGTCAAACTATGAAGTACTGTTTTCCTATAATCTATCTCATCCTCACAGATGTACAAGGAATTTGGCTCTTAAACATCGTGTTTCTCGGGTTGATGGACCAATATCCACGAATTGAATCGAAAAGTAAGGAGTGAATAATTTACTCGTACAACCCAAGGATAGCTATAATGTCCAGAAGCTCTTTATAATGTGGTAAAGTTTGCATAACTCTTTTTGCAGTTTCATAATGTTCCTCACCAACGATCCAACTTTTCTAAGATATTTTCCTTCTATTTTGAATCTAACATCAATTGCAACGATTTGATAGATGGCTTATTGGGATAGATGTAGATGAACAACACCCCTAAAACCGTATAGGAAATTTTCTCCTTGTACGGCACATATTACATTTTGACCATGTTGATTTAGAATATCTATTCCCCGTCCCTATAATCCCCTTTGTAATATTAAAAAAATTATCTTAGTATACATACATAACTTGTGGGATTCATTTAAGCGCCCAAGACCTAGAGGAGCAAAGCTCATTTTCCTTTCAAAATAAACACGTAAATTTTTTGGCGAGAATAATATTTTGCGGCTAGAAATTCAATTATTTTCAACCGGCCTATGTAAAACTTGTTATTTGATTAACTAATCCTTTATATTGGAATCGGTGCTTACGCATGAAACCCTTCAATACAGAGTGAAATTATAAAATAATCATTTCTATTATATATTTTCTAGTCCAAACAGTATACCATCTCATTTTCCAATATCATCCATACACATCAAGTGTATAGACGACACCATTAATTTACACTTAGTGAACGCATGCTCCATATTGAATGAGACAAGAATAAACTATATTTTTTTTTTTTTTCTTTTTAAACCCAACTTCCAAATTCACGTCCGACTATGTCGGCTAGCAACCCTAACTTATTGCTACTAATTTAAACCATGTGCATGACCTGACTAGGGTTGTAGTTGGATCAACGACAATATACACTGTAAGCTTGTAAGCTGGACCGCTACTAATGAATAAAAGATATTCAATCAACTATAATGAGTAGAAAAATATATTTATATTCAGTGTTTAATTTCCATCAAATGTATGCATTTACAAGTCACTTCAATTGTTAATTAGACATCATTTTAAAAAACCAAGATTCTAAATTCAAATGTTTGTCTCCTTAATAGCTAATTACTTAAATCCCTACATCCTACAAAGTGCATTCACATTACAACATAAAAGTGATATAAATTGCTAAACCCATTTAGCATTATACCCGTTGGGACATAAATTGCAGCATTTATTCATACGCCTTTGCCAGATTTGATTTTTCTCAAAACATAAAAAGTAAAATTAAAATGCACACCACAAATGGTATTTAATGTGACATGAGATTATGCAATTATGTTAATCGAGTGGCGAAAAATCCCACAAAAAATGTCGATGGAAAAAAGTTGGTAACAGCAGATTTGGAAAATTTTCAAAAAGCCAAAAGCTTTATCCTCGCGGGCACATACGAGGAAAACGTTGCGTTTAGTGTGTGTTGTGCGTGATTTTTTTTTTTTCATCACAACATTTATTGCCTTTTCATTCACACATAATTACACGCACAAGTTCTCTTTTATAAATTCTTGGAATTGTGCTTTGTGAAAAAAAAAATTATATCTTTTGCTGTTTTAATTTTTGTTCCTTAGAAGCCCTTCTTTTATTCTCTTCTGTAGTTCTGTTTTCTCTTAATTTCTCTCTCACACACAACACGCAGTAATGGGTGACATAACGCACCCTCCCATGGAACAGCTGCAAGACCTTGAGTTCTGCATTGATTCTAACCCCCCATGGCGTATGTGTTCACAAGTCGTCACCTTTTACCATTTTCACACACTTACACACACTGAATATCACTTTTCATTTCATGGGCATGATTGATTGGTGTGTGTATGTGTGTGTGTGTTTGTTCTTGTTTGTTTTGGGGTGGTCTAAATTTTGTTTCTTGTTTTTTTTTTCAGGCCCACATGCTTTTTGATTGTGTGTTGCTTGATAGTTGTCATTTTTTTCTTTGAGCTGGTTTCATGTGAGATCGTCTGATGGATTTACAAAACACAAAAATTATGGGTCTTTTTTATGGGTTGGGCTTGGGTTGAAATTCTATCTCCATCTGATGAACAATGCCTATGAGACCGTTTCATATAAGTTTTTGCCTTTTTCTTTTTGTTTTTTGGTGTGGTGTTTTTTGTGGGATTAATGGCTGATAAAATGTCTTATTTGATTATGTGGAATTTCTTATTGTCTGGAATTAATTGGCATTTTCTTATGTAAATTTTTGAACTTCGGATGATTTTGATGTTTTTACTTAGAAAAAACTAATCTTCTCATTCTAATAATATGGATCATGCCAAAAAGTTATAGTTAATATTTTTTGTTGAATAATGAGTGCATTAAAGTAAAGGTAAAACATTGATAGGAAAAAAGGTAAAAAGGAAAGAAGAAGAAAAAAAAAGCTGTGATACTAGCAATTAATAGCATTGATTTTTCAAATCTGGGGTGAAATTATTGAATTTTAATGTCATTTTCATTCTAATAACTTCAGTTTCAATTTAATGTAAATCCAGTGATGCCCTTAAATATGTGCTATGATTATCAATCATCATTTGCCTATTCAATATGTTAATATCAGGAATTACTTTTTTGTGATTGAATGTAACTGGTAACTCTGAAAGAACATTCAATCACAAAAAATAACTTGATGTCTTGAAATGGTATGAAATGTAAAGATTTGAAATCTGACCAATTATCATCTAAGTTATGACCAAAAAATACACCCTTTATAAGTTCTGTTTGAAATGTGACCAATTATCATCTAATTTTTCTTTTTCTTTTTTCTGTTTGCAGCTCAAACCATTCTGTTAGGATTTCAGAATTACATAGTAATGCTTGGAACTAGTGTGATGATCCCAACAATGCTCGTCCCATTGATGGGCGGATCCGATGTAAGCTGATTTAACTCTGTCTTATTTAGTACGATTGAGTTCTTCGATTCTTTTTATCTCTAAGTACGACATTTTTTTGTTGATCGAACAGGCGGACAAAGCACGTGTCGTACAAACATTGCTTTTCGTAGCTGGCATTAACACACTCCTTCAGACACTATTTGGAACCAGATTACCTGCCGTTGTTGGAGGGTCGTTTGCTTACGTCATTCCCATAGCATATATTATTAACGACTCGTCATTGCAACGGATTCATGAGCCTCATTTAGTACGTCGACACGTGTTTCCTTTTTCCCGTTCTCGTCCTTTACGTCTTATATGATACACTTTAAATGACTAATATGATGCCCTTTCTAGAATTTAACTAAATTGAGTAAAGATATGCCAGTCTTAGGTGATTTTAACAACCAGGAGACGAAAATCTATTTTTTTCGGCATTGAGAATGGTAATTGAAAATGGTTTTGCAGAGATTTATACATACTATGAGAGCTATACAAGGAGCTCTAATTGTCGCCTCGAGCATACAAATAATTATAGGCTACAGCCAAGTATGGGGTCTGTTTTCACGGTACGGTTTTTTACATCCAATTTATCGAGAAATTTCAAAGCATTTCCTTTCAGATGATGAAATACTTATGAATTTTAGTGTTTTTTTTCTTTTCAGATTTTTTAGTCCTCTTGGAATGGCACCTGTGGTTGGCTTGGTTGGTTTGGGCTTATTTCAACAAGGCTTTCCTGCTGTAAATTCTTTTTTTCTTCTATTTTATATTTTCATATTATCTGCTTGCCGTTATATTTTTTTTTTCAAATATGAGCATATTAATATAGCATGCACTTGTCTTATGTATCCAAACTGGATACAACTGGAAACGAGCAATCTAATTTCATTAATCGATCATGTGCTCGTGTGTTTTCTGTTTTGCAGCTAGGGAATTGTGTGGAGATTGGTTTGCCAATGCTTTTCTTAGTTGTTGGCTTGTCACAGGCGAGTGAATCTCGGACAATTGATGTTCAGAGTGTTTTTTTTCTAACATTCGTGTAAATAACAAAAATTTATTAATTTTACAGTATCTGAAGCATGTCAGAGTACTGAAGGATTTCCCAATCTTTGAAAGATTTTCTGTATTGGTTTGTGTCCCTATTATTTGGTTATACGCCCTCGTGCTAACGGGTGGTGGAGCTTACCGTAACAAACCAAACGCGACTCAGCTCAGTTGTCGTACGGACAGAGCCAATCTTGTGTCCACCGCTCCATGGTCGCGTCTGAGTAAATTCAAAATTTTCTGTTTTGGACTTCATTCGTGCACGTCTAACTGTCTAGTTTTTTCTTTTTCTTTTTTTTTAAGGTTTATGGTCCCGTATCCTTTTCAATGGGGAGCACCGACCTTTTCAGCAGGTCATTCGTTTGCCATGATGTCTGCTGTTCTTGTGTCGATGGTCGAGGTAATTTTTGGAAAACCGTTGCCTTAAAACCTTCATGCTGTTTCGAATTATGATTGGTTTGGAGAATGTTGACTTGAGCTTTTAATTTTACTTCTGAACTGCCAAATAATTTCACTGTAATAACAGATTGTTAAATAACAGATTGTTGATCAACCTCCTTTTATCCTGTAATAACAGATTGTTAAATAATTTTACTTGCTATACCATATTTTTATTTGACTACTTGTATATAATTTGAGTTTTGGTTGCATATGCAGTCCACTGGGGCATACAAGGCGGCAGCTCGTCTGGCAATCGCCACCCCACCTCCTGCTTATGTACTCAGCCGTGGCATCGGTTGGCAGGTGCGCCATTTTAGACTCAACACTCGTTCCTCTTTCTCGTTTCACCGCATTACTCCCAAAATAGTACAAATGTGTTGATGACAAAATGATGATAAATTAAAAGGCATATCATGTCATCTAATATGTTTCGTTTAGGGTTCATGCGCCATTTTATATGCACGGTATCTTAACTAACGTCGTTATTCTTTGTTCCCAACCTAATGTCAGAAACCGTCCGTCGTAAATATAACGACGGATATTCCGTCGGTGAATTATCGAGCATCAATAGATGTATGACTGTAAAACGTCGTAACCAAAACCACTGTAACGATGGAAATTTTATAATATAACGACGGATTTTTCATCGCCAAATTAGTGACGGACATAAATGCCGTCGGTATATGATCACCGACGTGCTGTTTTATGATGAATTTTCCGTCGGTATTAAATTCCTGTCGTTATTTTAAGGAATAATTTCAAGAAAGCCACTGAGGTTCAGTCTAATTACACAAAAATCCAGAGAATTTTGAAAACTGCAAAAGATCCTTGTGGTTTGATTCCGTCCTTTATTTTCCCACTTCATAAGAAAAAAGCTTTTCAATATTTAAAAAAATATTACAGTTACCCCCTTAAATTTAAGACAGAATTAAACCTGAAGGGGAATTTTATAATTTTGAAACATCTCTGGACTTTTTTGTAATTAGCCCAAACCATAGGTTTTTTTTTGTAATTATACCTTATTTTAATGTTAACTTGTAGTGATCTGTAATATATTTGAATTGTCACATTGCAGGGAATAGCCATTTTGTTCGACGGTCTTTTTGGAACAGGCTCCGGTTCTACTGTATCTGTGTGAGTAATCGAAAATGTGCAACTGAACTGCTTGTCGCTCGATCCTATTTTTCAGTACTCTATACAAAACTAAGATTAACAATCAGCTGGCTGCATTTTTCAGGGAAAATGTGGGGCTCCTTGGACTAACTCGAGTCGGAAGCCGTAGAGTTGTTCAAGTATCAGCTGCCTTCATGTTATCGCTTTCCGTCTTCGGTCAGTATCAATTGCCATATCAAGTATTACATATCCGCAGAATTGCAAAATTGGTCCTCTAATTATAGGGCAATAGCAAAAAGATCCTGTAAAAATTACGTTTTACAAAAAAAGTCTTGTAACTATAGAAAACTCTCGATTTTGGTTCTGCAAGATGCAACAGTTTGCAAAATAGTCCTGAAAATCTCAATTTTGGTACCAATTTCATCGAATTTCAATCACCTGACTACCTGAGCGGCAAATATAGTTCTCAATCTCCAGTGAAATTTCGCAAAATAGTCCTGAAAATCTCAATTTTGGTACCAATTTCATCGAATTTCAATCACCTCAGCGGCAAATATAGTTCTCAATCTCCAGTGAAATTAGGACCAATTTTGATATTTTAATATAGTTACAAGACTATTTTGCAAACCGTGCGTTTTACAGGATTTGCAAAACTTGATTTTTACATGACCTTTTTGCTACCGCCCTATAGTTACATGACTAATTTTGCAATTCTACCGTACATATCTGATAAAGCCAATGCTATTTATTAACTGATCTTTCTCTGCTTTACTTAATCCTGTATGCAGGGAAATTCGGAGCTATTTTTGCATCGATACCTTTTACAATATTTGCGGGACTATACTGTGTTCTGTTTGGCCTTGTCGGTACGATAATATCCGGACGAAGTGTTTCGTCCTCAAAATATCCGTTCACTTTCCTTAAGGTTTTCTCTTGTTCGCGTTGCAGGTTCAGTGGGCTTATCATTTCTACAATTCACCAATATGAATTCTATGAGGAACCTCTTCATATCTGGTCTTTCCCTTTTCCTTGGGATCTCTATTCCTCAGTTTTTCGGCGAATATTGGACTCCTCATGGTGGATTATTTCACACTCGTGCAGGATGGGTAAGTTTCTTCCAACTTGCAAACAGTTAAAAAAAAAAAGTGATTATCGGCTTTTGTCTAAAAAAATAGTTTTTAGTGCTTATGATTCTATATAATTCGATCAAAATCTAAAGCAGTGCGACGAATGCTTTAGATTTCTGATTCTGCTCTAGTTTGATGTTGAAATTATGTGAACACACTTTTACAATTTTCACCAAACCTTGTCTATAAATTTAAGGGATAATTACAAAAACACCCCTAAGGTTTCGGCTAATTACAAAAAAAAAAACCAGAGTTCTTTGAAAATTACAAAAAAAACTTGAGGTTTGATTCCGTCTTACATTTTTCCGGTGATTTTCGAAAATATTTCAAAAAAAACCCTGCCATTTGCAAAAATATTATAGTTACCCCTCTTAATTTAAGACAAAACGAAACCTAAAGAGTTTTTTTGTAATTTTGAAACTTGTCTGGTTTTTTTTTGTAATTAACCCAAACTTCAGAGGTGTTTTTGTAATTATCCCTAAATTTATTCAGCTTTCAGCTTCTATTTGCAAACACTATCAACTTCTTATTCTTTTCAACTGTTTTTAGTTTCTACTACAATAAATCACTTCTTTTTAAAAGCAAAAGTTTCTGCGAACACTAACTCAGTTTCAGCTAGCGTAAAAGTGATTCATGTTACTATGTTTCCGAATTGAGGCGTTTCCGTTTTGCAGTTCAACGCAATCTTTAACACCATATTCATGTCTCCTCCGACCATCGCGTTGATCGTTGCTGTGTTTCTCGACAACACGCTAGAGGTGGAGAAATCGGGAAAGGACCGCGGCATGCCGTGGTGGGTGAAGTTCAGGACATTTAAAGGCGATAATCGGAACGAAGAGTTCTATAACTTGCCATTCAATCTCAATAGATTCTTTCCACCAACATAGCCAAGGGTGGTATCTCAATGAAGCTTAGGTTCCTTTCATCAAGTACCTTTAAATTAAATTGAAATTAACATAGTTAGATTGAATATCATGGGGTTAAAATCTCTCAAGGAACCTGGAGCCTCTTATCATTGTTTTGTGAACTTTTTAAATTTTAAATGGAATAAAACATAAGGATCGCATTTCTAATGATCTCTCTATTTTTTTTTTTTGGGATAATTACAAAAACACCCTTGAGGTTCGGGCTGATTACGGAAAAACCCAGAGATTTTTGGAAATTACAAACAAAAATATTTAGGTTTGATCCATCTTACAATTTTTCCCTTCATATGGAAAAAATATTTCAAAAGGTTTCCCTACGTTATCAAAATATTACAATTAACCACCTTAAATTAAGACACAAACAAACTTCAAGGGGTTTTTGTAATTCTCAAAAACCTCTTGGTTTTTATTTTGTAATTAGCTCAAACCTTAGGGGCCTTTTTGTAATTATCCATTTCTGTTTTTTTTATGAAGAAGTTGGATTTAGATCTTGCTTATGAACTGCATAGATGTTGTGTATAAGATGTTGTCAAAGAAGTTAGTTTTAAGAATCGGGTGACCAGTAAACAAATAATGTAAGGAAATTTAATTATAAAAAATATATAAATAAGTAACTGAAAAATCTTATATACCCAAAATTCAAATTCTCACACAAACATAACAAATTATTAAATTTAAATTCTAAAATTTTTATTAAATTTATTTTTAAAAAAATTAAGGACCGGTTGAACCTGCTAGAATATGATTTCTATAACAGTGTAGCTTTTATAGCAATCCGAACCTGCTATATCCTCCCAAAAATACTTCCCAAAAACATCCAAAACAAAAACAATCAATCATTTAGCACCAATATTAAACTTATTTTCACTTTAAATTTAATTATTTAAAAATTTTAGTTCCCAACTCCTTCCTTAAACCAAATGAATTCACATATACATAATCTGAAAAAAGCAGTTAATATTCTTAAAATATTGTCCAAACAATCCAAGAAATTATTATCATAAATTTTAAATTCTAAACTTGTATCTTCCAATATAAACACAACCAAAAGGTACTTGACCTAATAAAATAAAATTTGGTTAAAGAATAGGGATGTTACTACTCTAATACGCACCTCACGTGCAGGCAATTGTTTATGAAGTCTTGTACGTGGAATATATTTTTATGGGTGGTGGTGACTGGTGAGATTTGAATACAAAACATTTTGTTTGGCCTGACTCTAATACCATGTTGAATGACCACCTCATCTAAAAGCTTAAGCTGTTAGAGAGGTGAATCAAGAAGTCTAGCTTTTCTCTTTTTTTTTAATTAATCAATTTCATTTAGGCAAAAAGACCTTACACAAAAATAAAAAATTTAAACAGATTTGAAACATAAACATATTTAAATCTATCAGAAAATTGCAATACTGCTAGACAAGATCACGTATCCGAATTTGTCACCAATCTTCCCGAAAATGGTATATCTGAATCTTCTACACAAAATGCCTAAGCGGGGATAATTTCATTTGATAAACGAAAACTCGAACAATAGAAAACTTGAATCACCATACAGTGTGGGGACGAAAATTTCTTACAAAAACTTCGAAAAATGAGACAAAGTAATAACTAAACAAGAAAATAAATAAAAGCAAACGAGAAGTATATTCCCATTCTCCTAATTGGAAGGTTAATACAAAAGGCCACGGCTTTTATTTAAAAAAAAAAAAAAAAAAAATAGTCAAAGGCAAAAATTTGTATGAAATAGTCTCATGGGTGTTTTTCATGAGACGGATCATATATGTATATAAAATTTAAACTCAAATCCAAATCCATGAAAAGACCCATGATTTTTGTGTATTATATGGACTTTTTCTCTGTGTGAGAGAGAGAAACGGACCCTTCAATTAATAAGTGTATGACTTAGCTCCCCCCCTATCAATTGGAGCCAGTTCAGCTGGTCAAAGGATCTTGTCTGGCACCATTAGGTCTTGGGTTCGAATCTCTCCAAATGATATTTACTAGAACCATGCCTCTCAAAAATCCTCCATACGCGTAGGGCCAAGCGGTGTATACTAATCCGCAGGGCCAGTGCCGAGTTTGGGGTTTCTTGTGGTGGGGACCTGATCTTTTGTGGGGCTGGCTAGTATAAAAAGTTTACCCTCCAAAGTTTTAAACCAGGTGGCTTAGCCCACCTGGCCACCACAAGCAATTGTGGGATGAAGGTCAGGGGTTCAAATCCCTGCTCCATCAAATTGTTTGTGGGGTGGAGGTCAGGGGTTCATATCCCTTCTCCATCAAATTGCTCCTCGGGGCATATGCGAGCTGGTGAAGATTTGGTGGGAACTCATACTGAATAGCATCCGTGTGGGTTCGATTCGGGAAGAGATCGTTATTAGTAGATTGGGGGGTCGAACATAATTGTTCTCGTCGAACATAATTGTTCTCTTTACCTTTATGAGGATCACAGTACGTCAGCAGACCCGTCGTAACATCGGTCAATGCGTGCACATCCATGGTTTCACCTGGCGGCGTGAAGAATGGTAGTTCTTGGAATATTATCTCGCGCATAGCGTAAGGCGTAAGCCTGGAATATAAAAAAAAAAAAAAAAAAAAAAAAAGTGTATGACTTAGCCCCGAAGACTGAAGTACACTTAATATTTAACCGTAAAATCATTTTCAGTTGGTGTTGGGATGATCTTAAAGTCAAAGTCTACACAATGGAAATCGCTTGTGAGTTGTGAGTAAGGGTGGGCCAAGTGGTAAAGATACTTTTTTTTTTTTTTTTGAATTTGAAGAAAGAATTTGGATATCAGTTAACAATTAATTAATCACAATCATTATGTTTTACATCAATTAGTTAGATATTAAAATTATTATAGGACTCGAACCATTAATCTCAAATTCTCAGGCTACGTTGGTTTTCAAGTCCCTCAAAATAAAACTTAATTTCATTTAAATCATTAGCGCTTCCAGGGGTGAGCCCACTGGGCCTTGGCCCACTCTTTTTTCTTTAAAAAAAATAGTTTAGTAAGAATTTTTTTTAGATAAAAAATTAGTTATAATTTGTATTATTTTTCTTGGATTTTATATTTGGTCCATCTTATTTTCGTGTATTGGTACCTGTTAGTGGTTCCTGGCTCCACCTCCGCCATTGATTTAGATTGGATTTTTTGTTTCGATTTTGTGTGGCATCTCGTAGATATTGCTTACTATAAATGCACAATATATCTTGGGGTGCCCACGGTTCCGGAACCGAAGCCTCAAGGTTTCGATTCTAAACTATAACCCGATTTTTCCACGGTTTTAGTTCCGATTTAACCGGAATTTTTTTCCTTCTCATTTGTTAATTTTTTTTAAATGATATATCAATTTCAGTTATAAAAAAAGGGAAAAAATAGAAAATGAATTCGACTTAATATTTATAATAATATTAAGTTTTGGACTTAATATTGATAATGATATTAAGCTTTCTAATAGTAGGTATCATCTTAAAAGATAGAAGAATCAAAGTTCACCTAGCTAGATCACAACATTTGGTTTAAGACGTGTTCAATGTGATAGACTGATAGTTAATATAAAACATCATAATAAATATTTAACATTAATTCCAACATATGCTTACCAAAAAAAAATTACGAAGTATTAACCTTGAACCCGATTGTTTTAACATCCGATTCCACTTTGGTTTCATAAACGGTTTGAATCGGGTTCCAAAACGGTTGAACACGGTTTCGGTTCCAATTTGGAACTCGGTTTCGGCTCCATTTGGCCACCTCTAAATACATGTAATACAATTAATTATTTTGAAGGAATATTTTATATACATATTGCAAACACATGAATACGCAGTATAAATGTAACATAAATCATTAACGAAACATCCTTTATAAATTTCTTTAGTTATATATATATATATATATATATATATAGGATTTAGATCAGGTGAGTCCACATATCTTAGGTGAGTACACGAGACCAAATCTGAGTCATTGATTTAATTTTTAAATGGTTAAGATTAATCAAGTTTTACTATTATTTAATATGTAACTTAATTTAAAAAAAGGGCTTATTGGTAATTTTAATTTAAATCAATTTTTGGGAGGGAAATTATTTTTGGTAGTGGGCTAAATTTTAGGAACCGGTTATGGACGTGTAAATCCAAGATATTGCATATTTTTACAGTATTTGGTAAATGAAGAGTCATTTCCTCCATTCCATCATCTTCCACACTAAGTCTCTCAGAACCGGTCTCTCTACCGTCTTCCACCATTTTTCTCTCGCAAAAAGTATCCTCTCCTCCACCATCATTCTTCGTGAAACAACTTCCATTAAAGTGAGGATTAAAAATCTCAAGTCCTAACCATACCCAACTTAACCCTACGCGAAAAACCCCATCTCTTCAGTCGAAAAATCCCCAAATATTCGTTCGAGAATCAAACTCCGGTGAGGGCGAAAATCAGACGTTGTTTTTCACAGAAGTTTCGTCTTGGAACTATTAGTTCGCTGAAGAACACACCAAAGTGTGTGAATTTTTTTCAAGCCGCAAATGTGTAGGTAGGGCTACTTTTTTTTGTCTTTTTATTTTCGTATTTTTTTTATTTTTATTGCATTTTCCGAGCCGGCAACAGTATGAATTTTCCGAGCCGGCAACAGTGTGAATTTTTTTTCCGAGCCGACAACAGTGTAAGTAGGGCTACTTTTTTTTTCCGAGCCGGCAACAGTATGAAGAAACAATATCGCTTATTATTTATGATAAATGTGCTTTCAATTGCCTATAAATGTGCTTATATGTACCAAAAGTATAAGGGGAAATGGTGGAAATTAGTATTTTCCTAGTTTGTCATAACTATGGGGAGATAGTTTTTAATCAGCCCAAAATTGCCTATTGTTTGTCAATAACCATGGTCACATCTTTGTTTTAGACAAGTGTTGGTTGTATGCTTTAATGAGGAAACAATATCACTTATGTATGTTTTATAGTATGCTTATATATATATATATATCCAAGTATGTACGAAATGGTTAGGACTTTGTTGTGTTTTTGGTTTAAATTGTCTTTATTATCTGGAAAAATGAAGTCTGGTAGAGTTGGCTCTTATGGGATTTTTAAATACATTTTTGTTGCTGATAACTATGCATTTCCTATATTTTTTTCCAAGTCTGGTAGTTTTGCATGTTGATGCTTTGTACTGCTTATTTGTGTTTAGAATTATGCTTACTCAAATTCTATATCATGCTTACTTATCTTATATACTATGCTTAAGTCTGCTAGAGTTGGATATTATGGGATTTTTAAATACGACAAATCCAAGATCGGATCATCACAAGGGATCATAAAAGATCATAAAGAACAATTGTTGAAAGATCAACAAACAGAATCTCATTCGGTGAACAAACAAACATTGATCGAAGGATTCGTTGGGGACAAAACCCAGCTAGGCATTGTAGTATTGCCGCCAACACATGCCAAAAATAAGGGGAGCGGTGAGTCAAAAGCCGACTTCGTAGTCGGAGGAGAAAGCAATAAAGGCCGGACAGAAAATGAAGAGACGTTGTGGGAAATGCGGAGAAATAGGTTCGCACAATAGCGAACGTGCGACAAGTAGTTGATGTTTTTTTGGAGTGCATGTTTTTGAGATCATTATTAAAGCATTCGATAATGCTAATTTATTCATATTTTATCGCTTATTTTTTTAGGTTTATTTTAGATTATGTACTTATTTGTTTCATATACCTAAAATTTGTTCCTTAAAACTAAAAAAAAGGCATGTGCTCGATAATAAATATTGTGACTGCCTGTTTAATTTTTTTTACCTTGGACTTTGATTATTTACTAGCATATAAAATAACATGATATACATGCTTACAAAAACATTAAAATCTGCTTGGACAACATTTGAATCATGCTTAAAACACACATGAATATTGTTATATAGTATGCGATACTTGATAAGTTATAATATTTGAAATAGTGCTAACAAGACAATTGATTTCTGCTTGCGCAACGTTTGAATTCTGCTTACGAAACATTTGCATACTTGAAATTGTTAAAATATTAAAATATTGCTTACAGGTCAAATGGTTGATTTACATGCTTAAAAGAAGAAGAACACTGTTTAAAAAATATTTGGAGTAATGATATAAACATTATAACATACCATGAAAATGAATGCTTACAATAGAGTAACATTCTGCATATTTACCACTTGAATTCTGCTTACATAGGTACTAATCAAAAAAATATTCAAAACATCACTAAAAAGTACATCAAAAGACCAAGCCAAAATTCATTCCTTCTTTAGGAGTCAGATGTTCATCATATTCTGGTATCCACCCGGAGATTTAATCCGTTGTTATTTCAATCCGTTCTTTGCGGAACACTTGCAATTACAAATCGCCCCAACAAAAGGAATAAATAAGCAAGATTTTGAAAACACGTTAGCATAATGGTCAATTATTATAAGCAATGTTATACTCATATATAAGAAAATCACAGGATCAGAATAAATGGTGTCGTAATCAAATAATTTTAGTTCATACAACCTAAATAATGATCAATTAACCTGATCGATTATAACACCGAACAAACGTGAGCAACATGGTTTATTCATGACAAAGAAGCAATTCAAGCACATAAAAATGCATTTTCGATCATATCATATACGTTTTTAAAGAAAAAAATGGGGACAAAGAATTAAATTTCATGCTTCAGCTATATGTTCATAATTATAAGCATATTAGTATTCACAAATAAGCAATATTATGAATACGAATAAGCAACTTTCTGGGTTAATATGAAGAAAAAAAACGTGGACGAGGAACTAAATTTTAGGTGTTCAAAATTATGTTGGTACGTATAAGCACATTTTATAGGCAATTGAAATCACATTTATCATAAAGAATAAGCAACTCACTGGGTAAACATACACACAAAAAAAAGGAATTGTAAGCATGTATTTTTCAAGTCATAAGCAATATTACACACACTCATAAAGCATATTGTTGGGTAATAATTACAACAAAAAATGGAAATGCATTGATCGAATCATTGATTTTAGAAAACATTACGAATCAAATTTTAAGGGGATTCAGTAAAAAATTGACAATGAAAATAATTTCGAAGGCAAGAAAATGTGTTACCTTGTTCTTCATTAGTATTGAAGCTTTCTTCATATGTGTCATCCATTCTTTTCTTTCTTGATTCAAATACGCAAATGACGAATTTTCATGAATTGGGAGACTATCTCGATTCTTCTGAAACGGTGGAGAAGGTGAAATGAAGTGGGCGATTTAATTGAATAACAGATTTGATTGACTTTGATTGTAACTCATCCTATTTTAGTAAGATTTACTATATTTAGCTACCATAACTTATTATTATTATATGGACTAATCTACCCTCATTTGGCTGTTTCGAATGACTTATCAGCAAATAAGCAGGATTAATCTCAACCATTAGTACTCATATAATAGGGGGTCATATATAAGCCTCTCCCTATATATATAGTTTTTAATATTTTATTGGAAATATTCTTTCGAAACATTTATAAATATATCCAAACGTAGTCTTACGTCTCATGCTTTCTAAACCAAAAGCGCTTGGCACTTGGCATTACAGATTTGACAATTTACAGTTAATTTGCAACTATAGTTGTCAATTTCTCACCCCCACCCCCCGGTTCTAACCCCTCTTTTCGTCTTTGACCATTTCCCACGCAATTTTCACACACGCACACACACGAAACACGGCGCTTTAACCCCGCTAACCCCCCCCACCCCACCCCACCCCCACCCCCATCCCCTCACCCCCAACTCCTGTATTATTTCCACATGCATCTTCTGACCCCTAAACAATAATACTCCACAGTCGTAAAATTCACAAAAGCTAAAAATGCATCCCGCCACCGTCCCGCCACCGCAACCCCCGCCGGCGCCACTTTCCCCTGCCGAGACTCTTGAAAAAATCACGCAACTCCTCAACCACCTTCTTCCCTCCACCCTCTCTATCACCTGCTTTGCCTCAAGATGGCAAGTCCTCCGCTCCAAGCTCGCTTCACTCAAATCCCTCCTCTCCGAAATCTCCGACTCCCCTCACTGGTCTGAAAACCCTCTCCTCCCGCCCCTCCTCCCCGCCTTGCTCTCCACCCTCCGCCGCACGGAAACCCTATGTCACCACTGCTGCGACGCTTCCTTCAGCCGCGGGAAGCTGTTGATGCAATCCGACCTCGACATGGCCGCCGGTTGGCTGTCGAAGCAGATTAATGACCTCGAGCTACTCCTACGCTCCGGCGTCCTCCACCAGTCCACCGCCATTGTTCTCTCGCGCCCTAATCCGAGTTCCTCGAAGGAGGAACTCACGTTTTTTGTCAAAGACCTCTTCGCTAGACTCCAGATCGGCGGACTCGAGTTCAAGCGGAAGGCCTTGGATTCATTGATTCAGCTCCTATCGGAGGACGATAAGTCCGCCACTGTTGTCGCTAAAGAGGGGAACGTGAGCTGCTTGATTTCACTGCTCGATCTGAATGCACATGATTCCATCAGAGAATTGGCGGTTCACGCGGTTTCATTGCTCGTCTCCGCCGGCGATTTGCCTCGGAAATCTGTTTTTGAGGAGGGGGCTTTAGGTCCCTTGTTGAGATTGATCGAATACAGCTCGGTGCCGGTGAAGGAAAAGGCCGCCATGGCTGTGGAGTTTATTACTGCTGATACTGATAATGCTTGGGCGATTTCTGCCTATGGGGGTGTCCCAATTCTAATTGAATTGTGTAAATCTGGTTCTGTCACAGCTCAATCCCACGCAATTGGGGCGATAAGGAATGTTTCGGTAGTTGAAGATATCCGAATTGCGTTGGCAGAAGAAGGCGCTGTCCCTGTTTTGATGCAGTTGCTTATTTCTGGGAGCGCATCAGCCCAAGGAAAAGCGGCCAATTGTATATCCATCCTTGCATCCACCAGTGAGTATTTTCGCAATTTGTTGTTAAAGGAAAATGGATTGCAGAGATTGTTAAATTTGTTTCATGACTGCCCAACTGCCGATACTTTAGAACACGTATTGCGTGCAATTTATGCATTATCTGCCTCAGATACCAGCCACAGAATTTTATCTGGATCAACCCAATTTATAATACAAATCGCTGAACTTATAAAGCATGGGAATATAAGATTACAGCACGTATCTGCTTCTTTGCTTGCTAAATTATCAATTAGTGATAGTAATAAGATAGCAATTGCTGGTTGTATGGGTTCTTTGGTGAAGTTAATGGAGTCTGTAAAGCCCGAAGGAATGCAAGAAATTGGGGCTACAGCGCTGATGTTATTATTATCAGTGAAATCCAATAGGAAAGAGCTGGTTAGGGATGAGAAGAGTTTGATGAGGCTAGTGCAAATGTTGGATCCTAAAAATGAGGTGGTTTCGAAGAAGTTTCCGGTGGCTGTGGTGGCGGCTATCATGGCTGGAGGTAGCCAAGGTTGTCGGAAGAAGCTCGTGACAGCTGGTGTTTGTGGGCATTTGCAG
This sequence comes from Rehmannia glutinosa, assembly GCA_016081115.2. Lineage (NCBI taxonomy): Eukaryota > Viridiplantae > Streptophyta > Magnoliopsida > Lamiales > Orobanchaceae > Rehmannia > Rehmannia glutinosa. The sequence continues at coordinate 54,725,080 of CM071929.1, read as the reverse complement.
AGATTAGCTGAAATGGATGTGGCCGGAGCTAAAAAGGCTCTGCAGAGACTCTCAGGGAATAGGCTAACTAGTATATTCTCGAGAACATGGAGGGAATAATCAGCAGGGTAACTAACCGCCTCCGACCAACGAAAGGTAAATTTTTTTAACCATTGAATTTGGCATGATAATTATTGATTGTTGTTGGATTACGGAATACAGCTACTGATTATTATGCTGAATTGAACATTAATTTGCTGAGTGGAAGAACTGTTTTATTAGGTGGATTGAGGAATTGGTATGTAAAAATATGATTTTAAGTGAATAGATTCTTTAGTTTGAAGTTTGAGAAGATTGCTCTAGCAAGAGTTGATTGGATAGAAGGATTCCACTTCGAGAATCACAGTTTGGAAAAACAGATTACAAGCAGAAAATATGATGTCGGAGTATAGTTAGCTCCTAATCTTATTCTCCAATAACAGATAGGGGTATTTACATATACTACGATCGAGGGGTTAAATTGTATAGCAAATACAAACCACAAGGGAGTATTTGTAATGCTCAGTGGGTATTTGTAATTTTAGAAGATAACTGGACCTTTTTGCAATTAGACTAAACCTCAGGGGTAGTTTTTGTAATTATCCCTAACAATTATTTATGGTTGCTAAGCACACATTTGATACTCGGTATGATTTTTAGCCCCAATCTGCAGTTTTGTGATTGTGTTGTGGTGTTGTGGAGTTGGGTTTAGGGCTAAAATTGGTTAAAGCTACTGTCTTTACTCATAATCCATTTCCATGGGGACTCAAATTAGCATGTCTTGGAATTAAAAGCTGGTGTGGTGTCTAAAAAGCCATAGTATACTAAGGTATGGCCCATAATGGTCAACTTACAGTTAAGGCTGAAATGCACAGATTTTTTCATTCATACTAAGAAAGCAAGTGGTTGGTCTTAATTAACAATAAAGATATTGACAGATGAGAAGTTCACCTCTTAATTGTCAGATGGGTCAGGCTGAAGTGTGATTTTAATTATACCTGTAAATACTCTACAGTATTTATGCATGTGAGGCCTGATATGAATCCAAATTCCAACTGTTTGGATTGATTTTTGTTCTATTGCTGGATGATAATCATAATTGATATGTTTTTTGGTAGGTAATATGTGTTTTATTGCCAGACAGAATGGACCAAAAGTGATTCACATCACATGTTTCTCATCTTATACTTTAAGTTCACCTCTTTTTTGCTTTTCTTTTTCTCTTTTTTTGCAGGAGATTAATTGAAGACTTGTAACTGTCAAGAAGTTGCCTTCTCCAGCACAGTGAAACAAAAACACACTGAACAGTTGGTATACCTCAAACTTTAACTCATGGTAGTAGTATAGTGTATTGTAGGAAAAGATTATGAAAAGGTAAAAAAAGAAAAAAAAAATGGGTTTTTTTAATTTATTCAATTATGGCATGGATGCGTTTTTTAGTGAGTATCCTTGTTTCACTTTTTTTTTTTGGTTTTCTAATATATAACAATTGATTTTGATATGTATTGAGTGAATCAGATTGTGTTTTGTTTTCTGATTGTAATTTATTTTTACTTTCATTTTTTTTTTTTCCTGAAATTCCTTTGTAAACATTGTTTGATGGCCAAGTTATATAAAGAGAGTGCGATTGTTTCTTCCTGTGTTTTTTTCGTTTGTTGAAACATTGTGCATCATTGGGGACTAAAATTAGCCTAAATTGGAATATGTGCTGAACCACTGGGGTTAGCTGCGGGTATTACTCTTCAGTGAAGAGGCCCGGGTTTGAGTCTCTGCAATGACAGGGCCGAATTTTTTTCAAAAAATAGAATATGTGTTGTGCTCAATACTTGTACGATTTTTTTTTTTTTTGTTATATGATTAAGTTTGTACAGATTTGGGTTTCTTAATGAAAAAGTAAAAATATAAGAAACACGTTTAATGAAAATAACCATCATATTATACTAGTTTTCAATTTTCATGATCCATGTTTGAACCGGTTATCCTATTATCTGTTTTGTCTATGATGTAACATTATCTTAAGATGGCGGTGTTTATGATCCTATATACTTTATAAATAGTTTGATCATTGGTCAAAACTATCTTATTGATAAACAAATTTACCATAAATTTTTTATTTTATGTTATCTTCTTTGAAGATGGTATTTTCAATCATTTAGGTTACTATTATAAATTCCAATTTTAATTGTTCTAAGTCATTTCCAACTCTTTTATGAGGAAATGAATATGTAATGCAATTGAAGTTTTGTATAAAATATGTCAATGCAATTAGTTGAAATTAGCTTGATAAAACTCAATGTATGATAACTAAAACCACAAATGTTTTAAGTATGCATTGAAAACATTTACTTGTCTCTGTTTTTTTCTTTTGTTCCTGTTACTTTCTTCTTAATTCACTGTTAATTCATTACAATAATGAGAATATAAGAAGCCATTTTATCTATTTACAAGAATAACAATTGGGATAAAAAGTAAAGGTATTCACGCGGAGAGAGCGTTAGCGTTGGCGAAAAAGTGGGTTTAAAGGGCGTTCCAAGAGCTTTATTGGACTCTTTCTCCCAAAAAAAAAAAAAAAAAGGAGCTTCATTGGACTTCTACGTAGGGAGTGTTTGCAAACACTAAAAATAAGTGCTTTTCACTTTTTTGCTTAAAAAAAGTAGTTTTTAGTGTTTGCATATACCAATTTATGCTTCTAATTCGCTTTTTAATCATAATCTAAAAGTAGGAGATGGGTCTTTAGATTCTCGTCATTTCTAGTTTGAATTTTACAAATAAATAAGATTTTTACTATTTTTTCACCAAACACTCTCAACTTCTCATTCTAAACTTTTAATTCTATTTTCAAACACTACCAACTTCGATTCTCAACTACTTCTACTTCCGCTATAATAAATCACTTCTTCTAAAAATAGAAGCTTTTGCAAACACTCCCGTAGTCACGCGTAAGACAAAATATATATATATATAAATTAAAAAACATAAAAAAAGGGAAAAAAAAATTGTAATCAAGATTATTAAAATCGGAAGACTAATTAGTTTTTATTTTGTGTGAGGCGCGGAAAAATGTTTTGCAACTAAAATATAAAAAAATAATCAATTATTACTTATTCAAACAAGCATAAATACCAAAATGAATCGGACACAGAGAAAATTTGAAGTTAATTTAAGCTTCTAAACAAATATTCAACTTCTTTACATAAATAAATAATCATATATTTATTAAATGAAAGAAAAAATATATATAATTTCATTCATAGCAGACATAGCTTAATTAAGATTAGCTTCCTACAATCCTACGCTCACACGCTAATGATATGTTTCTATTCTATAATATATATTTTATTTAAGCCTCAAAAGTCAACACACCAAATTTGATTAATTTCAAAATTCTATCACAAAACAGCTAATAGAATAAAATACATACTTAAAGAATTAAAAGATTGACCAGGGTTTACATTTTCCACAAAGAATATAGGTAGTAGCTTTATACATATTAATCTTTATGACTTTATCTCTTTTATGGTTCCACACCTAAAATAAAATGAAAATAATGTTTTGACTTAGAATAAAGCAACAACTTTCTATGTCATTTAAGGGAAGCTCAACTGTCCAAAGTAGCAAATTTTCCCTAAAGTTTATCATCAAATTAATAATTCTTTCTCAAGGAATATCGTATAACAATTTATATATTATTTAATTAACAAACTAATTAGGTAATATATAATGAAAAGTATATAACAATGGTTGTGTTTAATTTGAGAGAGACAATGTATTAGGATAGTCTAACTTATGAGAACTGTAAAAGTTTTTCTCGCTATAAATATATGATAATAAATTAACTTATACTCTAAAATTCTTAAGAGAATATATAAAAAAAATATGCATGATATATATAAATAGATATAAAATTTTTAAAAAATACAATCTGCACATTAGAATATTTAAATGAACATTAGATATAAATATTTAAACTCGCATATATTAAATTCTTAGAAGACTTTTGACACTGAATTAAAATAAAAATATTATTGTAAAAATTATGATTTTAACGGAAGTATAAATAAATATATTCTCTTTATACAAGTGCCTGGGCCTGATATTATTATGGTTTGTTTAACAAGTTTGTTATTTGGCCAACTATGTGCAGAAGAATAACCTCTTGTTATAAGTAAAGACTAAACCCAACTAGCCCACTCCAGTGTAGAGATGGCAAAATTGGCTGGCCCGATGGGCGGCCCAGCCAGGCTGGACTGGGCCTTATTTTTTGAGTCCCGAATAAACGGGCCAATCCAATAGCTTTATCGGTTCAGTTGGGCTCAGACCAAGATAGCCCGTCATTTTCGGGATGGCCCGATCCCGGCCAATAATATTTAATTAAACAAATATGTAGTTAATGTTTTGGGTGGCGCTATTAACACCTCTTTTTTTTTTTAAGACACCACCTCCCACTTTTTCAAATAGGGCACAATTGTTAAATACATCCCTTTTTTTCCAATTTTACCCTTTCATGAAAAATCCTAGGTGGCATGGTGGCACGATGGGCACATGGCAAGATGGGCTTTCTGTCATCATGCCACAATGGCACGATGACAAAAACATGGCACGATGACATTTTCACCATCATGCCACATGGTACGATGGCAAAAACATGGCACGATGGCCCATGTGGCACGATGGCACAATGAATTTTTTGTCATAGCACGTGATCGTGCTAAGTATCGCACTGCTACTGTGCGACAGTATTTTGTAACCTGAAAATTTGAGAAATAACATATTTTATGCTATAAACTAAGAATATACATTCATTATTTGGGGGTATGTATATTGTATTGTTCGAATCTTCAACAATTTTGGGCGTTGAAAAAATCTAGAGTTTATATAAAAAAAAAATTGAACTTTCTTCGAGAAGAAGAAGAATGTGGATGAATGATGTGAGTGTATTGAGAACTTATTTAAGTAAGGGTAATATAATATTTTAAGTGAATGACATTTTTGCAATTATATGGAAGTGGGTGTGCTCATCAATTTTGGGGGTGTCAATAGCGCCAAACTAATGTTTTTTCTTGGAGTTGGTCTAGCAGTTTGGAGTGTGATAAATTATCAATGAGATGCTGATTTTTTCAAGGGCCGACCCCCAAATGCCGAGCCCATAACCAAAATGCCAAGCATGGAGAATTGGGCTGATTGTTGCCTTTTCCTGGGTAAACTTGCCAAACACGTATAATTACAAAAACTATTTACGAGGTTTGTGATAATTACAAAAAAAAAAAAAAATTAAAGAAGTTTCAAAATTACCAAAAAAAAAAAAACACTATGAAGTTTACGTAAGGTTTTATTGTAATTTTTTTACAAGTATAAAGAGGATATTTGTGATTTAGGAAGGTAAATCAGATGTACCTGACCTACGGACCCACAAAGCGAGGTGAAGTGTGTTCCACGAGGCGACCTGGCCAAGGATCCCCAAAAAGCTAGGTGAGGTACTTTGTTCGAGGGTACAAAGAAGCGCACGTTAAAGCAATGATGGCTCCCACCAAGGCCCTCCGATGCCTAAGTCGAATCGGTAGTTGAGGTACTTAGAAAGCTAAAGAGCGAGGTGATTTAGAATAATGACAAGTTACCTTTTACCTTGATTTCCGTGCCGTATTTATAGTCGTTTCGCTTCACCGGGTGAGGCGGATCACCGTGCACGTGGCGCTCAATCGACGGTGTGGGTTCGCGATGCGACCCGACCCGGGATTCGGGTCGGGTCGGGACCCATATAAAAAGTCGCGATCCCGAGGGTACTTTGGTAATTTCGCGAGGCGAGGTCAAGATGGTCAACTCGACCTAGCGCGGCTATGGTGGTAATTTCCACATCATTTACTCCCCCGATTACTTTAGTAATTTATTGCTAAAAGTGACTCGACGCAGCCTCCCGAATTGGCGACATACGGCTAATCCCCGAATTCGAAAAGATCCTTCCATCCCCTCCGTTGAATTTGAATAATCTCTTGATCGAGACCGTCGATTTTCCCGCCTTTCTCTCTCTATATAGGATGGTTTTTCAAACTTTCACTTTTCACATTTCCTACCCAAGATCACCTCATTTTGCTCGGTCCGCGACCCAGATCTTGACCTCGTGCTCCCGACTTCGCCGACTTAGAGGTAGGTTTTCTTTTTTATCTCCACTTTAAATTTTCTTATTATTTATGGCGACCCCTCCTCCATCTATGCGGCCCTCTAGCTCGCGGTCGAACTCCTCGGTTCATCCTCGAACTCGGGTCGTCGACTCCGCTCGTCTTCGAGCTCTTCTACTTCCACAAGCCGGGCGACCCATATTCCCCTTCTCCCGGGGGTATCCCACGAGGCCACCCCCCGGACGACCTGGAACACGTCGCCCCCGGCTCTTCTTAGGTCCCGGTCTCCGTTCACGACATAGGCATCATTAGGAAAACTTCCATATCCCCGCCTCATACCAAATCCTCATTCCAACTACTAGTGACAGGATAGACAAGCCTCCACCTCGCTCATTTAGCCTTTCACCTCGCTAGCTTCGAGGCGGGTCTTAGATTTCCTTTGGCTCGCCCGTTGTTGACATTTTAAGAGGGCTCGATGTTTGCCCCGCTCACTCGTCCCAAATTTCTATCGTCACATTGTAGGCTTCATCATTTTAATGAAACATTTCGGCGAGGCCGCCTCACTCTCTCACTTCTGCGAGCTATACGCCATCCATTCTTCCACTACCACTACTAACTCCGGATTCTTTTACATTTCACCTCGCACTAACCGAAATTTTTGCATCGAGTTTCTTCCTCGGTGTGGCCTTGGAAAGATAGGTTCGTATTCATTCGAGCCCCTATTGAAAATCCTTGGGAGCTACCTTCGGATTGGAAGGCCGGGCCGCCCTCGCGCCCGAGGCCCGCCTCCCGGTTTCTTGGGGTACCAACTTCATTTCTATGCTTACCCAACATTGGTATGAAGCTTGCGACCTCATTACCAAGATGTTCTATCCTCGTCGTCGGCCTTAGCCCCGCTCCTCGCCATGAAACTCTAACCCTTGGTAATATATTTCTTTTTAATTTTTCATTCGCTTTATCATACTTTGTATTGATGCTTGCTTTTATTCATGCAGATATGGCGGTCCGATCTGCCGTTCTTGACAAGGCCCTCGCCAACAACAAAGAAGCCCTGCTAGCTCGCAAGCGAGCTCGACAAGAGGTTGTTGCGTCGGATTTACCGTTGGACGTGGTCGCAGCCTTTCCTCCGTGACAATAGCCTCGACCCCACTCCCGAGGTGCCCCTCAAGAAAACCATCAAGGCCTCGGCGTGCAAGCCTGGGGAGGACAAGGGAAAAAGGTGGTTGAAAGTTCGCTCCAAAAGGGCAAAAATTCGCAAGGCTAGAGCTCGCCGATTCTACGGGTGCTTCCCCTGGATGCTAGCTCACGACGAGCTCGAGCCACCGATGCCAACCTCCCCACCGTTGATCAAATGATGATGTGGTTGAACCGGAGCGAGTCCCATCTCCAAGCTCAACGGCCGCGGCTCGCGAGAAAGCTCGACCTTAGGCCTCGTGTTCGCGAGCTTGCCATGCCTCGCACCATTCCGAATCGAATATTAGCTCGCGAGCTCGGTCCTCGAGACGAAGGCCGGGAGGATTCTTCGAATCGTATAACTACACTACCCTCCCCATCGACCAATTTGCCTTTGATGACCACGGAGTTCACCCGCCTCGAAGAGTTGGCGGCTCACGAGGTCATGTCGGTATGTGAATGTATTTAAATTATCCAACTTTGTTTCTTCGCTTCTATCTCGCTTCGCCACCACTTACTTCGCTTTTTTTTTTTTTTTTTTATAAAATAGCTTTCGGCCTGTTGCACCAAATGGCGCTTCTTGCGGTGCCGATTGGAAGCACCGAACGAGGTGTACATTAATCACCGAGCGAGGTCCATGCGAGGCTCCGAACTCGTCGAAGCGGATAAGGCAAAAGCCGTCGAGGGGCTCGAGCCGAACTCCTCGAGGAAGTAGGCCGACTGAAAGCCCGGCTTGCTTCGTCTCAAAGCGAGCTCAAAACTCGCGAGGTGCACCACATCAAGGAGGTGGCAGATTCTTTTGAAAAAGGTCGGAAACAAGGCCTTGAAGAATATCTCTCATCCGAAGAGCATAAGGCCTCGCTAGCCTCGTCTCGTCTTGCCGGTTCAATCCTTTCTCCATCCTCGTCTTGCGAGAAACTCCTTGCCGAGCGAGCCGTGGTGTACCTCTTTGATGGCTTCGAGGTGCCGCGAGCGGGAATTAAGAAGGAAGCTTTTAAGGCCGATTTCGACCCCGACAAGCTTGACCCCTTTGAGAAGGACGAGCCAGGCACGTCGGCGAAGGCGAAGGCGAGGTGGGTAGCTCGCGTGATGTAGAGGTCGTCGATGAAGTGGAGGAGGTCGATGAGTTCACCGATCTCGTGAAACCTCTTTTAGCCTCCTAGGGCTTTTTATGTAAATAAATGAAGTATTTAACTTAGATGTATTTTTATTCACGATCTCATCGCCTCTTAATGTACTTCAAATGTTACTTCGTTTTATGTCTTACTTTTGCCTTACTTCGCTTGTGTGTCACTTTGATATACTTGCACTTCGCTTTATATATTGCATGGACTTTACTTGATCCACTTTTTTTTTTTTTGAAAAGTGGCCAGTCCTCGCGGGGTTGCTTAGGCGCTTATGGCCTAGTCCTCATGGGGTCGCCAGGGCGCTTATGGCCTAGGTCCTCGTGGGGTCGCTAGGGCTCTCATGGCCCAGTCCTCATGGGGTCGCCAGGGCGCTTATGGCTGGTCCTCATGGGTCGCTAGGCGCGCATGGCTAGGTCCTCGTGGGGTCGCTAGGGCGCTTATGGCCTGGGTCCTCATGGGGTCGCCTAGGGCTTATGGCCTAGGTCCTCGTGGGGTCGCCAGGGCGCTCATGGCCTAGGTCCTCGCGGGTCGCCAGGGCCTCGCTAGCGTTTTGGGGGCTTAACTTATAACCTGGAGTCCCTTTGTTGGGACCATTGTGGGCTTTGCCCGGCTAAAAGGAGCTTATGGCCTAGATCCTTCGTGGGATCGTCTTGGGCCCGCTAGCCTTTTATGGGGCTTGTCTTGCGAGCCCAGGTCCCTTTGTTGGGACCATTGTGGGCTTTGCCGACCCTAAAAGGGAGCTTATGGCCTAGATCCTACGTGGGATCGTCTTGGGCCTCGCTAGCCTTTTTAGGGGGCTTATCTTGCGAGCCTAGTCCCTTTGTTGGGACCATTGTGGGCTTTGCCACGGCTAAAAGGAGCTTATAGCCTAGATCCTTCGTGGGATCGTCTTGGGCCTGCTAGCCTTTTAGGGGCTTGTCTTATAGCCTAGTCCCTTTGTTGGGACCATTGTGGGCTTTGCCCCGGCTAAAAGGGAGCTTATGGCCTAGATCCTACGTGGGATCGTCTTGGGCCTGCTAGCCTTTTAGGGGGCTTATCTTGCGAGCCTAGGTCCCTTTGTTCGGACCATTGTGGGCTTTGCCAGCCTAAAAGGGGGCTTATGGCCTAGATCCTACGTGGGATCGTCTTGAGCCTGCTAGCCTTTTAGGGGGCTTATCTTTAGTGGTTCGCTTGCGACCCTGAAACACTAAGCAAATTTGTGCAAAAAGGTAAACATTGCAGAAATTCCATTTTCTTTCATTGATGATAGTTTTTAACATAAACCTTCAATTCTTCCAAAATTAAGCTAAGTACATAAAGTAGATTAGTTATGCGACATCAAGTATAGAACCTCCTTAAGTTATGAATGTTCCAAGGCCTTGGGAGCTCCTTTCCTTGCATGTTTTCTAGTCTGTATGTTCCTCTCTTCAGCACTTCAATTACTTTAAAAGGTCCTTCCCAATTTGCCTCCAAACCCCCACATGTTTGGACACTTCCACTTTTTTGAGCACTAGATCCCCTACTTGAAAGCTTCGCTCATGAACCCTTTTGTTGTATGCATTTTTCATCCTTCCTTGGGTCATTGATCTCAATAAACGCTTTGTCTCGCTTTTCTTGATGAGTTCGAGCTCGAGCTCTCTAGCTTCACTATTTCCCTCGGGCTCGTACCGAGCGACCCGAAGCAAGGTTTCACCAATTTCTACCGGCAAGATCGCTTCCGACCCGTACACTAGGCTGAAAGGTGTTTCTCCCGTCGAGGTCCGTGGGGTCGCTCGATATGCCCACAGACTCAGTAACTCGTCCACCCAATACGACTTCGCTTCCTCTAGCCTCGTTTTTAGGTGTTGTAGAATAATCCTATTTGCGACCTCGACCGCCCATTTGCTTGAGGGTTCCCCACAGCTGTAAAATTTTGCTTCACTTTATATTAGTCACACCACTCCCTAACCTTCTTTCCTTGAAATTGAGTGCCATTATCTGATATTAAGATTCTGGGAGCCCCATACCTACATGCAATATTTTTCCACAAGAAATTCATGACTTCGGTTTCCGATATCTTGGCCACTGCCTCGGCCTCAATCCACTTAGAAAAGTATTCCACCGCCACAATGATAAATTTCTTCTGAGCTCTAGCCATTGGGAAGGGACCCAAGATGTCGATTCCCCATTGATCAAAAGGACAAGCAATGGGGATCGTTTCCAGCTGGGTCGCTGGTTGGTGAGTTAGGTTCGCATGGAACTGACACTTCGCACATTTTTTAACAAACTCCATTGTATCCTTTGCCAAAGTTGGCCAAAAGTATCCTTGCCGGATCACCTTCTCGAGTGCCTTACCACCCGAGTGGTTACCACGATTGCCCTCATGAATCTCCTCATTACATAAATCGCCTCTCCGGACCGAGTCACTTTAGTAACGGTCCTCCTACCGATCTTTTATACAGCTCATTGTCTATCATTATGAACCGGGACGCTCTAACTTGGACCCTTCTAGCTTTTATCGGGTCCTTCTGGTAACGCCCCTTTTCTAGGAAATTTTTCAAGTCTTCCATCCAATCGATTGGGGCGTCAATTGCACAAACCAAAGCCTCGCTCGGATCTCGCTCGATGGGACCTTGCTCCGCTTAGCGTGTCCCAAGGCCGCCACCAACACAATTACCTTCCTCGAACTACTCCCACTTATCGCACTTGCGGCTGTGAGCTAGAGCATCGGCCGCTCATTTTCATTTCTTGGGATCTGCTTTGTAGTTGAAAAAATTCGAACTTTTCCATCAACCGCTTCGCTTTCTCCAAATAGTTAGCCATGGATCGATCCGGCTTCAAACGAGCCCTCAATTTGCATTGCCACTAATTGAGAGTCGATGTAAGCTATCGCCTTCTTCACATTACACTTCTGCGCCATTTTTAATCCTGCCAACAGAGCTTCGTACTCGGCCTCGTTGTTTGTCACCTCGAATTCGAGGCGAAGTGCCACTTCCACCTCGAACGAGCTACGCTTTTGCAATAATATCCCAGCTCCACCTCCAGTAGCCACCGCCGACCCATCCAGCAGAGCTTCCGACCCACTTGCTTCGCTAACGAAGTCAGCCAGGACTTGAGCCTTCACCGCCGTTTTACTTTGATATTTAATATCAAAAATGTCCACATTCTCCCTAAGAAATTGAATCATCAACACTTCTAGCTTCGAGTCCATTTGCAACCCTATCTTAGTGAACTTATCCGGGTCGCCTGGCTCGAGCTCAATCACTTTATATTGCTCCGTTGGCTCAACCCTATACTCCGCCATTGTCCTAGATTTTTTAACCTTATCCTTTTCTTTTTTACTTAGCCCAGCTTCCTCTTCGCGTGTTATTTGCTTTATAGTCCTCACTTCTCTCCCTTCCTTCTTCTTTTTTTTGGGGAAACGTTATAGCATTCTCTAGCCGTCTTACAGTCGCCTCGATTCGTCTATCCCTCCCGATGTAGGGAACTTCATCTTCAAATGATAAGTGGACACCACACTTGAAATTGATTCATCCGGGTCGCCCATAATCACATTATAAGCAAATGGGGCGTCTACTACCAGTACTTAATCATGATTGTCTTTCGGCACGGCGCTTCGCCTAGCGAGGTGGGGAGATCAATGGTTCCTGGGGGAACCACTTCGCTTCTCCAAACCCCATCGGAGTGTCAACCTGGACGTAAAGCGATTCATCTAGTTCCATCTTCCTCAACACATGCATAAATAATATATCCGCCGAGCTCCCATTGTCCACCAAAACTTTTTGTACAAATAAAATTGGCGATATCCATCGTGATAACCATCGGGTCGTTTTGCTGCCTCGACCCCCACGAGGTCACGACCATCGAATGTAATAGGGCTAGAGTTTTGGACGCTCATGACCTTTAGTTTCCTCTTAGAATCATGAGTGAGGTTACGCGCATGTTTCCTTCTTGCACTCGAGAATCACCTCCACTAGACCTCCTGTTATCATATGTATAACCCCTCGAGGTAGGTTATCTTCTTCGTGATTTTGCTGTGGCCTAGAGCGTTCCTCGGGCGTTCTTGCCTATGACCGCCTCATGGCGACCTCTCGACCGGCTTCGCGATTTGCGAGCCGGTGATCTTCGCCTAGGGTCCCGTTGGTCCTCCCCGTTCTTCTTTCAAAACAAAATTTTGTAAGTAACCTTGCTGGAATGAGTCTTTCAATCTCATCTCGCAATTGAATGCGATCCCCTCTAGTGTCGTGGCCATGGTCCTTGTGGGCGACAATATTTATCCATATTTCTTCGACCCGAGGTCGCCTTCATCTTTTTTGGCCACCTTAGCATGTCGGTTAAACTCAATGGCCATTAGAGCGTGACTTCGGGTGCGTTCAACAGTATATCTATTGTGCCTCGTCATTCTCCTGGGGCGATCTTGATCTGGACCTCGGTCAGCCTCTCTCGACCCTAAACCGAAGCCTCTCTCTAAGATCCCTCCTCGCGTGGAGCTTGAGCAACTTGGGACCACTCCCCGGTCTTTAAGGGCATTCATCTCCTCCTCTTGTATGTATTTTTGGGTCACTTCCATTAGTCGCTTCCTTATCGACAAAGTGGTTCGCGGCGGCGGCGATGCTAATGGTCCTTTTTGCAATCCAGGATAAGGATATTAGTCATCATGTCGATTCGCATATCTTGTACCTCCAACGCTTCATCATTGAACCGATTTATGAATTCCCTGAGCGACTCTTTCACCCCCGGCGCCTTATAGTGAACAAATGCGGTGACCTTCGAGCTCGCTTTTGGCTTGCGAACCGGTATAAGAACTTTCGAGCCACTGTCGTAAGAAACCACAGCTTCCTAGGTAATCCCCATGAACCATTCCTGCGCCGGTTAGCGTTGTGATGAATATTCTTGCATTCATGGCATCCGATCGTCCATACAATTGCATCACGTGGTCGAAAGCGGTGAGATGTTCTGAGGGTCCCTATTCCCATCATATTTTGGGAGATCGGGAAGCTTGAAGTTCGGCGTGACCACCTCGGCTAGGATCTCGGGAGAAAATGGAGATCCCCTTTCTCGCAAGGCGGATGTTATAGCTCCTCCGCCTCAAATCATCCAGGTTGTCGAGTAACATGCTCGATTTGTTCACTCGATTCGTGTATGTCCGTGGCTTATTGATCGGTTCGCCTACCTCCTCCTCCTCGTCTCCTCATCGCTGGTGGCTTGACAAACTGACTAGCCACCTCTTCCCAATCAACTAGCACTTCGTTTCGTTTTTCCACATTCCCCTTCCCCGGGGACTCGTGGGGCCTCCATAGCCTTCTCTTCGCCTTTCTCCAACATTTTTTCCAAATTTTCTCAAAGTCACTAGCCTTCATGTGAATCATCCGCTCCTCCTCCTCCCGAACGAAAAATGGTCCCGAAAGTGAAGCGGGCGGGTGGGTGATGTTTCTGGGGAGGGTCCTCCACGACCCCCACGAGGTGTCTTGGATGCATGCTTAGGTGTTTCCAATAGCTTCCGTGTCTCACTCCATCTTTAGCTGACCTCTTTCCCACAGACGGCGCCAACCGATTTAGGAAGGTAAATCGGATGACTTCGACCTACGGACCCACAAAGCGAGGTGAAGTGTGTTCCACGAGGCGACCTGCCAAGATCCCCAAAAAGCTAGGTGAGATACTTTGTTCGAGGGTACTGAAAACAGACGCACGTTAAAGCAATGAGGGATGGCTCCCACCAAGTGCCCTCCGATGCCTAAGTCGAATCGGTAGTTGAGGTACTTAGAAAGCTAAAGAGCGAGGTGATTTAGAATAATGACAAGTTACCTTTTACCTTGATTTCGTGTAGTATTTATAGATCTTGTTCGCCGGGTGAGGCGGATCACCGTACACGTGGCGCTCAATCGACGGTGTGTGGTTCGCGGACGACCCGACCCGGGATTCGGGTCGGTCGGGACCCATATAAAAAGTCGCGGATCCTGAGGGTACTTTGGTAATTTCGCGAGGCGAGGTCAAGATGGTCAACTCGACTGGCGGCTATGGTGGTAATTTCCACATCATTTACTCCCGCTTACTTTAGTAATTTATTGCTAAAGTGACTCAATTCAGGTCCCCGCATGCGAAGCGACGAAGAGCCCAAGCCATTGAATTTCGAAAGGATCCTCCAATCCGAGCCATTGAATTCAAAAGTCTTTTGATCGAGACCGTTGATTTTCCCGCCTTCTTCCTATATATATAAGATGGTTTTTCAACTTTCACTTTTTACATCTCTTATCCCTGATCACCTCATTTTGCACTCGCTCGCGACTAGATCTTGACTTCGTGCTCCTCTACTCCACTTGACTTAGAGGTAGGTTCTCTCTCTCTCTCTCTCTACTAAATTTCTTATTCTCTTATGGCGACCTCTCCTCCGTCTACACACGCCTCTCTCCTAGCTTGCGGTCGAACTCGGTTCGTCCTCGAACTCGGGTCGTCGACCCCACTCGTCTTCGAGCTCTTCTAAAGAGGGTAAAATGTAATAGATATAACTTCAATGTGATTTTTGTAATTTTCATGAACTTTTGGGTTTTTCGTTATTAGGTCGAACCCGGGGTACTTTTTGTGGTTATATAATAAATAAAAGACCAACTCTAGAGTAGCGACTTTAGGCAAAGCTGGCCATTCAAAGATCAATCAAGCAAGACAATAGAGGAAATACCCTTTCCATCCAATAATAACTTTGTTGTAAAAATCCCCGCTTAGCCCCGATTAATATCCCGCTTAGGCGCTAGGCCCCCCTTGTCCGCCTACGATTTTTTTTCCGACTAGGCCTACCTAATCCCGCTCAGGTCCCGCCTAGGCGCTAGGCCTCAGTCTGCCGTCTAACGAGCGCCTAGCGCTTTTTACAACATTGATAATAACACAATCCTCACGACTACTATTATATCAAAATCATATGGCAATTTCATCTCGAACCCCCAAACCATAATAACTATTTAATGTCTATTGGTCTGCGAATAGGAAAAATAATTGCATTTTTCCAAATAGCTTCAACATACTTGGCTGCTGATTACTAGGAAAAATGACAAAATTACAATGGCAAACAAAACAAATGCCGACGACATTCGCTGAAACAAGGTGGTTAAGACATCATAAAATATGTAGTTGAAGCTTGTTACAATATCTTGCTGCCATTAGCCCATTACAAACACTGGTCCTTTTTTTGATCTTGAGAAACACCAGCAGTTTTTTTCCGGCCTGTCAGACTAGATCAATTTGCTTACTCTCCACGAGTGGCTTTATAGACTTGTATGGTAAAGCATATAAATCATCCGCTTCGATGTTAACAGGCTCTTCGCTACTGTCATATATTTTCAATGATCGAAATTTCAGCAAACAGTTAAGCAAAAGACTAATGACTTTGAAAAGTTGTGATTTGGTGAATTACCCATCGTCAAGCTGAAAAGCTCCTAAATATCTCTTGCTTCTGCAGACAACATAGGCATCCAGCTGTGGCACTGGAACTGCCATAAATTTGGGACACAAATTTAGCGTTTCATATCACCCCGTTATATAGTAGACTAATCTTCATCAAAAGGCATCTATAGAATATCGAGAAAGAAATATGATACAAAAGAGATTGCAATTAAGTTCCAATTAACCAGGGCGGTTATGTTTCTCCTTCAACATTAAACTAAATCACACAAAAATTAAAACAATCACAAAGCAGATGTCCGCAAATACACTTATTTTTTTCATGTACGTCTAATTGTGAAGGAATTACATGCTTTCGTATCTGATAAAGCTTCTGGAGGCTAATAGTTCTTGTTAGTTTGCAATTCTAGTAGGGTACTTGTTAAGTAAATACAAACCGCATGTGGGCATTTGTAGTTTTGTAAGATAACTGAAGTTTTCTGTAACTAGGATAAATCTCAGGGTAGTTTTTGTAATTATCCCTATATTTTAAAGCAAAACTTCTTTGCATCCTTTTAGACATAAGAAGTACATAAAGAATTGAAATGCTTCAGGAGAAATTAACAGAAATAAAATTGGCTGAAAAATAGGAGAGTCAAGTATCAGAATAAAGCTAATAGTGATTGCTCACCCATGTCGTCGTCTTCGCTTGCTGCAGATTGCCTCAAATGGGATTGGTATTGATCTGGCAATTTTGTTAGTACAGATTGTTCAAGGTGATGTTTTATGTCTCCAGCACACCTGTACTTAATGTTAAAACAAGTAATTTTCACAAATTAGACCTGTTACAAGGAATGAAAAAAGGTTTCACCTCCTGGCAAACTTCTGTTCCTGTCTAGAAAGCCGATTCCATACTTCAGCAGTTTTCTGTATGTGAAAAACGTATTTCTCAATCTGCCACAAGTGAGGAACGATGGTAATTAAGAGGCATATCTCATCACAAAAGTTTAGTTCAAAGTTGTTAACTTATAGTCCACATCTACGAGCATTTTACACATCATATTTTGATCTAGCAGACTCATTTTTCGTTTTCTCCATCAATAGAATTTCAGAGTCGGTAATGGTAGCAGCAAAATTCAAATAGAGAGCCACAGCATGAGACGCCAGAAAGTTTAGCCCAAGGTTACCTTTTGAAGACGAGTGCGGAGATATGATCTCAACAGGAACATGGTCCTATCCAAGTCCATCTGGTAAAGGGACACTGTGAGTGGATCAACACCATTTTTCCCAAACTCGTCTACCATTTCTTCCTGAAAAAAAAAAAAGAAAAGTAGGTGGCACATTTATGAATGCGACATGCGAACTACACTCAATGCAAGCAAGAGATGACATTAGGCGAAAGCTCATTACATTTAAGTAGAAATTGATTCCATTTGTTTGTCACAAACGCAATATTCCCTGGAAAAGAGATGCACCTAAGGAAACACACATGTCATATAGGAGCATTCATTTTAGAATCCAATCATGTTCTAGTGAACCAAGGGTAAACCATGAAAAACATTAGAAAAATGTCCTAAACAGTGTGTAAGGTTTCATTTATAATCTCCAGAAGAAAATCAGTACACTTTCAGACTTTTCAACATTGTAATGAGAGCTACTCTGGATATAACCATTGATAGAATGAACTTAAGGGAGAGGAGCTCTGAAGCCAATCTTAGGTATGTATGAAGTAGCTTTTCTCAAGCTGAGAGGGGAATTTTAGACAAAACCTTCATATATATAGCACTAACATAAACAAAAGCTCCAATCTTTTACACTTAACACAATCAATTAGCAACAGTTGCAACGTATTAGGACATTTCAAAGTGCAACTTCCACAAGAGTAGTCAGATTTTAGCAAATTGCATGCTGTCTAAATCCCATTATTAGCAAAATCACATACAATCATGATCCCTTTAACAATTTATCCCAAATCTCATGACAAACATCAATAATTCATCGAAAAAACTGTAAAGAAAATGTATATACAAGCAATAATTTTGGATAAGAACAAGAAAATATTTATTTAATACCACAGGTTCTTTCTAACAACCAGCAAAAGGGACACGGGCAGTAGGAGAAGTAAGATTATTCGGAAATTAAATATAAACAAATTGTTCACCATTAATTGGATCTGTTGGCGGGACCTCTGAACTAAATCGGCGTCGAATTTGAGAATCTCTGGCGCCGCCTTCTCGTTCCGCCACGACCTTTTCAGCAGCTCAGCATCGGTCGTCGACATCAATGACTCATAATCATCTGCAGCAGAGCTTTCTCCTGCACCTGAATCCATATGATAATCTCTAATTTCTTGTTCGCTCTGATTCTGGAGAGAGAAAATATGTTACTTTTTGTTTTTTGTTTTTTGTTTTTTCGCTTTTTCTATTTAAGTGGAATTAATTGGGATGAGGGGATATGAAATGGCGCCAAAATGTTGATAGTCTACACCGTTAGAGATGTTAAACGGACTGGCCCTAGTCCTATAGGGTCAGACCTAACGGGCATCGGTCTAAACGGGCCACTACTATGCGGGCTGGCAATATGCAAATCTAATCCTAACCTTGGCGGGCTTCGGGCTAAACGGGCCACTATCGAGCTACAAGTCAAAAAAATAAAAAATATATATATAAACCTAAAATTTAAATTAAGCACGTATAACATTAAGAATCAAAACTCATTTTAGTAAATAAACATCATCAACTAAGTTTTTTAAAACTCATTTTAGTAAATAAACATCATCAACTATGTTTTTAAAACTCATTTTACTGCTATCACATATGCTCTAGGTCTTCTCTAATATTGTTTTTTTTTTAACAAGAATTCATTTTTAAAATTCATTTGGTGCAGCGTTTCTTTTGCAGGAGTTTTGCATTCTATAATTAAATTAAAGTTTTAAATTTGAGTTTACAATTATTAATGTCCTATCAAGTATCACATATGCTCTAGGGTCTTCGACTCTTCTCTAATATTGTTTTTTTTTTTAACTTATTTCATTTTTTCCATTAAATATTTGTAATTTGGTGTAATGTACATTGCGATAGTCTTGATTTCAAATAATTATCACTATTGAAAAACATAAGTAGAACTGAAGTCTTAAGAAATTCAAAATAGCCTTATCACAATTCACAAGGCTATATTTCACTGCTTGAAAAATCAGTTGAAGATAAAAAAAATTAAAAAATAAAAAATAAAAAAGCTACTCCGTAGCAATTGGAATTTTGTTAACTTTGGGAGAAAATTTTCCGGATCCTGGACAAATTTACACACAGATAGAAAGGATTCAGAAGTAAATAGGTGCTAAAAAAATCTAAATCTTGTTATTCAAAAAACATCCCAGAAAAAAAAAAAAAAAAAAAAACAATCTCTAATATTCCTAGATTCAAATAGCTGCAAATCTAAGAGCACAACTCATAAAAGAAAAAAGAAAACGACTTACCGTTGAATCGCTGATATCCTACGGCGGGCGGTGACTGGCAGTGGTGAGGCTTGAGCAGCAGCGCGACTCAATAGCTATGTCCTACGGTGGGCGGCGAACTTGAGAAGGGTTTCAAACTTTCAGGTGAAAATTTTTCCAAAGATTTCATTTTAGAGTGAATTTTTTTTTTTTTCAGGATGTATGATTGTTTGAGGAAAAAAATTAAAAATTTTCAAAGAAAATCTCATTTCTCTATAAAATTAATTTATTTTTATTTTTCTTTTTATATTTTTTAATACTCAATTATATTATTTATTTATCTCTTTCTCTCCCTATTTATATAAAGAATTCCGATAATTTCTTTAATTTATCACTATTTTTATTATTTTTCTTTTAATTTTGTTAACAAAAGATATAAAATGAGATTCATATTGCCTATTTTTGGATTATTTTTTTATTTTTTTTTCAATTTTCTTACATTATATTTTACACTATTATTTCCACAAAAAATTTCACAAACAATCAATATCTCTAAAAGATTCTCTATCACATCAACATAATCTATCACTTTTTCTCTACACATACAACTTTCACTTTTAAAAAAAAAATCACAACTATTCTCTTAGAAAATGAAAATGGATGGAATGAAAGTACAACCAATCACAGTGAGAGTTTCAATTTCAATTTCATTAAGTTTTAGTGTTTACTTACTTTCAGTTTTGTGTTATTATTTATTACACTCTTTTTCGTTAAAACGAAATTAACAAAAAAAAAAAAAACCCAGATTTTAAACAGGCCAGAAAATCTAGCCCTAACCCTTTTTTTTTGCGGTTTTAAACGGATTGGTCCTCTGGGCCCGGTCCATTTAACATCTCTATCTAGCACTAATATAGTCAACCCATGTAGTCAATAAAGTATTTTAATATAAAATCTAGCATCTTATATGATGTAGGACCTTATAATATGTTTTTAAAAAGTTTAGTCAAACATCCTCTTAACCATTTTAGCATCAGTGTTTAACATTTTTGAGTCACACTACTAGAGGATCAGAACTAATGTACATGCACATATACAAATATTGTTTTGGAATAAAAACACTAAATAAAGATAAAAGAAAATTAACATTAATTCATATATGTCACTCTTAAAATACATTAAGTTGGTGTTAACAATCATGAAGGCTTATCTCCCCAATCATATATTTTTTTATAGACACCTCGTTTTGGGCCTGAGAAATAAATACCATCATTTCTTGCCGCCCAAGAACACACATAATGGGTGCAATTAACTTGCACATCAAAATTAAAAGCATCGAATGCTTTGTTTTTAGAATTCCACCAAAGATGACAGAAGAACAAAGTATATCCTGGAATATTACAAAATCTCCAGTTAAAATCTTGATGCACACTAAGTGTATGATATCCAAGATCGTCATTCTTAGACGCACAATGTAACTGCATCGCATAATTTGGAGGAAGGTCATTAATTACATGAATCTCATATTTACGGCTGAAGATACATTTGCTTTTAAGTTCAAATGCTTGGAGAAGGCTAGCTATCGTGAAAAAAAGCATTAATATGAGGTTTATGATTGTAGGGTCTCTCATTTTTCAAAATATATATGTCTAATTGTTGAAAATAATTAGTTCTCACCCTTGAAGTTCCTTTTTATAGGGTTTAGATAGTTGAATTACCAAAAGCAGAAAACTTTGAAAATTATGTCATTTTTGAAAAGATTGATGGACTTATAATCACCAAGTATATACATAATCTGCTATCAAAAATATATATACATAATCTTGTAGAGAATATGAAATCTAACATAATTAGATTGTGGGAATCTAGCTGGTTGCACTGCACTTTTATATATATCAATGAAATTAATACAAAATTCTGAAAATTTATATAATCAATGATAGCTGCAATGAAATACAATTACGTAATTGTTTTGAAATAACAACACCACTGTACATAAATATTATTGGGGAGAGATACATATAATCAATTATACCTACAATGAAATACAATTACGCAATTGTTTCGAAATAATAACACCATTGTAATTTGTACATAAATATTATTGGGGAGAGATACATCCCACATCGATTAAACACTTGGGTGGACTGTGGTTTATAAGTGAGGTCAAACCGTGAGGCAAACCCGGCCAAAGCAAATGGTACCTCTTTGTTGACTATTATGATTTGTTTTATGATTTTTTTAATACTTTTTTGGTATAGAATATTTCAAAATAAGCTTATTGTATTGCCAATTTTTTTTTTTTGGCAATATGACTCTTTGATCTGCATATTGTTTGGTCTGCCAATTTTGAAATCATCCACATCTCAAGTATTTTTATCTTCAACGGGGTTCCAATAATTATCAAAAAATTAATCTTATAAGTTCTTATTGTTTTTATTTACTAATGATTGCTTGCCACAAATGAAATAGACACTCAACGTTGCCGAGTTTTGAATGTTTATTGAGCAATTTTAGATTATGGCTAATTTATTATTTCTCAATTGATGTATCTAATGTGCCTAATATATTCAACTTTCAAGTAAAACATTTTGGACAGATGAGTTCAAATTTAAGTGTTTTTTTAATCAATCGAAAATATATTAAAAAATGAAAAAGTAGTTATGGTCACAAGCCGATACGGTAGCAAAAACCAAAATAAAAACCAGAAAAAAAAAGCATATTGATCACAAATCGACCAAATAGCTAAATGTTTGGGGATTCAAATTTAAGTGTGAAGGAATTGAATCATATTTCTTTCAAATCTAACACAAGTCCACATCTTCCTCAAAAAAAAAAAAAAAAAAAAAAAAAAAAAAAGTCCACATCTAGATCTCTATCATACTTGCTCAAAAAAAATGAAGGAATTGAACATTTTCTATATATTTCTTTCCAACAACTTGTACGGCGTGTTGCCTTTATCCATTTCAATGAAATTCTTATGCATTTGATCACAACTAAAGCACACACAAAAGAAATAATGTTTTGGAATAAAACAACTAGATAAAGATAAAGGCAAGTTAATAAATTTATTCATGTAAATCACTCTTAAAATACATTAATTGTAATGAACAATCATGCCCAATCATGATATTTCTGGTAAAAAGTTTGCCCATTGGCAAAAAAATAATACCACGACTTGGAACACTTATAATAATGAGGTTTACAATCAAGTTGCAAATCTGGGCTAAAAACATCGAATGCTGCATTTTTGGAATTCCACCAAAGATGACAGAAGAATAATGTAGATGTTGGAATATTACAAAAACTCCAGTTAAAATCTTGATGCACACTAAGTGTATGATTTCCTAAATCGTTGTTCTTAGAAGCACAATGTAACCTTAGCGCAGAATTCGGAGGAAGATCATTAATTACATGAATCTCGTACTTGATAGTGAAGATACATCTACGTTTAAGTTCAAATGCTTGAACATGATTGACTATTATGAAAAGTAATATTAAGAGGTTGACGGTTGCAGGATAACTCATTTTTCCAAAATATATGTCTAATTGTTGAAGATAAATCAATTCTCACCCTTGAAGCTCCTTTTATAGAGTTTTAGATAGATAATTTATAAATTATGTCAATTTGAAAATATTGATAAATTTTTGTAACTACCAAAATATACAAAATCTAGTAGAGAGTATGAAATTTAACATAATAAGATTATTGGAATCTAGTTGTTGCACTATACTTGTAATGTATGTATATGATATATCTACATCTATACAAATGAAATGCAAAATTATGAAAATTTTATAAAATTAACTACAATAATGATAGTTACAATGAAATCAATTACATAAATCTTGAAACAATAAACACACATGTATATATATGTTTGCGCACACAATATTATGCAAATTCTATATAAAACATAATGAATTTGAATGAAAACATAATGATTTTTCTTATTTGTTCTAAACTAGGTTTGTTTTCCCTCTATTTTCCTTGGCAAAAACTCATATAGGACCATTTTACGTGTCTCAATCCATAAGACGGATTCTATTTTGACCCGCGAATCTTGTTGACCAGGCCCGCGGGTCAACTGCAGTTCCTGCCTTTTTTTTTTTGTTTTTCTTCCTCAGTTAAAGTAACAGTTTAATAAGAAAAAATATCGGTTATTCTAGATAAATTATCATATTTTTTAATATAGTCACAAATTATGATTACATTATATTAAATGACAAATAAATATATCGGAGTTAAGAGTAACATCTTTATGAGTAAAAATATATATTTTTGAGATAAAATATCATGTTTTAAGAGTGAAAATATCTGTTTTTTAAATAAAATATTATTTTTAATAATAAATACAAAGAAAGATGAGTAACAAATATAATAGAGTTAAAGTAATACTTTTATAAGTAAAAGTATTTATTTTTTGAGATAAAGTAACATATTTTTTAATATAGTCACAAATTATGAATATATTACAACATATATATATATATATATAACATAGTTAAAGTAACACTTTTATACGTTAAATTATGTATTTTTTGAGATAAAATATCATAGTTTTTAATATAGTCACAAATTAGAATGAAGGAAAGAAGGAAAAATAAAGAATAAACATGATGTAATTAAAGTAATATTTTTATAAGTATTCATTTATTGATATAATGTATCATGATTTTTAATAGACTTGAGTTCGATTCATAGCTTCTTCATTTAGAGACGTTTTTAATTTTTATTCAATTTACCAGACATATTTATGAATGACTTTATATAAATGGTTACATTAAAATTGCATAACAAACATTAGTGGTGTATTGGTAGAAAACCATCTTGACCATGTATAGGTCACAGTTCGATTCCAATCTAATGCTAAGGCAATTATTTTTTTTTCCTCTCTCTAAATAACAGGTCTGCGGGTTGGCTGGATGGCGGGAGGGTGGGTAGGGTTGTAGGATCCACGGGCTGGTGTGTGATTGGGCTGTAGGATCCGCGGGCGGGTGGATGGGTGGGGCTGTAGTGGTGTGGTGGTAGAAAACCACTTTGATCATGTATAGGTCACGGGTTCAATTCCAATCTAGCGCTGATAACATGTCTGCGGGTTTGCTGGCGGGCGGGTGGATATGGGTGGGCTGTAGAATCCGACTTATGAAATAGGATCCGTAATACGGTTCTACAAGAGATCTACTCCTTTTCCTTTATATGTGAAATGAAGTATAATAATAATAATAATAATAATAATACTAATAATAATAATAATAATAATAATAATAATAATAATAATAATAATAATAATAATGTATTAAAAGAGTGATTGATTTAGGTTATTTAGAATGTTTTGTAAGTTTTTCTATTTTATAGGATATTTTTGGAACTTGAAAGATGTTTAGTACTATTTTTAAAATAATATATTGAGATATTAGGGAAAAAATCATTGGAGCTTATTATAAATGTTCTAAAAAAATTGCAATCTTTAAAGTATTTTGAGGAAGCATATAAGCTCAATAAAATACTCTTTCATATTCAAAAAAACGTTCAAAGAGCATTCAGGAAAATAAAAAATATTAAAAGTTTATTTTATTTAAAATAAATTGATAGCTTTTCTGCAAGCTAGTATTGGGGGACATATGGAAAACTAAAAACTGAAAAATAAAATAACACTTTTGAGTTATAAATATATTTTTATTACCCAAATAAAATAAAATAATTATAATTATAATATTATAAAGCATTTTTTGGAGTCAACTTGCATTCCAAACTAAAACAATTCCCTTGCCCCCGAGCGTACCTTCCCATTTCGCTCTTTAATCCGCTCTACCCAAAATTAGGGTTTTCAATTTATGTTTGAAAACCCAAAATTTCCGCACTTCCAATCACATCCTTTCTCGTTAGGGTTCTCTATGCGAATTTCTCCTTCACAATTCTCTGTTCAAGCATCGCAGGAGAAAGCCGTCGAACGGTAATTCTGGGCTAATTCATGTCTTAGTTGCTCGGCGTATTTTTCTGAATTGGCACGAGATTTTATGATTGAATTACTGTAATCAATGCAGAGGTTTGAATGACATATTTTATCATTCTAAGTGATTATATTTCTACGGCTCCATGGCCTCAATGCTTGTAGAATGCATTTTTTTTGAGTCTGTGGTTTACGTGGGTCAAATATTTGTATAGTTTAGTTTCGGTTATGAGTTTGCGCAAATATGATTAAACAAATATTCGGCAAGCTTCCACGGAAGCCATCGTCTAAGTTGTCGCAGTATGATTCGAACAATAATGACATCTCAGCTTTTGCCTCTGTCAATTTAAATTCGACTTCAGCTGATCTGGGTCCTTCTCGGCCCACTAGCAATGGGACTTATGCCCCGACAATGTCAAGCCAAGGGAAAATATTGGGACCTCAAGTGGCCCCCACATTAGCGAATTACGTGGCTGCTTGCGAGGCGCTACCGAGCTTGCGGGATGTCCCAAGCTCAGAAAGACAGAATCTGTTTATCAGGAAGTTGAACATGTGCTCTGTAGTGTTTGATTTCACCGAGCCCACCATGAATTTGAACGAGAAAGATGTTAAGAGGAAGATGCTGCTTGAGTTGGTCGACTATGTATCTTCAGTAAATTCGAAGTTCAGTGAGGTTGCCATGCAGGCGATGACCAAAATGCTCTCGGCTAATCTGTTTAGAGCATTGCCTTCACCCAATCATGATAGTAAGCTGTTGGGTGATGTTTATGACCCGGAGGATGATGAGCCAACTGCGGAACCCTCTTGGCCACATCTTCAGATTGTGTACGAGTTCTTATTGAGATTTGTATCTTCATCAGAGACAGATGCTAAGCTTGCCAAAAGATACATTGACCATTCATTTGTGCTGAAATTGCTAGACCTTTTTGATTCGGATGATCAAAGAGAGAGGGAGTACTTGAAAACAATTTTACATCGTATATATGGGAAGTTTATGGTGCATAGGCCATTTATTAGGAAAGCAATCAATAATATATTCTACAATTTCATTTTTGAGACAGAGAAGAATAATGGGATTGCAGAACTGCTGGAGATATTGGGAAGTATAATTAATGGGTTTGCTTTACCTTTAAAGGAAGAGCATAAGCTTTTTCTTGTTCGTGCATTGATTCCCCTTCACAAACCAAAGTGCATGTCTGCTTACCATCAACAGCTATCCTATTGTATAACTCAGTTTGTGGAGAAAGATGTCAAGCTAGCTGACACTGTAATTCGCGGTCTTTTGAAGTACTGGCCTCTAACTAATAGTTCCAAGGAGGTTATGTTCATTAGTGAACTGGAGGAAGTCCTGGAAGCAACACAGGCTGCGGAATTTCAACGTTGCATGGTCCCATTGTTCCGTCAGATTGGTAGCTGTGTCAACAGCTCACATTTTCAGGTACTTGGTTTTGATTGATATTTACCAAAGTGGAAGCAAAAACCTAATTATTTTCATGCCACAGTCTGCCACTTGAATGCACTTAATCCGCTTTTGTTGTATTTCAGTTCTGTTTTAACGTTTAGCTTTCCACCATCGATCATGGGAAGTTTTGCTTTATTTGCATTTTCTTTTGAAATTGTGCCTGTGTCATACTTTGCATGCATCATTATTGCTGAAGCCTTTTTTCGAGAAGAAAGTGGGAGAACATATTGACCTTAGCTGTCTGCTGTTTTTAACTAATTTACATTGATGGTTCTATTCAACATATAAAAGTGCACCAATCTGATTCATTCCCCTTAACATCAACCACACTTCAACCAATTTCATCGTGAAAATTGGATTCTAAATAATGATGATTTAGTGGTGGGGTTAAAATAGCAGGATTATGGTGATCGGCATGCATATATTTTTAAGCTGAATTAAGGGAGATTCGGTGTATTCATTCATTGAACATAATCTCAATTTTCACACAAAAACCAATAAATTCTCAAAATTCAGTTTTCAACACTTGAAACTAAAAATGAACTATATGAATATAACCACACAAGACAGTAATATGTTTAATGCCCTTTTTATAGTTCTTTTGCATTTGTAACAGACAAATAAGTATTTTAGATTTTATGTAGCTGAGTTTAGTTCAGTTTTAGGGTTGATCAGTTGACGTCCAATTCAGGCCAAGCTCGAATAGTAACAAAAGCAAGCTATGAGTTAACCTGAACTGAGAACACGTTAGGTTTGTTGGGTTCCCCCCCTTCCCCGCAGGTAAAACCCTTTGATGCTTAAATCAAGTTGAGTTCAGGACATGATAAATAGACATATACCAAAACTATATTACTGTAAGTAGAAGATTAAGATTCACATTACCCGTTTGCTGTAGCAAAGGTCGGATATTAATAGACATTTATCCAATGTTAGGCACGTGAGTTTTATTTTGCAAGGGTGATCTTAGCTTATCAATATTGGTGACGTGTGGTGCATTCAATGGAATTCATAGGGTCAACCTGTATCTCATGCTTGGATTGTGTTGTCATGAAAATACGTGGACCCTTTGTTTAGTGAAATAGACCACATTTTAAGGGTAAAATGGTTAGAGTCTGCATTCCTAGTTTGTTAAATATGGGACAAAAAAAAACTGCATTTATTTGTTTGAGTATCTTATGAATATTTGTTAAAAGTTGCAATGAAAAATCGACAAAGAATTATGGATATGGTTAATATATGAATTCGTGGATGTTTGGGTAAAATACATGTAAAAAAACATTTAGGAATAAAAATACGGCTTATTTTGATGTTATTTTTATATGTATTGTGTTGATACTTATGTTTAAATTATGTAAAAATCATCTCATAAGTATTTTTATATTTTTTATTTGTAATTATGACATAACTTAAAGATAATATCTAATCATAATTATTATGTATAAAATAGTATATTATTTAATACTTGTATTTAACTTTTAAATGATTTTATATTTGGATATTATAAATATTTGATATATCGTAGTATTATTCGTCAAGTATGATAATGAGTAGAATGTAGAAATAATACGTGTACTAAATGTTGAGTTATACACTGGTTTAGAATATGTAAGGGAAATGGAAGTATTATTTTAATCATTCAACTTATGTGTATTATGGATATAATACAAATTTTAAATTTTAATAATAGAGTATGTATTTAGCCATTAGGTTGCAATGATCTTTACTCTGATCGGGAATTCTTTTAACTCTCCCACAGTAGTTCACATTGTGGTCCGAGCCCCTTTATGCAAAACATTGTTCTCATCATTTATATCTTTATATATTTTCCGCTCTCTGCCTTGGAACAAACATCTCTAGCAATTCTATCTTTTGCTTTTCTTGGTCATGAAAGTCATATGAATATCTTTTTCACTCTCCCTCCGACCGTTATCACTCCATCGATCTGCTTGATAAAGATCTGCTTGATAAAGAAATGGTTTCCATAGTCATTTCCCGAGACATTTTTCCAAATTGAGTAGTTGGAACATACCTTTCAACCTCAAATTTTTTCGACATAATTTCGTGGATATAAACTTTTAAGTATTTTTCTTGAACTTGAGCAAGTTTTTATTTGGAATGATTTTATTTTCTCATCTTAATGATCTTTTTCACTATGCATGTGTCACCATCAACTTTGAGTATATGCGCAACTAAGGAGGAGCTGGTCCAGTCCATATTTATATAGGATCTGAAATAAATGTTGAACGTATATTTTGTATGCACTGTATCTTAAGAAAATATGTATGTGCATTATTGCTGATGCTGCTAGTTTTTGCTGGAGATCTGAAAGCTTGATCTCTTTTTCCCCTCTTTAACTTTCTACTCGTATGATTGAGAATGTTGAAAAGAAAATGCTACGCACAAATTAAGATCAGAATTACTAATATTGATTACATGCTATAAATTAGCTCAAACTGCAATGAGATTGTGATTGCTTATGTTGAAGGATGAAAATCTTTTTAAAGCAATTTTTTTTTTTTTTGAGATGATTTTTAAAGCAGTTCATTATTTTCCTTGTATGCTAGTTTCACGTATTAACCTTCGGTCAAACGTGAATTTAGCAGCTTCATGGTAAGTATCTTTATATATCACTGTGCTTATGTTCAGCATTGTTATCCATACATGTCCATGTCAACATTGTCATCTCCAGGCCAATTAAATTATTTAGATCCCGCTTTTGATGCATTTATGATTTATTGGATGCAAAACCAGAACGTTAAGGTTTATTATACCTTTTTGACACCCTAGCTGTTTGATTGTTTATTGATTTGTAGAGTTATGATCAAATGAATTTGGTAGATGATAAAAGCAGATTGATGGCATTCATGTTGGAACCAATGATTTAAAAACCGGACGACGGCCGGTTCGACCGGTTCAATCGGGAACCGGTCACTGGTCCGGTCCGAAAGACCCTACGAAAACGGATTTCCGATTTAACCGCTTCCGACCGCAAGAACCGGCCAAATCGGTGTAAACCGGAACCGGGTGGTCCAACCGGTTTACCGATGAAAAAGCACAGAAAAGGAAAAAAAATGACTGCCCTACCTGAAATCCCATTCGGCCATTTCAAATTCATCCATCTCTTTTACTTCTTTCAATTTTCGAAATTTCTTAACGCTTCTCCTATGCATATATATGTATATATACAGATCTGTCTGTGTATCAGTGTATGTGCGTGGGTATGTCTGCGTGTGGGTTGGTGTTGTGTGTTTGTGTGTGTGTAGCGTTTTGAGGTGTATGTGTGTCCGTGTGTGTGCATCTGTGTGTGGTCAAGTTGATCTGGTTTGTGTGTGTGTGTATGTATGTGTGTAGCTTAATAGCTTTGTATTTGACTTTGTGTGTGTGTGTGCGCGCCTATATGTGTGCTTGGGAATGTGTTTTACAGTTGTCCATATCATGTGGGTGCTTGTGTGTCATTAATTTAAGCAATTAACTTATATTATTTTTTACTAAATAAATGATTTTATATGTATAATATTATGTGATTAGTTTTTATTTGGCATGAATTTATATTTGTGTGTATATCTGGTGATATATAAATATATTTGATTATATATATTATATAACTAATATTATTTGGAAGATTATATATTTTATATTTAATTTTTATTAGGCCGGTTGAACCGCCGGTTGAATCGGTCCGACCGGTTGAACCGCGAACCGGTGGCAACACCGGTTCGTTCATCGGTCCGGTTTTTAAAACATTGGTTGGAACCGAGTCCCCGACTGATTGCTTATTTTTCTTAGGGATATTTATAAGACCTACCCCTGAGGTTTTGCCTAATAAAAAAAAAACTCAATTATCTTTCAAAATTACAAATATCCCCTTGATATTTTTTTATATTACAAATTGAACCGGGGGTATTTGTTCTTCAACTGGATGTTTGTAACACCCTAAGGGGTTATTTATAATTTTCAAAGATAATTGGAGTTTTTGTAATTAGGCTAAACATCATAATAGCATTTGTTCCCTTTTTCATTCCTTTGCCTCTCTCACATAATATGCACACACGACGGAGAGAGTGAATTGAGTGACGTCTTTAGCCAGACAATTCAACATCATTACTGTAAATGTAACATTTCTTTTCTTCCTATTGGCGTTGACAGGTAGCAGAACGTGCACTCTTTCTTTGGAATAACGACCACATAAGAAATCTGATTATTCTGAACCAAAAGGTGATACTCCCTATAATACTCCCATCATTGGAGAAGAATGCACGCGGACATTGGAACCAGGCTGTTCAAAGTCTAACACTCAACGTGCGAAAAGTATTCTCAGATGCTGATCAATCTTTTTTCGACGAGTGCTTAGTGAAATTCCAAGAAGATGAAATGAAAGAAAAGGAAATGCTGGAGAGACGAGAATCAATCTGGAAGCGGTTAGAAGATGCCGCTGCTTCCAAAGCTGTGAGAAATGAGGCTGTGCTTGTATCTATATTTCCTTCTTCTGTTGCTATAGCTACCAGCACTAATTCGAGGTCAGCTATAGGGACCTGAGTGCAAACCTGGAAATCCCTAGTGGCGAAACAGTAAAATGCTGGAAACTTGGAATTTTTTTTTTCAAGGCTAATGATTCGTAATCGTTGCCTGGTTGAATACTCGTATTTTCAGCTGAAGTTGAAGAAGGTGAGTTTTGTGGATATGTTTGGTTCGTGTTTTCCATTTTTTCTTTCGTTTTGCGGAGGCGATGGGGTGCGCTCGTTTTTTTTCACTTGTCAGCCAACAGGCCTGCGTCATAAGGATGCTGGCCGAAAATCTCCAATTTGTACGTGATAACTGTGTATTTCTGGGTACTGATGCAAAAAAGATGTTCTTTTGTAATGTAAAAGAAATTTTATCAGAGTTTGTGCAGATTTTAAATGCACAAAATCTGATCAGGAGTGATCTTGTAATTTCATTGTTCCTTTTGTGCCTGTCTGTAGATCCTTGATACATGTTTTAATATGCTATATTCTATTTCTGTCATTCTGTGATCGTAGAAAGTGAAGAATAATTAACTGTCTGGCCAAGTCATAAAATCAGGCTGGTCCAGGCCGGAATTTAGTCTAGCTGCCATTTCCTATATCATTCCTCAGCCCAACAACACTTTACTTGTCTTATTGGTTCTGGCCCATTGGGTTTTGGTCTGTTTGGGTGGGCCAAAATAAGCCCAGTTTTTTTGGGTCACTAAAATGAAACCCAATTGGCCAGGTTGGGATGGGCTGGTTGGGCCGGACCAATTTTTCTTTTAAAAAATAAATAAAATAAAAAATAATAATTTTAGCTACACAAAACCATCAAAAATCATATGAATAATCTCTTTTCCAATATAAATTGCCCATAAACGAAATTTGACTAAATCTTAGAACTGATTTTATAAGCTTTCCACTACGGCCGTGCATATATATCTTACTTTTTTTTTTTTTGAAAGGATATATATCTTACTAGAATTGGTCGATTGCATCTTGTCTGGATCTATTTTAAATAGTATTTTATCTCATGTCTCATTGTTATTAAGTACATATTAATTGGATTTTATCCGTTCTCAGTATATAAATGTTTATAATAATGAATATAACTTTAAAATTTATTTTAAATTCAAATGTCCACTTAATTTTTCATGTAATAATTTCACTAATTAAATGTATATCTTTATGATAATTTTAAACATAAAATTATGAATAATAAATAACCATGATTGTGTGCGGGTATAATTATGTCATATACGTTTTTTCATATTATACTTAGAAATTAGAATCAAGAATATCCCAAATCTGTAAAAGGAGAATTCCATTCTTTCATTTTAAAATAATATGTCTATATTATACAAATTATACAATAAAGCAGTTTAATTGCTTGGGCTCCACACACGTTATTCCATTGTCCACACCAAAACTTTATATGCCTTAACTACAATCCAAAAACCAGACAAATGTGGAAAAAGAAAAGGCATCCAAGAGGTAAGAACATCCAGTTAATTATGCTTAAAAAGAAAAGTAAGTATGTTTTGACTAAATAAAATAAAAAATGCCTTTTTTTTTGCTCCAAATAGTTGAAATTTGACCTAGAGTATTGCAATTTTTTTCTACCTAGATTAAACTAAGAAATAAGAATAATTCTATTTTAATTACTAGTCAAAACAAACAATTTCCATTAATTAATTAGATTGATTAATTACCATAGTATCAAAAATTATCCTAAAAAGCCTTTCAAAAGAAAAAAATCCTAAAAATTATTTGAATGAGAGTCAATAGTTTTTGAATTCGTTTTTATGATGTATTATGACAATGAATTCTTTAGAATCTTCCTTTAATAGGATAATTAATTTTCTGATTTTGCTCATTGTGTAATAAAATAAAAAATGATTGAAGATAAGCTCCCTTTAACATTTTATCTTCTTAATTTTAAAAAAAATACATAAATCAACTAACTAAAATAGTTTAATATTTTGACGTTTTTTGCATGCAGTATTTTTTTATCACTGTATTTCTGAATAAAATTTACCCCAAATAGTTGCTTTGACATTTCATGTACTTTATTTGATTTTCCTAATAAACATGTTGGGGCACAGACCTTTTTTTTTAATTAAAAAAAAAGATAGCTGTGATAAAATATTTTCATCTATTTTCGTCCCTTTTTGGGGGAAAAAATGAAAATATGTAAATAGCTCTCATGTTTCAGGTTTTTGTCACTGTTCCATTTATACATTCCAAAATGTTAGCGGAAAGATTGCGTTGACCACATTAATGTCGGCGCCTATTCAAACGTCGACTGGCTGAGATCAAGAAATTGATTGGGTTCAACGGACAGCTGAAAGGGGAAGGAGACGAAGATCAAGGTAGCGGCGGATTTGCAGCGCCGCCGGAGATTAAGAAAAACTGTGTTTTGTTTGATTGATTTTTTTGGAGGTCTGAATTGCGGGAATTTTGGCGGGACTGCGGCGGTTGGTGGTTTTGTTGGCGTTTTTTTTCTTGCTTGCCCTTCGGAGTTATAGGTATGGATATTCTTGATAACACTGGTAAATTCTGGAAATGAAGTTATTGGAAAATTTGATTAATTTAGATGGGAAATGAATAATGTTACGGGGGTTTTGGGGTTAAAATGGAAGTTTGTAGTGAAGTTGGGCTTATGCAGGAAAGATATTGTTGCTCATTTCTGTGTTGTATAAGAGATTGATTGCCTGTTTTTTCATTTTGTGAAGTGAAGGATAGTATTATTTCTTCAGAAATGTAATAATATGTCTGTATTGTCTCTTGGGTATGATTTCTGATTCTTGTCTTGTTAACTATAGCAGATATTAGTAATCCAGATGAAGGATTGTCAAAAGAGATGCAAACCAAACAGCACAGACAGTGTTATTGCGATGCTAATGGGTTTTGATAAGCTCCACCTGCAGCAGCCCTCCCATGAAAAACACAGGGTGCTATCTGAAAGCTATGTCCGTAATGCTGCTTCAGTAGGTCTAAGACCGGGCAGTTTGGTTTCTATTGGACGTTCACGTAGCACAAATAATGAGATTGAGCACAAAGTGAAGGGCGTGTCTGGATTACAGATATCCGAGGGTAAGAATGATAACATTCTTCACAAATGCGTTAATTCAAGTACTAGTAAGGTGAAAAGCGTTGTACGAATCCCAAAACCTGCTGGTGCTTCGGTTTCAAAGTCATTATTCGGATCCAACTACGAAGACAGAAGATCCAAAAATGGAGAGCATTGTCCTTCAAGAAATGTCCTGAGATATCAACAGAAACATAAACACGACTCAGTTGCAGGTCACCTTGGTGTTGATTACATGAGCAAATCACTAAAATTCCAGTTGGAGATTATAGATAAGGCTCGCCTTTTCTCTACTAGCATTAGTGCAATCAAACCAAAGTCAGGTCTTGAAGATGTAAATTTGGATCAACATTCGAGACTTGGATATAGAGAACACAGGAAGTCCTTTAAACCTGCAAATGTGAAACACCACCATCAGTTAGCATATAAAGGGTCTCACAGACATAGTTGTATTGCCTGTACCAGAAGTATGAACAGAATCTATCGACAAGAAACGCGCAGAAGCAAATTTGAAGATGTATTAAGAACAGGATATATGGGTAGCAAGTGCATAGTGGATGAAAATGATTTTGGAAATGACAGCCATGATGAATCTATTTCTAGAGATAACAATTCGAAGGAGCAACAAATTTCACAAAAAGACATATTAGAACCTAAAGGTGGGAGGGGTTGTGAGAAATTTCCAGGCGCGGATGACATTATGTCAACGAGCTCTAAAATTTCTGAGTCATCTAGCTGTTATTTACCTTCCTTTGGTTCAGGATATGCTAACCCTGAAGCATACGTCCTAGGTGTTCAGGATGAAATAGATAATGGTTCTGAGAATGATAGATGTGAAGAAATTGAACTTAGTCAGAGAAATTCGAAGTCATTGGTCAGTATAGGGGTTTGTACAAATGGTGAACCCCAGTTGGAACTAAATCCTGGGGTCTTGTCAGGGGAAGGTGGGCATTCTTCTCATGTTGAGGAAGTTTCCGGCGAAGAGGTTTGTATTTATAAACTTATTTCTTGCAACTATATATTTGTAATTTCAGTTGCGTTAGCTGGTGTGAGATTTAGTGATGTGAGTCTGGTAACATGTGACCAATATGATTCACTGGCAAGAATGGTTTTGCGACATGATATCTTTTGCTATTTTGGATTTTTGGTCCAATTAAATTACTGTTAGTGCTCTTTTATTTAGTTTTATAACCGTGCTGCAAGGACAGCTATTTCCCATCTGAAAGAAGCTAAAATCTCTAATAAACATGCATGAAGAATTCAATGTAATATTGCCATATGCAGGAGCATGCATATCATACATAGGGAGTGTTTGCAAACACTTTTGCTTTTGGAGGAAGTGATGTATTGCCGCGGAAGTAGTTGAAAATCAGAATTTGGTAGTGTTTCTAAATAGAAGCTGAAATTGATTAAGTTAAGAGAGTGTTTGGTGGATAAGTTGTAACTGTGCTTTATTTGTGTGTACTAGTCAAACCAAAAGCAGAATAGAAATCTAAATACCTCCCCCCTTTAGATTTTGATTAAATGAAGCAGAATCAAAAGCACAAGCTGGCATTTGCAAATACTAAAAAATGATTTTTCAGCTGCACAAGCTGGCATTTGCAAATACTAAAAAATGATTTTTCAGCTAAAAGCTGAGAATCACTTTTTCTAGTGCTTGCAAACACTTCCATAACTTATTCGCATTGTTACGGTAGTAAATGTCAAGTTTGTCCTCCTAGCCTTTCCCACCACTCCATTAATCCCAACACACTGCCACACCCGAGTCCATTACCCCGGCCTCTTTCTGCCGTTGTTCTGCTGAGGTCTGAACTCACCTTCATACATGTTTTCCCCCTATGCTCCTCTTGTAACCTTATATAATTGGTCGCTAGTAGAACTTTTGACAGAGAGAACATTGGCCTGACCAACAACTCCCTCTCACTGGCCTCCTTTCTCACTTATCATCACACTATTTGCAGTGACTAGGATTATTGAAAGCAGAATATATGCCACCTCGGGGAGATGAGTTGCAATGCTTTTACCCTCAATTTAATCAAAAGCATTGGTGCCCTTTAACTGAATTTAATTAGATTAGGGGAGTAACTTTTGAGGTAATGAAAAGCTGAGAGAGGGTATTTTCATTGGTGCGTTCCATCATTAAGTCCGTCAACTTTCTGATACGGAGTATACTACATTTTTCATCCCCCTTCTGTCGAAAAATGTAAACTCTCAAAAATTGGTTTCCTTTCAATATCACAAAATATATATTGGCACTGCAGCATTGTTTCGTACTTTTTTGTAGCCGTAGGAGAGCCACTAAATTGCCAATAATTGTTAACATTTTTTGTTTGATGGTGCATTATTATATTATGTCTTTTGCTCATTTATAGCATATGCTTTTCCGTAATGCAGGCGTCCTTAAATGAATTTTCTGAGGAAGAATCAACTTATTCGAACAGTTCCAGAATAGGTCCTCCGGAGTTTCAGGACAACCTGAAAAGAACCAATCAGCAGAGCCCTGACTCAGTTCTGGAACAATTTGATATACAAAATTCTTCTACTTTTGAACATTTTGACAGCATAGGTACTAATTTCTAATGTAACTGATCTTTATACTTCGTCCAATATTATATAACTCTGGTCTTAATAAGATTCCTGCAATTGGTAACTTCTAGGCCTGCAGTTGCAACTTCAAGCATTAAACTTCGATTCCGAAGAAATATATTCTGAAGGATCCTCCATGGTTGTATCCGGCGACGAGGATTTCGACGAACGGTTTGATGATCTCTCTCATGATGGCAGAACGGTTAAAAGGTGGCTTGGAGACAACAAAAGTAGGAATTACTCTTACATGGTTGATGTTTTAGACGAGGCGGGATTTTTGGTACGAAATCATTTATGGATTTCAAGACATGGTATTCCCTGGATTGCCCAATAAGCCCCTCGGTGTTCCAGGCATTAGAGAAAAAATACGGCAAACAGACATCTTGGCAAAAATCTGAAAGGCAGCTTCTATTTGACCGTATAAATTCCGGGTTAATTGGCATTTTTAGTCCTGTCATAAAGTTTTGTGCGTGCGCAACATCTATAAGAAGTAGAATTTGTGCCTCTTTGAGACGTGATGAGGTGGAAGACGAGTTATGGATGATGCTAATTAGTGAGGAAAAAGAAGAGAGAAAAGACATGTCTGAGAAGGCTTTCGACAAATGGTTTGAGATCGAGGAAGGTATTAATATCATTTGTAGTGAATTGGAGTCGTTTTTATTCGATGAATTGGTGATGGAGTTGGCTAGTTTGTGGGATTGGTGAATGAGTTTTTAATTTTTTCTATTTTGGGTATCCTTCCCTTTCCATTTTCTACACCTAGTGCTGGATGTTTGTAGCAGATTGCCACACGCATGTGTACGTACAATTTTGTATTGAGTTCACGTTTTGTATGTTGTCCTTGAAGATAATCGGGATGCTTGTAAGAATGAGCCGTCGAAACGATGTGGTTCGATTAGAGATTGAATCATCACCCCTTGGGGGAGATCAAGGTATGTGTGTATATAAGAGAGATCATTGGAAGCTTGTTGCATTAGTGCATTGTATGAAAAATTCCCATTTCACATTGCAAAGGTTCATTATAAATATACTGCATCATCAGGTTGTACCTTGCAATATCCTCCTAGCTTCTGGTTTTTGATGTAGCTAAGCTGTGTTGATGATTTTAGCCTTCAGATTCTGTAGTATGTCTTTGCCTCTCTCACGAATTTTCTATTTCTATTTCGATTTAGAGGGTGTTTGGCTTACTTATAAGCTCTTCAAAATATCTTATAAGATGTTTGAGAGATTATAAGCTGTTTAAATTTGTTTGTTATTTTTTTCAGAAAAATATCTTATAAGCTCCAAAATAAGATGTCAGGAGCTTTTAAGCAGGTTTTAAGAAAGTAAGGGAACCCTAACTTTTTTTCAAAATAAGATCTTATTTCAACCTCTTTTAATTTGACTATTTTAATTACAAAATTTACATTACTAACATCTAAAAGCTACACCATCTTATTTTATCCAAATACTTCAACAATTTATTCTTAAAATAAGATCTAACATCTTATAAGCTCTAAAAACAACTTATAAGATGTAAAAACTTATAAGATTTTTTTGGATAAACTTATTAAAGGTGTAAAAGCTTATAAGATCTTTTGGATAAGCTTAGTATAATGTGAGAGGGATGTTTGTTAGGTAAATACAAAATATTTTTGAAATAGAACTGGTGTGTGTGTGTATATATATATATATATATATATATATATATATTGTAATTAGGCTAAAACTTTAGGGTAGTTTTTTTTGTAAGTCCTATAATATATATAACAATGAAACACCAAATAAAATACAATCTAAATATCATTTAAATTACAATTTTTTTTTGCACATGCACCACTGAACAATTCATAGGATGGAAACTTGTGTTTTTTTTTTTTTTTTGCATCTACTGTTAATTTTCATACATGGACCCCAAGAATTGGGATCTGTAATTCTGTGACAACAAAAAGTTCATATCAATTATATAACATATACATTAACTTCAGAATAGACCTTTCCTCTATGTTTTTTCCTTTTTTTCCTTCTTTGTTTGATGAATATGATAGACAAAAAGGAAGGGCGACCAATTCCTAAAAAACTTTTTATTCCAATTTTTGGATATTCTGAAAATGAAAGTGAGAACACAAGATTAAGATCGTGCTTGGTTGTAAAAGAATTTTGCAAAATTTTCACTCATTTTTTTTTTCTTTTTGCCCCAGATTGCTTATTAAAGTTTTCCAAAAAAAAAACACTATTAATTCATAATCATTTTTCAAATCATAATCACATCAAATTAGATTTTCACTGAAAAATCACATCAACTATCATCGTTACACACTCATATTCACTATCCACCCGATCTCATTTTTTCAGTCACCAATCACATCTTATTACTATTTTACTAAACAAATTATCACATCAACTTCCTTATCATGTTTCATCCTACATCTAATCACACTCTCAAAATTCATTCTCATTTTCTCGGACAATTTTTTCAACCAACCAATCACACCCCAATACGCCTAAACTTCTAGAATTTTTAATGAACCAAATATGGTGGAAAAAAGTAGTGTTACACCTTTACCAAAGACAAATAGTGGTGGAATCCATCATTTACTTCCTCAACATAAATGGCTTACCATATATATATATATATATATATATATATATTCTCTTGATTGACTTGATAGCATTACAATATGGTTAGTTCAACCATGTAATAATTTGGTGCCCAACAATTCAATACTTATTTTGCCCACAAAAGTAACAAAAGGCAAAGTGGAGGTGGTAATAAGTCTATATGTGCACTTACACACTGTTCTCTGTATCCCTTTTCTCTTCTATTATCTTCTTGAAAATAACAAAAATAACCCAAATTTATGGTGGAAGGCCTTTACTCCAAAAACAAGCATCAATCATGAAAGTTTTTGGTGGTTGTAAGAAATAATGCCTATTTACCGGCCCCTACGTTTAAATCATGAAAGCATATCCATCTAATAATTTTTCTATCTTTGAAAAATAAAACCTTAACCGAAATTGCGTGGGCATAAGACCTAGTGACGTGTTGTCTGCTTGTTGACACTTGCAGCGTGGAGGTTCGAATCCCTTTGGTACAGGGTGGAGGGGGATTTCTTGTGTAGTGACTACTCAGTCTATGGCAACTCAAGACCCTGACTTGTTGAGACCATCCCACGATTCACTTTCTCCACAAAGCTCTAGGCAAAGGACAAAGAGGGCTCGGAGATGAAGTTCATCCGTTTTTTTATAATGAAAAAAATCATTATAAGGAAAACAAAACTTTTATTACAAGTATATTCATAATTTAAGATTAATTATAGTGTTACACAAATGTTATCATGACTTATACCTTGTGCAAAACATCTCTATCTTTTAAAATGACACTGATATGTATGAGTACTAACAAATCTACCTTCAGTTAAAATGTTGCAAAAAAATGGCGTCAATCGGTGGAATATCTATCGCCTGTTGTGAAGAGGGTTCGATCCGGTGGGAACTCTCCGCTTCTCTGAGTCGAAATCATTAGCCATTGGAGCATGATTTCTAAAATGGAAGAACTGGTCATGATGATCATGGTTAATTCTGGGCCGTCCGATGGAAAGTGTTGTTGGGGTGGTGGAGATGATGAGAGTGGTGATGAAGATGATCAAAATTGACATGATCATGGGATTGTGTATGGAATAATATGAGAGTTTTGAGAGAGAATTTCAAAGAGATTCAGTGTGGTTATAAGACTTATGTTTACAATATACTACTTAGGAGCATTATATATAGTGTCTGATAGTAGTGGCACTTAGTTTTTGGGATAATTACAAAAACTACCCATGAGGTTTGGATTAATTTCAAAAAAACCAGAAACGTTTGAAAATTATAATAAAAAAGCCTGTGAGGTTTGATTCTGGGTTAAATGTGAGGGGATAATTGTAATATTTTATAAATGTAAGGAGATGTTTCGTATTTGAAATGGTTTTGCTTATGAATGAGGTAATATACAGTATCAATTAAGCCTTGAGGGTATTTTTTTCGTAATTTTCAAAAAAATTTTGTGTTTTTTATAATTAATCCAAACTTGAGGAGTAGTTTTTGTAATTATCCCTAGTTTTTTAATATTATGAAAAAGTGATTGGTTTTCATAATATGAAAGAGGTTTTGTGTGTTTGTGTAGTGCGTGTGTGTGTGTCTGACTTTGTTGCCATTTTTTGGATCTCATGATAATGGAGAGTGAAATTAAGACCATTATTGGTCTTTAAAGTGATATATTGTGTTTCCAAACCTATATTTCTTTTATGTGTTTGACAATCAGATCAGAATACCATTAGTTTATGATGCGTATTTTATAAAGACACGGCACAATACGATACAAATACAAGTTACAATAATTTTAAAAAAATTGAAGAAAAAATGGGTCAAAATACGAGTTCCAAATATTTATATGCTTGTGTGTGTTTTAAATGAATATTCAAATAAATATATACGCTATAAATTTTCTTACGAAAAACCCTTGTGGGCTTCATAATTGGAAGACAAATAGAAAAGGCCCATTCCAAGCAATTTGGACCATACATATGGTTTGACCATTTTAATTTGGGATAATTACAAAACTGTATCCATTAATATGATGTGTGGGTCATGGAGTATCAAAGAAAGTTAAAAGTAATAAAATATAAAGAGAGAAAAGAATGAATTTTAAATGGGTTGAGATCAAAATATTCAATCTTGGGAAATGATGAAAGATGATGAATTTTGTGGAGGGCCCAAACCGAAACCC
This sequence comes from Rehmannia glutinosa, assembly GCA_016081115.2. Lineage (NCBI taxonomy): Eukaryota > Viridiplantae > Streptophyta > Magnoliopsida > Lamiales > Orobanchaceae > Rehmannia > Rehmannia glutinosa. The sequence continues at coordinate 54,683,566 of CM071929.1, read as the reverse complement.
CTTTCCCAAGTCAAACAGCAACATTCAAGGGTTATGCTAGCTGTCAATTTCGGTCCGGTCCGGTAGGTTGGCCCGGCCAGCCCGGTAACATCACCGGTCTGGACTTTGATTTTAGAGGTCCAAAATGAAACGGATTTTTTGGCATGGCCCGTTAGGCCTAATATTGGACTAGGCCAATTGGCCCGATTTTTTTAGTGCATTTTCGTGGGTTGGGGTGGGTTAGGTTCAAGAAACGTAAAAATTATCGTATGCCTAATGGCAATGACCAGATTTAGTTACAAAGATTGTGTTTGTTGATGAAGACGGATCAACCTTTTGCTCTAATGGTAGAGAGTCATATTTTCAGGTGATTGACTCGAGTTTGATCTCATATGAGAGTGTCTATCCTTTTTTTCTGTTATCCCCCATTATACTAAAAAATATATATTTGTGGACGAAGAAAATAATTCTAGAAAAATCAAGATTTATATATACAAATATACATGCTTCCCCCGCGCAAATATAGAAACTTGCTTAATGAAAATTTCAATTGTGACCTCCAATTATTTTGGATCTTAGTCGAACGTTACTTCGAGGACCCTCGGTGATCTTCCTTTTAATAGCTTACCCTTCCAAATATTTGGTATTTTTTCTCTTTTTCTTTTAATTGATGTTGCAATAATTTGCAAACTACCTAGTAAACAGTACTAGATAAGTGTTATGCGACAAATTCGACCAAATGGTCCATATGTAAGGGTGAAAATTCGAAATTAAGACATTTGGCCTTAAGAACCCACCTTTACTCCACTAGCCACCTCGGGTGATCTTCTCTTTAATTATATGGATGGGTTCCAAACTCCATGCATTGACTTTTCAAATCAAAAATCCTTTGATTCTCTATGTTTTCCATGTCATTAAGACACTAACATTCATTCAAATCTTAAAAGACGCTATAAAAATTAACAAGATTGTGCTCAAGTATGCTAAATCTAAAACTAATTCGTAGCACAATGCATAAGTTTAGAAACTAAATTTGGTAACCCTTTTCCTAGGCTATAATTCTCGACTAATAGGATGTTGTTAACTTGATTAAAAGAAAAGAAACCACAAAATTTCCTCAACATTCTAAGAAAAATCACATTTTTTTAAAAGACTCACGTTAGAGATTAGAGAGAAAATAATGTGAATTAGAGATAAAGATCATGTTATGTTATAATTATGTGATAATATAATGCACAACAAAGAACGTGATCAACGCAGACATTAAGAACGAAGGTTGCGTAAGAATATGGTTGTATAGAAAAAAAATTGGATACATCCAACATCTAAATTTGTTCTAGGGATAATTACAAAAAGACTCCTGAAGTTTGGACTAATTACAAAAGAATCCAAAGATATTTCAAAATTACAGAAAAAAATTATTCTCTTTTAAATTTAATGGGTAATTGTATTATTTATATAAATAATAGGAGGTTTTTGAAATATATTTTGCATATAAAAAAAAATATATTAGACAAAATCAAATTTTAAGGGATTTTTTTTTAATTTTCAAAAATCTCTAGATTTTTTTGTAATTAGCCCGAACATGAGGTGTTATTCTCGTAGTTATCCATTTGTTCTATAACGAGGTCCTTTTTTCTAGTTTCAGCTCCTTAGAGAGTCGGGTCGCATGGGCACTTACCATCAAGAAGACAAGTCCTCCTATACGATTTGGTTAGGTTAAGAGTTTTTGAATCTACCTTTTTTTGAATTTTTCTCAAAGGAAAAAAAAAATATGAATTACCTTGTGAAGAAAAATAATTAAATCGGGAAAAAGATTTTTTTTGAGGAAAAGGAATTATATGATTTTTATTAGGGTTTTTGGAATCTACCTTGAGAATAATTCTCAAAGAAAAATAAAAAAAGATTCTACCTCGTGAAGAAGAATTAAATCGAAGGGATTTTTGTTTGAGGAAAATGAGTTAGGTTTTTTATTGTCTATTGTTGATAGGTTGAAAAACGAATTTAGCTACTCAATACTCGATTCGAGATCGATCGTTAAAAGCTCGATTGAGTTCGGTTCGTTAATATAACACACCAAAACTTAAACACATTTTTTCGTTCGATAAGATGTAAAGATCGGCTCGAGCTCGATTAGTAAGAAAAATAAAATTTGTGTAAAAATATCAACTTATTCGAAAACATCTTTCGCCGTTTCACTTTCGAGCCCTAATCGTAAAGATCGCTCGAAAATTGTTGATGTGTGTGTTTTTCCCCCTCCAAAAATGGCCAAGTGGATAAATTATCGATGTCATCAGCCACGTCAATATAACTTTTTCACACACAAGCAGTGAGAGAGCACATTTCTTTTGCCAGCATGGATGTTTCATTTGCCATCTCATGAAACTTGGCCGAGAAAGTGGAAATTCTCCAATTTCTGGGGGACACGTGCACATCACGTGACAGGTTCCTTCGGAAATTGAAGTTGCTGACCAAATTTGTCCTAACTATGCACAAAATTAAAATTAGTGTGCCTAATTTTGTAGTAGCTCAAATAAAAGGATAAAAAATGTCAGCTGGGACCCTTAGTTGCAGGATGAAAATTGCAAGAGTTAATTATAAAAACTACCCCTTAGTGTAGCCTAATTACCAAAAAAATAAAAGTTATTTTTTAAAAGTACAATTACCCCGTATATTTATTTTTAGTTTCTAAAATTGCACCCTCTTGAGGGATGTATTTGTGCAAATATAATAGGGTTAATTACAAAAAGTACCCTTGAGGTTTAACCTAATACCAAAAAAATCCAACTAATTTTCAAAATTACAAAAATACCCCGGAGGTTTGATTCAGTGTTAAAATAAAGGGGTATAATTGTAATATTTTTATAAATATAAGGGGAGATTTTGAAATATTTTTTGGTTATGAAGGGGGTAAATGTTAGATAAAATAAAACCTCAAGAGTATTTTTTGTAATTTTGAAAGTTAGTTGGGTTTTTTTGTAATTAGGTTAAGCCTCAAAGGTACTTTTTGTAATTAACACAATATAATAATACAAAGCTCAAGGAGATATTTAAAATTTTAAAATATAACTTGAATTTAGGCAAAAATATTTTTTTCATCCACTAAGTGGACGACTTGAGAGATTTAGTCCATACTTTTAAAAAAATTTGAAATTGGTCCACTAAGTGGGCAAAATTCGGATTTTTAGTCCAAGAACCCACATCGCAAAAACAATCCTATGTGGATTTTTTTTTTTTTTACTTTTTTTCTTGCCTCAAAATATGAATTGTTTTTGTTGATGTGGAATTTTGGAGGAAAAAAATATTATTTTCAATGTAAATTAGGTAAAAATATAATATTCATTATGAATAAAATAAAAATAATTTCAGAATATATTTAAATTATTTGTTAATTTGAAAAATGAAAAATAATTTTAAAAATCCATGAAAAACAAAAATAATGTTAATATTTAAATTATTTGTTAATTTGAAAACGGAAAAATAATTTTAAAAATCCATGAAAAACAAAAATAATGTTAATATTTAAATTATTTGTTAATTTGAAAAATGGAAAAATAATTTTAAAAAATCCATGAAAAACAAAAATAATGTTAATAAAATTTAAGATATTTTAATTGGAGAAATATATTCCAAAATTATAAAATAAAAAATTATTTATATCATATGTTTAAATTATAAATTATTTAATTGTATAAATAACATTTTATATTTACAATTAAAGAGAAATAATTAAATTGTTTTTATACAGTTTTTTAAAATTTACATAGTTTTTTATACTGTTTTTTTATAATTCAAAGTTTTTTATACAGATTTTTAAAAAATTCTTGAAAAATAAGAATAGTGTTAATAAATTTTAAATATTTTGAATATATTTATTAAATCAAAATATTTAAATTATATTAACATTATTCATTTTTCATCAATTTTTTTAAGAAAATATTTTGTGTTTTTCCTAATAAAAAAATAAATATATTCCGAAATTATTTTTATTTTATTCATAATGAATATTATAGTTTTAAGAAAATAATATTTTTTCCTCCAAAATACATCAACAAAAACAATTCATATTTTGGGCAAGAAAAAAACAAAAAAAAAAAAAAAATCCACATAGATTGTGACAGGATTGTCAGGAAATTGGACTAAAAATCCGAATTTTTGCCACTTAAAACTAATTTCAAAAAATTTAAAAGTGTGGACTAAATCTCTCAAGTCGTCCACTTAGTGGACTAAAAAAACATTTTTGCCCTTGAATTTATTTATAATTATAGTTATCCCAAATTGCAATTAAGCCCATCAAAATTTGTTGCCTAAGGAAATCTTTTCTCTATTGTCACCTTGGATGAGATCATCTATTCCAAAATTTTATTTCATTTCCTAACGGTTAGCACTTGCCTTACAAAATCCTATAATTTATGCTTGAAATTTAATACGTAATTTTTAAATACATATCAATCATATGTGTGGTAGAATAAAATATGTCATATAAAGACCTCGATCCGAGAATGGGGCGGGAGGCCGGGCCTACCTATCCCGACTTTTATAAATAAAACTAATACAAAAAGGGAAAAATTATATTTATAAAATATTCTTGACAAAAGTCATCATTATCAATTTATAAATGTTAGATATCATATAAGAAAACATAAAATCTATATTATATACATTGGGCGTAGCTGAGGGCCACCCTACCACAGACTTCAAATTTTTTTTTGTCCCGTTTTTAACTGGGAAAAAATGAAAAAAAATTATGTGTTTTTTTAAGGGGAAAAAATAGTTGAGCTAGGGGGAAAAATTTTGGGCTATGGGTAACTAGTCGGGCTGGCTACGCCCCTGATTATATATGTAACATAATAAATATTCTAGGCGGGGTGGAATCGATACCCAAACCTGTCCTGCTCCACCACGGGCTGGGTCGAAATTGTCATGCCTAAAGATATGAAATATTATTTTGGAATAGAAGATCGAAGATCCCGTCCATTTAGAGAGTCGGGTCGCACATGCATGCACCTGCCACCAAGCAGAAAAATCCTTGTAAACTTAATAATTTGTGAGGAAAAAGATTATGAAAACCCCCCTCCCACAAAATTTGAAAATGTAGAGATAAGGACCATATGACTGAAATGTCATTTTCCTTAGTTGTGTCATGTGTGCATTACCGCCACAAAATAGTACCTCCAAACGGACAAACAATTTCCTTGTTGCTTTATAAAAACTAGTGGAGGGCAATCATTTTTATGGACAACTCACATTTTGTAACTTCAATCATTCAATCCTAAGCCAACTTTTTTGTGTGTCATAACTTTTGTTCTCATAAATCTATAAACTTTCCATCTCTCTTTTTCTAGCAATGGTAAGTAATACTATGTTTTAGTATACATAAATTTATTTTTTTCATACCATACTTCAAATCAAGAACTAATGTATTTTATTGTTGAAACTGAAATAGGTTTTGGTTGATAACCATGCTGGAAAAGATTATGGAAATCTGGTCGATTTTCGTGGGAAACCGGTCGACAAGTCGAAAACCGGTGGATGGCTTGCAGCAGGGCTTATCTTAGGTAAATCAAAATTACTTTGTAATCAGTTTCTGCATACAATGGACAGTAAAAAAGGACTATGCTCGGTTGTCATCAAAATCTAGAATACTGGTTACTGCTGACAAACTCATTCCACGAGAGCAAAAACTTCTGATTTTAAAAGAAGTGATTTATTGTAGTAGAAATAAAAAATAATTGAGAATCAAAAGTTGATAGTGTTTGCAAATGAAAGCTCAAAGTTGATGAATTTAATAAAAAGTATTTCATGAATAAGTTGTAAAAGTACTGCTAAAGCTAGTAGCAAAATGAGAAATCTAATAAATTTTAGAAAAATAATTGTTTGCACTTTGCAGCATGAAGTTGGGTGATTTTTACACTTTGTGGCCTAAATTATTATTTTTTGTCAACTAACAACCCAAATTTTGCATGTTTTTACTTTACAACCGGTCAACCAGAGTTGGAATATTTCACGAATATTCCTGGAATATTTACATGGGCGAATATTCTTAGAATATTCCAATTCCTGCTGATCGGAGGTTGCAAAGTGAAAAATCCTAAAAATTTAGGTTGTTAATGATAAAAAGAAAAAAAAATTAGGTTGCAAAACGTAAAAATGGTCAAAATGCAAACAATTTATTTCTATAAAGCAGAAATTAGATATTTGACGACACTAAAAACTATTTTTTTTTTTGCAGGCAATCACTTTTTCATGTGTTTGCAAACACTCCCTAAGACCCTAACTAACATAGTGTTCATTTCTACAATATGTGTGTGTAGGAACGGAGCTGTCGGAGAGGATATGTGTGATGGGCATATCCATGAATATGGTGACGTATTTGGTCGGAGATTTGCATCTTTCGTCTGCGAAATCTGCAAATATAGTCACAAATTTCATGGGAACTCTCAACCTTCTTGGCCTCCTAGGTGGTTTCGTTGCTGATGCTAAACTTGGCCGTTATTTGACTGTTGCAGTTTCTGCCTCTATAGCAGCTTTGGTAAAATACATCTAAACTCTTATTCCTAATGTACTAATACTATACAGGGGTAGAATTATAAAAACTATTCATGAGGTTAGCCTAATACAATCACCGAAAAAGGTGATTGTGGCTTCTAACTTAAGAGAGAAAAAAAAAAGGGTAGTTTTTAGTGTTTTCAAATGTGAATTTAAGTTTCAATTTCAACATAATTTAATCAGAATCTAGGGAAGGTTGCATTAAATTTTCGATTCTGCTTCTAGTTTGAATCAGAATCAGGAAATATAAAATGAGATCAAACCTTACTTTTTGCAATTTTAAAAATGTCTGGATTTTTTTTTTTTGTAAATAACAAAAAACCCTTTAAAAATTTCCCTTCATAAGTAAAAGGTATTTCAAAAAAACTGCTAACATTTATAAAAATATTACAATTATCCCTAAAGTTTAAGATTGAATCAAATCTGAGGGGTTTTTTTGTAATTCTGAAATATTTCTGGGCCTTTTTGTAATTAGCCCAAACCTCAGGGGTGTTTTTATAATTATCCCTTTGAATTATAGTATTGAAGCTGCCACTGAACAAAACATTTAACGTATGGCTAGTTGCTTGGCTACATTTTCCTTAATATTTCGCATTTATTCAAAACATCTTACTTATGAAAATGACATAAAAAATCAGGGAGTAACTCTGCTAACACTAGCCACAACCATCCCCGGCATGAGGCCTCCTCCATGCCAAACCCCGAGACGACAACAATGCATCGAGGCCAACGGCCATCAACTAGCCATGCTCTACACCGCGCTCTACACCATAGCGCTAGGAGGCGGTGGCATCAAATCCAACGTCTCCGGCTTTGGCTCCGATCAATTCGACACGTCTAATCCCAAGGAGGAGAAGAAAATGATTTACTTCTTCAATAGGTTTTACTTCTGCATTAGCCTCGGGTCACTTTTCGCCGTGACGGTTTTGGTCTACATACAGGACAATGTGGGGAGAGGATGGGGGTACGGGATATCGGCCGGTACAATGATCATTGCGGTCGGTGTGTTGCTATGTGGGACGGCGTTGTACCGTTTTAGACGGCCGCAGGGAAGCCCGTTGACGGTGATTTGGAGAGTTTTGTACTTGGCTTGGAAGAAGAGAAGCCTTTCTTATCCTCCTCAGCCAACTATGTTGAATGAGTACTATAGTGCAAAAGTTCCTCACACAGATAAACTTAGGTAAAAATTGAATGAAACTTGCCTTTTGATTTTCTATTTTTTAATAAGTTGGGAGTACTAGTTGAGGGGAGGGGATAAATTTTCAAGGAAAGATAAAACTTTTCAACACCCTTATAAAGAGTTACTGATACCACTTGAGTTACAAGCCCGTGGTCTTCTTGTTTTTCTATTGATTTTGATTAGTTTGTGAAAATTTGGTTTCTGGTTTTGGTATTCTTAAATGACAAATGCCTGGTCTTAACATTAAATAAGAACTTTAGTGATTTGAAAAGCTTAAACTTTTCATGGGAAACTATTTTTTGGGGAACCGTAACTTGGACTGTTTTGAATTGATTGTGGGGCGGGGGCGGGCGGGGACGGGGAGCGATCCCCATCCCCGTCTCGCGATCGGTCAAATGGGGAAAAATTTCCCCCATCCCAAATTTGTCTCCCGCTTTAATTTGTTTTTTGCAAAAATTTATTTTTTTATAAAATAATCATTTATTATATTAATAAATTATATAAAAACTAATAAACCATTCATTAATAAAATAAATTAAATATTTTTGTCATTTTTCATTTTAATGTGAATATATTTATAATATTATATATATGATTATATTATTTATTTAATAAGCGGATCCCCGACTAGTGATCCCCGTCATGGGGATTTCCGACCCACCGCAAAATTGACACGTAAAATTTGATGACTTGGGGATTTGGTCCAAAATGACAAATAAATTGGGGATTTTGGTGATTTAGCGCGTGTCAATTTTGTGTGTCAGTTTTTGGTGATTTGACGTGTCAATTTTTGTGCCAAATCACCAAAAATCCTAAATCTTTTATAATTAGACACATTAGCACCTAGCCACCTACCGATCTTAGTTAGCAGTTACAGTAAAATTATAAAATTTCAGTTATGACCGGACTAAATGTCGAATTTTTAGAAAGATATTTGACCAGAATTTGAAGGTGACTAATTAGAGGATTAAATTTCCAAATAGTCTATGTTACTGGACCGAATAAACTATTCTCCCAATTTTTCATACTTCATCTGGAACAATAACGACATTATCTTGTGCACGTGACATTCGTCTGCTGTATTGATACTCTACCTTAACCAATTGTCCCCTTGTAGGTGTCTTGAGAAGGCAGCAATCCTAGACGACAACACAAAAACAGCCTCAACGGTCACCCAAGTGGAAGAAGTAAAAATGGTACTAATGCTCCTCCCAATATGGTCCACCAGCATACTCTTCTGGACAGTATACTCCCAAATGAACACATTCACCATCGAGCAAGCCACATTCATGAATCGAGTAGTCGGCACTTTCGAGATCCCGGCCGGCTCGTTCTCGTTCTTCCTCTTCATCACGATCCTCCTCTTCACGTCCCTCAACGAACGTCTCATCGTGCCTACTGCACGAAAAATCACTCACAACGTACAGGGGATCACGTGCCTCCAACGTGTCGGGATAGGTCTGGCCTTCTCCATAGTCGGTATGGTGGCGTCGGCCCTCGTGGAGATACGGAGGAGGGAAAGTTTCGTTAACGAAAATGTTAGAATCACGGCGTTTTGGCTCGTGCCTCAGTTTTTCCTAGTTGGGGCAGGGGAGGCCTTCGCGTACGTGGGGCAGCTCGAGTTTTTCATCCGGGAGGCGCCCGAGAGGATGAAATCGATGAGTACCGGGCTCTTTTTGAGCACGTTGTCGATGGGGTATTTTGTTAGTAGTCTGTTGGTGTCTTTGGTTGATAGAGTGAGTGATGGGAAATGGTTGATGAGTAATTTGAATAGAGGGAGGTTGGAGAATTTTTATTGGATGCTTGCTGTTCTTGGAGTGTTGAATCTTGGGTTGTTTGTTGTTTTTGCTATGAGGCATCAGTATAAAGTGCAGAACTATGTTGTTCCTGAAAATGGTGGAGATGAGGAGATTAAGGTAAATGGTGATAAGGAGATTGTGAGGGTTGATGATGAGAAGAAATTAGTTACCATTGCAACAGAAGAACCTTAGTTAGGGAGTTTGATTTATTGAGTTATAGTTGATTTGTGTTCTTTTTTTTTTTTTTTGTTTACATAATTTGTCTGCTTGATTCATTTGTTTTTGTTTGTGTTTTTAAGTTGAAGTTAGTGCAAGTGCTTGAGCAAGATATGTAGTTTACTTGATACATGTATACACCATGTCAAAAGCCATAGTTTACATTTTCATAAATGTTTCTGAGCTTAAAACCAAGATTTGTTGTTAGAATTGGAATCCTGCAAATCAAGTGCACATAATTAAATAAGTAGTTTTGTCAAAGAATGCTATGGTAATTGATATCCACTTTTGGATACACTTGACACCGTTTAGTTATAGACAAAATGTATTGTTTTCATGTAGAATTATCTAATATGTTATACTACTTTTTGTAGCTTCTTTAAATTATCACAAAAATTACCAGTAAATCTTAATTTTGAATCCTTGAGGTTAAACAAATAATATGTTTGAGTATCATTAGAAAATCAATCATTTTTACTTTTGAAATAAAACACCTACCTCGGCCAATTTTAATGTAGTATCTGAATAATTTTAAAATATGCCGCCATACTAATGAATAATTTGTTTGGTAGAGCCCTATCAAACTAACCCGTTGATAATAAGGACGCAAATTGAACAAAATTTTAAAATAGGTTGGAAAACCTATTTGGCTTGATAGGATGGGTTGGGGTGGTTAGGCCGTTAGGGACGTTAAAAATTCTAATATTTTAAAATATGAGTTAATTCAGATAATAAATGAAGGGCAAAAGATATTTTGAGTTCACTTGCTCGATTTTGCTTAAATTTCGACCCATTTGCCATCTTTAGTGGTTAGGGGGGACGTTAATGAAAACGATATATTTAGATATTTTAAAATAAAATGGAAAATAATTTTTATTTATAATAAAGATGAAGGGCAAAAGAGTAATTTGATCAATATAAAAGAGAACAATGTTACAATTTTCAATTGGGTTCCAATGAAATTTTTAATGGACAAAAAAATTAAATGTAACCCTAACCCGCTTCTATCGACGTTAGGTTCACGAGACGGATTCTACATCTATAAATTTTAATGGAATTTCAACCCAAAACCTAAACCCAAAACCCAAAAAAAACATATTTTTTCGCATATTTTAGGATCTATTTGTTAACTTAAGCGTGAGACGTCTCATAAATCGTATAATAACCAACTCAAATTTAATAGATAATTTCATAACCCCAAATTCAAACGTTTGGACGGAGGGAAACATCACAGTTTCAAAAACCACTTCAAAGAACCTTTCGCTCTCCTCTCTTCTGCAAAATCCCAAAGTCTTGTAACAACCAAAAAAATGGCTGAAGCTCTAAGCCCAAACCCGAAACTGAGAGCCCCATTCTCTCCGACCAAGAGCCCATTCTTTATCGGCTCCAATGACGACAAACTCGAACGAGCTCAGGCACGAGCGGCACGCGCCGCCGCCATCCGACGCAAGCCTGCCGTTCCTAACGCCTCCGCGGCCTCTACGGACGACCCATGTCTCGGAAAAGAACAGATCCTGGAGTTATTTCAGAACTGCATCAAACTCGCTAGCGAAAATGTCCGGTTTTTATTTTCAATTTGACTTTTAGGTTTTTCATGTTCGGTCGTAGTGTTTTTTTGAAATATCTTTCAATTAATATGTTTTGGGCTTTCAGAAAATTAATCAGAAAAACACTTGGGAGCTGAATTTGATAGATCATCTCTGCGAGATTGTTAAGGTCGAAGAAGAAAATGATGCCGAGACCAATTTCCAAAAGGTATGTATCTGTTTTATACATAAGAAGAATTATTCCTAACTAACGGATGTGTTAAGTACAAAGAAGGATACTTTCTCTGTTGTTTGCGGTATAGGGACTGTATTTTACTTGTAATTACTGGAATTAGGGCAACTAATGACAGGACCATTCTGTAATTGGAATTCGTGGTACTAATATTGAAGTATTTAAAGAGGCTGAAATTTCATGTAACCGGAATTCTTGGAATTGATGTTTTCAGGTTTTGAACTTCCAAATTTAGAATAAGAGAAACGCAAAATGAAAATTCAGATCTTTAAGATGGTTCCTAAGCATATTTTGTAATATCGTTTTAGCATTGGTTGTACTTTTCCTCACAATGCTGACTGGTTGAAAGGTTCCGCTATCTAATTAAAAAAGTTACGATTTTAAGCTTCTTCTGCAGAGTGAGGATAAATATACCCCATAGCTTGCACTCTATCTGCTAAATCACATGCATGATTGTGGAAATAAAGCTTTGAGTTGAGCGTATGCAAATATGTTAGTAGTTAGAATCTTTGGTTCCTAATGTACACATTACTTCTTATATACTATGAGAAAATAGTCCTTGCTTTAATCCTGACTGTGTTTGTATTTGTGTTTGTGTTTTCTTCTTTTAAAAGATTATGCATATAATAACGTGGTATAAACTTATATGTGATTTGTCTGTAGGCAAGTTGTACCCTTGAAGCTGGGGTTAAGATCTATTCCATGAGAGTGGATTCCGTACATTCTGAAGCATATAAAGTACTTGGAGGAATTAATCGGGTTGGGCTAGAAAACGAACAAGGTTAGGTTTGGCAAAACTTCATTGCTGTTTGTTGTCATAATTTTACTACTTTCTCCTTAATTTTTATGTGTATGAATTATTTTAGGTATCTAGTTCTAATAAGAACTCGAATGTATGATGAAATTTAAGTCCAGTGATTCTTTTTACAAATGATTGGAGTAGACTTTACCCTGAATTTAGTGCTATGCTGATTTAATAAGTTGTTACAATGTCATTCTTGTTCTTCATATTTATTCAAATCCTTACCAAAGTCTGCTTCAATTCTTTGTTTTATATGGAGTACATTTTCAGTAAGTTGTTCATAATCACAATCTTTGCCCTCTCATCCTTTTATGTACTAAGCTTGACTCGAAAGTTGAGCATATTAGTCTATAATTGGAAACACACTGATTGATTGAATTCCATTATTGTCTATTCAAAAATTTTTGTGGCCTTGCGCTGGAAAGAACTGCATTCTGTGATTCAAATGAGTTGGCTGATTGAAGCAAACTAATGCAAAGTGGTAACATGAGTAGTTAAAAGTAAAAATGGTTGACATAAAATGTTATTGTTCTTCTTCTGATCTGATTTTCGAGTAAACTATGGTGCTGGACCAGGGATGTTTGGTACCTGATGGCTGACATTACATGGTACTTTATTCTTTTTTCTACTTATGGTTTGCTAAAATGTACTCGTGCCAGATCACGTTGTTGAGGATGGCAATATCAGTACAGAACAAGGGGAAAGCGATGAAAAGAAAGAGCAAGGGAGAAAGGTTAAGAGTCTTGCCTTATATTTTAGGTTAAGTACTTGATTTGATTATCTTGTAAAGATATTCAAATATTTGTATTTTGTAACAGTGGTAATGTGTTTGTGCAGCTGTCACCTTTGTCTACACTAGAGTCATCTTTTGCTGCTATTAACGTAAAGAAGTTCGATGGTAAGTTGCATCCTGGCCATGCTCTTGACAAAGTTTGCTTATACTCAGCTTTTGTAGAATCACTCTCTTGGCCTTGCTCTTTGTGTGTATATGTGCATATCTCATTCCATCTTTCTTTGTTCCTATGCAAATGCATGAGTGTTGTGTGTGTTATACACTTAGACCTCTACTGTTGACTTCTGTTTTTCTTTTAGTTGCTTTTGTTGTAGATCCTCTCTATCACCAGACATCCGCACAGTTTGATGAAGGTGGAGCAAAGGGTCTTTTGCTGAACAATCTTGGAGTATATGGCAACTGCCGGGTCCTCTTTGATTCTTCAGAAGTGCCTGGAAAGTGTTTGTCTCCTGTGTCTCAATGTGAGGGCGCAGAGACAATTGATTTGTCTTTTGCTAGAGGTATGTGCCTTACCAATCTGGGATGAATTGTGCTGTAAAGATTTTTCTTTTCTTTTTTTAGTTATTTAGAAAAGTATTGTTCAGTTTGGAAATGTAATGCTTCTTGATTGTCTTGTTTTGGTTAGATTGTATTGAAGAGATGGTGTCGAATATGCTAAACAAGTCTGAAATATCTCCCAGCCTTGCGGCTATAATAAATCAATTTGATGGAGATGACCGAAGACGATTTGAATCAAATTCTTTTGGTCAAAGCTCTTCTGGGCAGGTTAATGAGAGCCCCGACGGGAATGTTGACTTGGACGGTGACTCATTCATGAATTCTGGAACTTGGGACTTTGATAATGATGACCAAGCAAGTGTGATAGACGAGGGCACTTATGATCAGGATACAAGTTTGCCAAATCATCAAGAAGTTCCTGATTTGGTAGATTTTCATTGCTTGAACTTCCTACCTGATTCTTACATGTTCTTTTAGCTTTTCTCGGAAATGAAAAATATACAGCAATATGCTTTGTAACTTCTGGAAAACTTGCAGTCTGATGAACAAATAAACGTTCATTACCCTGATGAGGATGACAGATTTGGGGAAGTTGATAGCTATTTGTTCTCAAGTTTGGGATTTTCAATGAAGCAAAATACGTGGGCAGGTCCTGATCATTGGAAATATCGGAAAGCTAAAGGTCAGCTTTAATAGGCTTTAATGCATTATGCACCTCCATTTTTTTTTCTTTTTCTTCGGCATTTAAGGCAGACTTCTTTTATAGATCCTGAGGTTCCAGAAACGGAAAATGGATCGCCAAAGCCCAAGAAAACGAAAAACAAGAAAGCAGATTCGGACATTGATTTTTCAAATGCCATGGACAATGATATTTCACATATCTTTGATCCTCCAAAGAATCCCAAGTCCCTGTTACTGCCAGCAAATAGAGCACCTTGCAACACAAAGCTTCCAGAAGATTGTCACTACCAACCAGAGGATCTTGTGAAGCTATTTTTGTTACCTCATGTTTTGGTAAACTTGAAAAACAAGACTTTCTGCTGTTATCCTTTACTTGGGTCCATAAAATTGGAGTATGTTCATATTTGTTATTGTTTTGTATTTTCTTATGCAGTGCCTTGGAAAGAGTGGAAGGAAGAGAACTGGTAAGGTTTACTTTGATGCTTCATATCATCAACCTATTATGCTATTTAAACAGTTTACGTGATTTCTCTTACAAGTTACATTTTCAGCTCCACCGGTAAAAATGTATAATCTTTAAATCTGTGTGATGAATATATTAAATTTTTAACATAATTCCTTATTGAGATGGTGGAAAATGTTTATCAAGTGTTGTTAATAACCTTCATCCAACAGGCTAGGAAAAATATCAAAGAAGCACAAGCCCTCTTTTTGTGCTGGATATTGCTATAAACTTGAAAAATGGTGTTCTTTTTGTACAGTAGGGATGTTGCACAAAATTATAATCATTTTGACCCGAGTTTGTAAACTCAACATGATTTATTATGACAATCAGTTTTTTGCTATTTAAGTTTGTCACCGCATGTGCAATAAGATGCTAATCGTTGTGGCTAGGTGAAGAAAGTGAGCAAAGAGATGGATATGGAGCAACGACATCTTGGGATGATGACAATGGTTTTGGTGGTGCTTTTGATGATGGACATGCTTATAGTGATAATGAGGAGCCCATTACACTTGTTTCTCAACCTCGGCAGGTTGGTTGGTTTATCCACATGTTTTACTAGTACCTAGCCATCGAGTCCATAACTTAAAATCTTTACCATTGAAGTAGCTTCAGGAATTTCCAATGTAACAAGTTTTGATCAAATTTCCTTACAATGGCAAATATTCTCAGGATCTTATATAGTAAATAAGGAATTTTACAAACTTGATATATAATGGTCTTAGGAATTGATGCTAAATAGGTAATGCTTTGATGTGATTTTTCTGTCTCCGTTTCGCTGCTTATGCTAGGTGAAAATATCTATATATACTTGTCTGTCACTTACAAACAGAGAATGAACTAGTTATGGAACCCTCTAATATTGAGCAGAACATTCTTCGAGTTAATTCCCTTCACTGTATATTATGATATTCCCGAATCAAGTACTTGAGGATATGCTGCAGTTAATGACTATTTTTGTGTTCCTCGTGTGTAACAGGTAAGTAAGATTGAGGTCCAGTACGATAAGACTTCTAAACAAGTCGATGTTCATGCATTAAAGGAAACACTCTGGGATCACATACAACAATCGAATCAAACTTCAGTCGAGGTAATTTTTTGCAGAGTTAGTTGTTTATTAATCTGTTGTATACATGGGCGCGCATACATATATCCTTTTATTATTTGTTAACTTCTATGACAAATGAATCTTTTCAGGAAAAGGCACCAGAAGGAACCATATCTTTCAAGCACGTCTTGGCCAGTTTTCCAGATGGCTGTAGAGCGGCAGCATCTCTTAACGACATTTCGCCACATTTGTGCTTTATTTGCCTATTGCATTTAGCAAATGAGCACGGGTTGCAGATCCTCGGCTGCCCCACCTTGGATGATCTGAGTATACACCTTAAACCTCAAAACACGACTTAAGGTTTGCTTTACTCAGTTCAATGTTGTTACTATGTGCATCGTATGTAGATTACGTCTTTTGGGTATCGGTCTGAGTATAAAACATACCGCGGACATAATTGATAATAGTCTTGGTGTTGTAGACTTGTAGTAATGGCCATTTGAAATTGTAAAGACAAAAAAAAAAAAAAAGATCAGAACAAAGTGTGTTTGCCTCTTATGTTGATTGTTTGCTGGTGTTGTGTAATTTTTTGACATATTTTCGTGAGTAATTTGTAACCATTTAAGTATGAGCAGTGCTTCTCTGTGTCCTACCTAAGGAAGATTTTAAGGGATAATTACAAAATAAAAAAACTATCCATGAGGTTTGACCTAATTACCAAAAAACCCATCTAACTGTTAAAAATTACAAAAACTATCCTTGAGATTTACATCCATCTTGCAT